>JBAMHV010000016.1:11229145-11257475 GCA_037177535.1 Pseudomugil gertrudae | reverse complement strand
GCTTCTGGAGGGACTTATTGGGGAGGCCAAAAAGAAGTGAATTGCAGTAGTCAATGCGGGATGTGATCAGGCTGTGAGCAAGAATGGCAGTAGTTTGTGAAGTGAGGGAAGGATGGAGACGAGAAATGTTACGCAGGTGGAAATAGGCAGACCGGGTGATGTTGTTAATGTGTTTACATTAGGATTTCAGTCAGATACGTGCACAACCCATCTCCAGACATTTTGATCTGAGACGTAGGTGTCACAGAGCTACTATACTTTGTGAGACCATGCATAAGTAAAGATTTTCTTCCTTTACATGCTGATGCATTCATAGAATGTAATAAAGCAAACACATTTATAATCACAGCAAGTGTAGGAGTCATCTCTGTGGATGTCTGTGTACTAGAATTATCCCTATGCTAGAATTCAACCTTCATACTGATACAGAGAAAAATATTCATAATAGTTTTTGATATTATGTGGGACAAATGTTTCAGATTGGTTGCTAACCCTGCTAAACATACGACTGAACAACAGTGTAGCTGCTTGCTGCCTGCAGGTCTTTTTTATTTTTAACATACTATTTATTCATTCATTCATTCATAAGGTATCCAGTCTATATAGAATCTGAGTGTTCTGTTGCTTTTATGAACACGTGCTCTCAGGTGAGGCTCTCAGTGGGGTTAATGCTATAACGACAGTGGCGTAAACAGCAAGAAGTTTACCTGGTAGGTGTCTCATGAGAAGTTCTGACACTGCTTATGAGAGTAAAATAAAATGTGATTTTATAAGTTATAAAAGCATTATTGGGATTGCTGGCAGTCTTTTAAGCTCTATCTATACTACAGTTTGTTGATTGGTTTCAGTTTTGAGGTTAAACTCAACTCTAGGTCTCTTTTCAGGGTAATACACTTTTACATTGTATTGTTATACACACATACACACACATTAAACTTAAGCTTGTCTTTCTGTCACACTTACTAAAAGCCCTCAGATTTAACACTGGAATTGATCTACTAATTATGACTAAAAGCTTACTTTTACACAATACTTTGACTCTGTTCAGAGTTCTTCCTGTTTGTGTTTGCTTTTGTTACCCCCCTCTGCGAATGGGTGTGTCTGCCTTCAGTAATCCTACACCATTAACATGTTGAAGTTACTGTAACTGGCTAAACAGCCTCAACCAGTAAGTACAGGGATTCTGACTCTTACTTTCACCCTCCTGTGCTGCTCTAGTTGTATCAATCATGCAAATGCAAAATAGTATTTTGCTCATATATGAAAAGATGAAGCAAGATTGAGAAACAGGTGTGTGAAAAGAGACGTAAGGCAGAAAGAATGCTCTCACTACCAAACTGTCTGTTGGGGGGGTTGCAGCTGAGAAACGAAAAAGAGAAGAAAAAAAAGCTATGAGAGGCAGAGGAACCACCCAAACTTCCCAAACCACCCAATCAAGCTGCATTCTTGGAAATAGATCCCTCCCTTGCGTACTACCTGAGAGCGAAGAAACACAGCTGTGCCTCGGAGACTCAAAAGACAGAGAGAAACGACCAAAGAGCAGATGAGAGCCAAAGCTCGGCTTGTAGCGAGGGGCAAACTTTTGACATAATCAAATCACCTCTTATGAAACAGAATGTCTGTTTGTGTTTTTGCTGATCTTGGACGAGAAAGAGAGAGGCTTGAGAGAATAATCTGAATTCTCAGGAGAGCTGTGTACCTGTAACAACAAGGCGATGACCTCACCGTCTCTGGATTGAATGAACTCAACATAAAGAGAAGAAATGGTGACAGGACACTGGATACCAAATGTGGACAAAAAGGAGGTGAAAGCAGTGAAAATGGCATTTTAGAATGACCTGAATAGCCTCTCCCTCCCCCCGTCCCCCCCTCCCTAAACTTTTGATTTTTATGAAACAGCTTTTTTTCCCTCCTTACTGAATCTACTGTTTAACTATGTAGGACATACTTGCTCGCTCTCAGGAGAGTCATATTTGACAACAGACAGTGAGGGGGGGTTAACTCCTGGAGCACGTGGGGTCAACATATAGAGGAATATGTCTGCAGAAGATGTAAGAATCACCTCCAGCCTCAGGGCTGAAAGTGCTGGTTCCGATGGTTGCAATGAGCACCCTCTGCAGAAAGTTCAAGACCAGGGTGTGGAGAACCAAAGCCAAGATCAGGATGGGATAGTTCTGAAGCGCATTGCCTCTCTGTCACTGGACAAGTTTGAACCCAGTGCTTTTACTGGGAGATTCTCAAAGATCCATTTAAAGAGAAAGAGGACAAAAATCTTTGAAGGTAGGTTGAGACAATCTCTGGAGTTTTAAATGCAATATTAGAATAAAGACAAGAAAAGTGGTGTAAAACTTGCCAGTCAGTACACTAGCGAAGTATCTTTTCCTGAAATTGGTACTTTTTTGTACCAGGAAGATCTTTTTGTCTTTTGAATATTACAGTTGTGTCAATTTGCTTGTGAAGATGAGTGTGCATCTGATTTTGGAAAAAGCCAGCAAGCAAGAAAAGAATAAAAAGTCCTGAAAAATGTCATTTTAAAGACAATGACACATTGGTTAAGCTAGCTAAGAGAAGCAGAAAGGTGTTAGATATATAATATTTTAAAGGTTAGAGAAAATTTGGAATGTCGTAACAGTGAAAAGGGAAAATCTGAAGTGGGATGGTGTCAAAGGACCACCCGCATTTCCTTCAGAAGGAATTACAGTAGGTTTTCAGTAAACATCAACACTATAAAGGTCAAATTGGCAACACAATCTTATGGAGCTTCTCTGCTACAGTAATGAAATACTGAGGCTTTGACTGCTGGTTTTAAAACTTCACACATTCCTCACAAGAGGTATATATTGGATTAACCCAGCTGTGTCTATGGACACGGCTGTGTGAAGTCCGAGCCTCAAACAAGCCTCTCTGGGCTTGTGTGTAGCCGTTGATGCGCAGTTAACACACTGATTTTGAAGAACATGGTGAAACATCGGATCAGGAGACATGTTTAGAAATAGACGGCAGGTTTTTGTGGTGATTGTGCAGAAACATTTCTTACATTTTATTTCTTTGCTCCATATTTATGGGTTATTTGATCAAAGCAGAAGTACTACTTAAAGTTACATTTTCTATAAGATGAGAATTATCATGCTTTATACATGTGATTGCAAAGTGCTTTACAAAAATTATGCAAGCATAGTTTTTACTAAATGGAATAAATAAATATAATAAAACATGAAACATAATCAGTCTTTGCTTAGATCTTGCCTTAGTTTATCTAATGTCTTAGTTTTATGTTACATGTCAGCAGGTAGCACAGGGGAAAGTCGTAGTACACTTTATGGACACGAACTCATAACAGTTTAATTTGAGAAGTTGGAGATAATATTCTGTGAGGGAAGTGTATCGTTTGTGAAAAGGCGCTGCGAAACTGCCCATATTATTTCGACACTCATAGAGAGACATTATATTTTCCAGCAGCCATAATATGATTGAACTTTTGATGATGCATTCTTGATATTTTTCTTCATTTTCTACATTAGAGTTCAAATCTCATCCATATTTATTAGCTATTGATCATACACTTTAAAATGACATTCATTTTAATGGAATAACTGTGATTTGAGCCCCATTTGGGCTTTGAAAAGCAAAATCAATACAATACACCCAGATGTAAACACTTTTATTGGTATGGTTACTTGTGACTAAATTTAAAAGGTGACAGAATTAGTAAAACTTGCCAGAATACTGGAAATAATAATAATAAAGATTGATATGCCATCAGAATCATTTTCAGGATCATAATTTAACCAGTAGATCGAGGACTGGCCTTAAAAATGAGCCATGTCATGTATAGTTGTCTTTATGTAATCCTCGTGATGGACTTATAAACTGCTGAAGTTGTACGAAGCCTCTTGCCTTGTGTCTGGTGGGACAGGCATGATCATCCATGAAACATGACACAGTTAATTCCTTACTCATTTGTGCATGTATGAAGTACATGTGTTCGGCTGTGTGTGTGTGTATGGTGGAATCACATTCCAGCAGCTGGCATGCCCGAACTCTGCTCAGAATGTTTGGAATCCCAGAGCTCCACGAGGGTGTGTGTGTGTGTGTTTTATGCCCATTATTTTTACTCATAAGCTGAATTAGTAGCTGTTAGTTTGTGGAAAACGAGTCTATTATTGTTACAGGTCATGAATTTGAATTGATTTCCATATTGTGGCGACGAGACACACTCAAACAAGCACATGCCATTTGCATTTTTCTCTGTCCAGGCCTCTCCTTCCTCGTTGAAGCAGAAGATTTTGTTTACCTCTAGAAAAGCAGATCATTGAAGATATACTGTATCTTAATTTCATACACTTCTTTTTTTACTTCCCCTAGTTATTGTGAAATCTAAGGCTTACCTGCAGCATTCGTTCTCGCACAAAAATGTCATATATCATGTTTAACTTGGTGTGCGTGACGCCTAAAATTTCCCTTAATCTGCCACATCTAACTTTATATGACTGTGAAAACAATTCTCAACAGTTTCATTAACTTTTGAGGAAAAAGAGTGCATAACATCCCTAAGTAAGTTAGACTTGTTTGCAAAGTTACAGGCAGAAATGGTGATTTGCTAATATTTTGTCCCAGGTTGTTAGCAGAAAATGTGCACACTCGAACAGACTCGCAGTGGTTCTCTGTTTTATTTCTCCTCCACTGAGATTTGGCTTTAATTGTCTGTTAATGTGAACCAGGCCATGCTGTGCTCCACAGCTCTCCTGTGAGCTGCAGCTTTGCAGGATACTTATTTTATGTGTGTTCTACTCTTCCTTTAACTCTCATTATCTCTACTCTAACTCCCTTTAGCATTCACATGTCCTTTAGCACTTCCACAGTCCATTCGGGGAATTACATGATGACCCTAATTATCACATCTACTATTATTCATGCAACCATGGTGCCATACCTTTCTGCTTTTGCAGATATGTGTGGATAGTCATGAGGCTATGTGAATCTCTGAAGTGAAAATGGGGAACTTCTCTTCATTTTTGTCTCGGTTAAAAAAAAATCACTTAAGCTATTGATTTTAGCTGAGCATCATGAGACAGTGAGGTCAGGGAGATCATCTCAAGCTTAACAGAGTTGACATGGGTCAGTAGTTATGTAAGTATGGCGAGGAGAGCAAATTAAATGCCACATAACTCTTTCTGTTGTAACACCTGCACACAAACGGACAGAGAGATTGGAAGCGGAAGCCAGGAAAAGCTCCTTATATCAGTGTTGCATATGTCAGCTGATAATAATTTTTTTCATGGTGTCACCATTATATTATTATTTATTAATAACAATGTATGTTTGTCAGTGTGATAAAGGTTATTCAGGCACTGTTTTAGAGTTCAGTTTTACTTTTAGCAGTATGGTGATAAAGGGGGATATTACATATATAAGGCATTATGTTCTTCTGCAAATGTTTTTAATTGTTTGGTATTTTATAAGTCATTCACTTAGATTTTCATCCAATGGCCAAGCTGAAAACAGTGGTCCTTCTTCTTTGCATCACTGAGTCTCTAGACATTTCACTATATTAAATTGTTCTTTCCCAACTTAAGTTTCTAGTTTTAGTATCATACCAGCTTGCCACGAATCTCCAGGAGTGAAAAAAAATAAATAAAATAAAAAAGAGCTTGAATACAACTGACCAGACAGGTTGCAGAAGCCCAAAACATGTGAGGGAAGAGCAGCAAGGTATAACATTAAAAAAAAAAAAAGCAATTGTATTAGAAAATGTTCTAAATGATTTTAATTAGCAGAGCCATCACAGATGATCACAAAAAATAATGATTAAAAGTGGTGTAAAGATATGTATTCGTGTTTTCTTGGTGTGGAAACATTGTTTTTGTTGTCTTTTTTATCTAAATGCACACATGCAATGTTGGATTTTGGCTACTTGAAAATTTGGTGTTGGACTGTTTTGAAGAGGCATATCATAAGTTTCCTCTCTAATTGATCCACTTACTCAGTATTGTCCTGTCCCTTCTTTTTCACCCATCCCTCTCTTCACTGTGGTTTTTGCACCCTTTCCTGGGGATATTTTTTCTCTATAAAAAAAATAATAGATGATCATTCAACATTGTTTTAAGAGAGTGACGCTGCAGACCAGTTGTGCCTGGCGATTGGCTGGTGCAGCTGCCTGTCACTTTTTTGCCTGGCACTCATTGGCCAGGGTGAACTCACAGCATATTCATCCAGCACAATGTGAAGCAGAAAATACACCATTCTTGTATGACTGTTCCATCTCTGAGTCCCACTGCCAGCATTTTCATTACGCTCGATCCTTTTTAATTTTTCCCTTCCATCTTACTTGCCTTGTTTTCCATACTCTTGCAGTTATATCAGCGGTATGTTGTCCATCTCCATCCTTCCCTTTCTCTCTCTCTCACTCTTGCTTGCTTTTTCTCTCTCTCACTATGGGGCTTTTCTCTAAGAGGATTGGCTGCTTGCATCTCCCAACATTTGTGTATCACCGTCCTGAGAGAGCAAAACAGAGAGGGGATGGGGGGTGTTAGCCCACAAGATAGCCGCACAGAGCTCAGGCAAGGCTGATTGTGCTCTCTTTCTCTCTGACACACACGTTCATATTTGAGCGCACACACAAACAAACACAGACGCACAGTTTCAGCAGCAGACAGCCGCAACATCTGCATCACTCACTACCCACCCGCATCATTCTCTCCCTCCTTTCTCTGTCGGAACACTCTCCTCTTTCTCTCATTTGCTCCATCCGCAACGCCTCATCCTGCCGTCCTGTCCCCACTCTGCTGTCTGTCACCGTGGCGACATTACCTCTGCAGCCATGGCGACCAGCCAGCAGGATTCAGGCTTCTTTGACATCAGCATCAAGTCTCTCCTCAAGTCTTTAGGAGGCAGTGAGTACAGCTAACAGATGACAGTTGTTGTTGCTGGTATGCCGAACAAATGCATGATACACTGGTATCATACTCATTAGCTATTAAGTCTTTCAGTTCACAGAACAGACTTATTTCAGTGAGTTTTGGGAGTAAAGCTTAAAGAAAACATGCAGCATATAACATGATCCATGGTGTCAATACTTGGCAATATTACGTAATGGAATAATGGAAGGCAGGTTGTTGAGGAAGAGATAACTGCTCAAAGGGTTGAGGATAAATCTGACTCCTCAGCAGTTTTCTATATTAATTATACAGCACATTGCTCAGCAAACAAAGAAGGGGGTGCTTGACTTTGTGATAATCTTTGTGCATATAAAAAATGATCTCAGTCGAACAACAATCTGAATCTCAACCAGATATACACTGAAACACTAAACAGTATAAAGATATGTCATCCGTCTGTTAACTTTACTTTTGGTATTGTTTTCATTCCAAAAGACTTAAAACTCTTCATGCCTTTGTTTGTTTTTTATTCAAACAATATAGCAGGATGTTCGGGACAAACCACTAGCAGCTGCTTGTTTAACACTTTCCAACTGGACACGCTGTACTCGACTGTATAGCAGTGGGTTCATGAATCTGAGACATGACACCAAGCTGTGCGCCTCGGCTTGTTATTGTCCCACTGGGACTCATCCTCGTTTAACCTCTGTAGTTTGCCTTTACTGGGGCATTAGTTGTTTTTTAATTGATGGAGAGACAGAGATCAGCCAGGAGGCTCTGGGATGCTGTGCTGCAGTGTGTTCATATGTGTTCATCTATCTGTTAGCAGTCAGTAGATTTCCTGAACGTGAAAGTGTATGAAAGCTGATGACAGGAGAAACTTACAAAGCTTATATATCAGAAGTTCTGCAGAAGGTTGCTGCAGGGTTAGAATAAGGTGTGCAGAAGAACTTTGTTTAGCATGTTTATGCTTTCTTTGTCATTTCTTAACAAGGTCATGGACGCTAATGTGGTGTATTTCCTCATTTTAAACTACACATTCTTTAAGCTGTAGATCTGAGATCAGAGGTATGGATTTTCCTCCTCCAAGGTCATGCATGATGATAGTGGCAGGCAATAGATTTGAGAGACAGCATGAAGGTTAAATTAGGCTGACAATACTTATCCAGTGAAATCACTCGATTAGGTGACCTAATGTGATTTAACGTATTACATAGCTGAAATAAATAAATCAGACAAAAACAGATTGTTTGGTCTTTACTTTTCATTAATATTGTAATATTTTTTAGACTTGTAATTTATTTGCTGACGTTTTTAGAATTTCTCTTCTCTAAATGCTTCTATATGCATCTATATTATTACATTAATCAAAGCTGACGTTTCAGCTGTCTGCCAAACCTTTTGTTGTGATCAATGCTCTTAGTTGAAGTGCATCCAGTATTAAGACTGAGTGCAGGAATTTTCCCACAGTAACTGCTGGGTAGCCACTGCTTCTGACAACAAGCAGGTTCGGTTGTGTGAGGTTCATGTTGAAGGCAGTTAGTTCGTGTGCTAGTTCGTGTGCTTCAGAAGTGACTCATCTCAATCTATGTTACCTAGAAACTGCCAGCAAACTCCCCCTGCATAGGTTGGATAAATGTATCTTTAGCAAGCCTATTGGAAGGCTTTCACCCTAAGTGAACATCTCAGCCTTAACTTCAACATGTGATACATTATTGTGTCACATTTGACATCACTCTGCAGGTTAGACATTATGCATTAGCTCAGGATGCATGCGTGCTTAAATGGTAGGATAAATGGTGAATCTAAATCTACTTTTATTCTTAGTTTTTCATATATTTTGGTTGCTGTCAGTTTTTTCTTTGAGCTTTTCCATCTCTTTAGCTTATCGAACGTATGTCTTTCATCATCTAGTTTTTTTTCCATTGTTTCTGTCTCATACAGAATGATAAGTCATTATACAGTGTTCATTACAATCAGACATTACTAAATGTGCAGTCTGTGCTGAACCATCTCCTAAAATGCTGAATCATGTTGTTGCCTATAGGGGTCTCAAGATAATGTGTTCTATACGAGATACTGTTAAGTTCTCTTCTCATCTGAGGACATTCGTGTGCAGTGTACATCGCCACATACACACACTGTTAATGTCATTAAGAAGCTGTAATGGATTATGTCTGGACTTTGTATATATTAAATTACACTTGTGCCATTTGCTTTGAAACTAATTTATTCTTTCTTTCTTAAACCACCCAGTACACACGTGTGTATTTCTGTATGCACATTTGCTTCTGTTTCCATGTGTGTTCACATTTGTGTATGAGTAGGGGTCAGTGGGAGTGGTGGGTATGTAAGAGAGTGACCGCCAGCAGTCTATATATAGCACCTCCCTCCTCCCTTCGGCTCTCTCTCAGAGCAGTGTTGAAATTCCAACCCAACTCCTCTGGTCAGACCTCTACAAGGAGCAGACTTTACTGCCACTGACAACTTAAGGACAACCACAGAAACACTTTTCAAAGTAGTACTTTTTTCAGTGGGCTTCAAGGATTCCAAAGTCATGGGAACTACTGTGCAGAGAAAGGGTTACAGGTTGGAGACAGAGTAGAAACATGCGTTGAAACTGATAGCTGGCGTGTAGGCTCATCTTTTATAGCTGCCAGGCTGGGAATCCTCTACAGGCTCTGTTCAAGATACTGGAATATTATCAACCTCTGTCAGCTAAATTCACTTATCACAGAATAAGTTAGCACTTGCTTTTTCTTCTGTTATTTTCAAAGGATACTTTCACACCATCTCTACTTCTGTGACTGCAGTGCTGAGCTGGTAAGCGTCAAGTTGCTTCACGTGGGGAGTTTCAACCTGGCCACGGCTCCTCCAGTCTGGACATGACATGTCGTCCTCTTTCATTTGGACTGACTGTGGGACACAGCCATAATGCTGCTGTCATGAAACCTTTCTTTTTTTGCCGCAGGCTCAAGTTTAGCTTTTTTACCTCTCTTGTCATGCCTGAAAGATGGAACTTCCTGCTTCTAGCTTTGGTTAAACCTTCCACATGCCAAAGCATCTGGTGTGATGGAGCGATTGCAGATAAAGACAAATGACATCTGTACCTAGGTTGTTGTTAAAGGATTTATTTTGATTAAATAATGGAAGCTACTTTTGACACCTTGTAAGGTCCCATTTCTCTTCCACCTGAGTTTTATTACATACAGTATTACATACTGCATTTTTTTAGGGGCGAATAGGGGGGTGCTATGTTTGTTTTTTAACAATCTGCACCATGGAAATGCCAACAAAATGGAGCAGGGCTAGTGTCATCAACTTCATCAAGGGTCTTGGTAAGCACATAGGAGGCATGCATTCATATGCACCTGTTTGTTTCGAGTGAATGGTCAGGTTTCAGCCAAATGGATGAGATGCTGTGTATGAGGCCAAGAGGTCTGTCCTGACCTGGGATTAATGCTCATCTTTCTACTGAGGTCAGGTCTCATGGTCAGGATAGGTTAATGCACAGTTCCTGGAAATGTGGAGGCATGTCAGTATTCTTAAAACTAAATGGCAGAAAATTTCATTTGTATTTTGTTATTTAGTTGTCTTCCATTCCCTCCTTCATCTATTTCTATCAGAAATCAAAACATCAAGCATCTTATTTTTCTTAGGAAATGATTGTGACGCATGAAGACATGAACTCCCTACAAGTTTATGTGTGTGTGCATTCTCATCTGTGTGCTTGGAGTGTGTTTCTTATAATTTGGCATGACTTGGCAGGTTTAACATTGTAGAAATGAAATGGTTTGACAAACTGTGTTGTTTGAAATCTAGTCTTTGCATCACAAAACAGGCAGGATGAGTAAAAAATAGTGACTGTTTTAATGTCCATTTTGAATCAACATGCATTAATCCACTTTATGAAGTGGATGTAAAGCGTATGTAAAGCGTATAAAGTGTATGTAAAGCGCTTTGAGCTGCCCTGTACATGAAAGGCGCTATATAAATAAACTTGCCTTGCCTTGCTTTGCCTAGTCACAATGTCACTCTAAAACTCCTCTGGAGATGGGTACCTTTCATGGTAACATTGATGAAATAACCGACTAATTTGTATTTTTAAGGGATTTTTGTTTTCATTAAAGTACAGAAAAATAGTTCTGCTGGTAGATTATACTACTTATTTACATCCCCCAAACTTCCAAACTTTTGGAGAGTAAACTTAAACCATTAAATGTGGTCCCAGTTGAACGAATACAATGGTGAAATTTAATGTGTTCTAATTCTCCTTAGCCTCCCCAGTGGGACTGAAGCCATCCCCTCCGCCAGCCAGTGGAACTTTGGGAGAGAGAAAGGGTCCTGTCATCATGGCACCCGTTAACGTAGACCCTGAGAGCAAACCTGGGGAGTTTGTCCTCAAAAGCTTGTTTGCAAACTTCACATTGTTCTCTGAACGCAAGATTCGCATCATCATGGCTGAGCCGCTGGTAAGTGAGCTTTGATTTTTCATCTTATGTCTAGGTTTTTATTTCTATCCAATTTCTTTCAGGTTACAGAATCTGTTAGTGTATAGGTTGTGTAATTAATTTAAATGCATGGTAGATCAGTTACCCAGTGGGACATGCATGGTAATGCAATGCATATATCATGCAGTGTATTACCATGGGATGCTAACAACTGAAAATCTCCTCCATCCTCCCTGATCAGTTCCCTCCCAGTCAGTTTAAATAAACCAATACCCCTTTTGTTGCTTGTTTGTTTTGAAAGAAATTGGCATTTTATTCATTCTGCACATGTTTGCATTTTTTTCATCCTTCAGGAAAATGTGTCTGATTTAAAAAAAAATCTGTTTTGTTCATTTTGGTGTTGCTGACAAGATAACTAAATGAATAATTAAGATGTTTTAACCTTCAAACAAATCTGCATTCTAAATACAATCTGGATTGTTTTAAAAGATTAAGTTCTTTATCTTAATGATCTCTGATATTCTAGTTGCTTTTAGGACTAAACACATTATTTATGGTATGAAGACAGTTAAAGCAGAACTGTGATTGTTGCATTTTGTCTTAGATGTTGTTGTTTGCCTCACAACAGTGATAAATTTAACTTTAGGCTTTATGCTTCTCTGCTTTGTAGTAAAATGTCAATCTGCATCTTCTTCCATCAACGTCTACTATTTCATTTCAGGAGAAACCACTTAACAAGTCTCTGCAGAGAGGAGAAGACCCACAGTTTGACCAGGTGTGTGTGTATGCATCACTGACACATCCCTCTCTTCTAAACTGGCTACCCCTGACCCATGTTGGAAATGTGTTTTATTTTGTTAAAGAAAATAAAATCCTTTTCTGTCTCTTTGCAGTTAATCAGCACTATGAGCTCTCTAGCAGAGTACTGTCTGCCGTCCATCCTGAAGACTCTGTTTGATTGGTACAAGAGGCAGAATGGCCTGGAAGATGAGTCCCATGAATACCGACCCAGAGCCAACACCAAGTCAAAAAAGTGAGTCAATGCTGATTTCACAGGGGTAGGGTTACGGTTAGGGGTAGTTATTGCTCAGTCCAGTCTGGAGCAACTGTTTGCACATGATCATGGCCCAAAAAGCTAAAGTGTGGATTACACATTTCTTTTTACTTTTAAGTATAGTATAACAACAAGAAACACATAAACCATGTCATATATACATGAACATGACTCACCTCTAGCATATTTGCATGTTTTACATGTAGGAAAGGAACTAAAAACTCTGAATTGGACTAAGTGGTATAAAAAATGGATGGATGAATGGATGGATGGATGGATGACTGATATGGTGGCTTGTTGTTAATGTTTACAGCAGTTATGCTAGTCATTTATACTTTACTTCTCTGGAAAACGTTACTTACAGTAATTTCAAATTAACAGCAACCCAAACTTGACTCACAAACAGCTGAAAATCTAAGAATCAGAACAGATTTTATTAACCTATCCTCATTAGTGGCATGAGAGCTTGCATGCTCAGCACTTTTAGCAAGAACAGGAACAAGATTAAGAGTGAGCAGAAGTTGACGGGCCCCCTCAAACAACATCTGCAGTGTTAAGAATGAATTTAACGAGTGTTGTCTGTCTGTCTGTTTCTCCCTCTTAGTGACGAACAACAGAAGGACTACTTATTGGAGCGGAGGGATCTGGCAATAGACTTCATCTTTTCTCTAGTGCTTATAGAAGTTTTGAAACAGGTGAGGCTAAATTTGCAGAGCAAACAAGCTTCTGAAATTCTACTCCTAAAACCCTAAATATTAGAGGATTATAAAAAATGGATTTAGTTCTATATACGGTACCATTTTTTTATATCAATTATACTCTTGCAGTATTTATAACACCACTAATTAAATTCTACCTAACTCAAAGAGTAAAGCACACCATGTTCCACAGACTGAACTGAATAGCAATGAAAAACTCCTTTAAAAACATTTTTGTTATGAAGTGGCAGGAGAAAAGGGATTTATTTTTCTTTCCTGTCTTTTTTTATCATTCAGATACCCCTCCATCCTCTTTTGGATGGACTAATCCAAGAAGTTGTAAATCTGGCCTTCAAGCACTTCAAATACAAAGAAGGGTAAGACAGCTGCAGAAACAAGAAGTATTTACCATAATGCCATGTAGACACATTGTTCAGCCTTTGTTTTGTGTGTGTTCAGAGCTTTATACACAACCGTTCATGATATTGATGATTGTGTTCACTCTTTAGGTATCTGGGGCCCAACACAGGCAACATGCACATTGTGGCTAATCTCTATGCTGAAGTTGTGGGAGTTGTTGCTCAGTCCAGGTACTATAATTGCTGTTTACAAAAATATATTTGACATTTGTTTTTTTGTTTTGAATCTCACTTATAATCTCGGTCATGTTACAGCCATGAGTTATCTTTTCTCTAATCCTCATTCACTGTAGTTATTCTACCTGCCGACCCCATTTCCAATAGAAACAAACTGTCTCTCAAATTTAGTTTAAGTGAAAATACAAATACAGTAGTCATTCTCTGTTATGTGCGTGTTTATAGGCTTGTGAATATGTGTGTGTGTTAGTGTGGATGGGGATAATTACACTCTATAAAACGATCCTCTAAATGTGTAATGTTGCATATGATAAGAGATAAAGACATTTTGCAGTAGATTATTACTATGAGTTTGGAGTTTAAAGGGCAGCTTGATAACCACTGCATACACACAACCCACATAACCCAAACATCACTTAAGTAATGGACCAAAGTCAACACAATGAGGTTGGGTTTAACAAAAACATTTTCTTCTGTTTGGGTAAAGAGCTTACTGGTTAGTTAAGATTTCATTCTGAAGTCTAACAACCATTTCAATGCATGCATTATTTACACATCATTAAAACATTGAGTACAAAAGGACTCATAAATGGCAGTCACCTGGATTTTATCCCTGGCATTATGTGTAAGATTCCCAGGCTTGGTCTGTCCCAGTGTTTTGTCTTATAACAAACTAAATATTCACAAGGCTGATAACTCTTCCACTTACTTCACTGTTATGGGTGGTGACCTCTGGGAAACATGGAAGAGTATGTGCAAAAAGCACATGCTCTTTTCCCTCCACATCACCCCTCCAGATGCCATTCTATATTTAGGCCGGCAGAACAGTGCCAGTAAAATGTATGTGGATAGGGTGTGTGCGTGTACTAATACACTTTAATGCACTCACCCACTGCATATGAAATAAAAACAAACCAACAGAGGAATAAAAACCCACAATGTTAGCAGCTTAACACTTTGCGTTCTCCACTTAATCTTTCGGCCAAAACCTGGGATTATCAACATAGACTAAAACTGCTAGGAGGGATACTTACTGTATGCTCACATCTGGTTGGCATTTTCCCCAAAAGGTTCCCAGCAGTGAGGAAGAAGTTTAACTCTGAGCTGAAGGAGCTGAGACAGAAGGAGCAGAGCCCGTATGTCATCCAGTCAACCACCAGCCTCATCATGGGACTCAAGTATTTCCGCATCAAAATGTACCCGGTTGAAGACTTTGAGGCCTCTTTCCAGTTCATGCAGGTAAACTGGGCTTAAATCACACGCTGCCTGGCCTGTTATTTACTTGACATAAAAACAGAAATCTCTAGTTTAAGACATGTGCGTGTTTCTGTGCATCCACTTGCATCTGGAAGCTGTTTTATCCTGTCACAGAGCCATTCACTTAAAGCCATGATCATTTTCCCTTTGGTGGTAATTGTAGAGAATGGTTTTTAATGTCTTTACCCCATCATGAAATGGGGTTTTTATTGGTTTTTATTGACCTTGCATGCATAGAATTATCATGTCTCTGTCACTGCCCCTAAATCCCTGTCTCTTTCTGTCTGCAGGAGTGTGCACAGCTTTTCTTGGAAGTGAAGGATAAAGACATTAAGCACGCATTAGCCGGACTCTTTGTGGAAATACTTCTACCTGTAGCTGCTGTAGGTGCATTTAATCTCATCTCTTAGTGCAATGCTGTTCGACCTAAAGCCAAAGTTGGATTGAAGTTTCTTTGCCTTTTAAAATAAGAAGTTTGTCTTACTGCTGTCTCAATTGTTTGTGTCATTAAATAAAATAGTTTGCTAATTAAAATGTAGAGATTTGGATGCATATTTCATTCTGGTGAAAACATTTTTCTTAAGAGATTTTCTGTATTGTACATCCTGCCACCAGACTGTGAAGAATGAAGTGAACGTACCGTGTCTACGAAATTTTGTGGAAAGTTTGTACGATACTACTTTGGACCTGTCCTCTCGGAAGAAGCACTCTCTGGTAAGTTCCCCATTTTCTGATTCACTACTGCTTATCTCTGATCATTTCCTCTCCATTACAACTGGTGAAAGCACTTAATGTAGCTCTCTAACGTGAGGGCTTTTAGCTTTTTATGGGTGAGGTAAAAGAAGTGCAACGTGATGCACGTGGTAGTTTTATGAAGCAGTGCCACATGATGACAGCATGGAGGTAGACAGAAATTCCTTATGTCTTTAATTTAAATAGTGAGAACAGGTATGCAATAAAAATACTTTGTTTATTTAGAATTTGTTGTAAAGTTTTAATTATGATGCTTGAAACATGAATACCAAAATACTAAACTCAAGTTGTTGAACTGATCTTTCACATTAAATAAATCTAGTTTCTAATAAGATGCTAGGTTTTGTTTTAATCTATAACTGTATCCTTAAAGTAGGTATATGTCCAGAAATCATTCACAACTAGTTTATCCATCCAACCATCCGTCATCTGTACTGCTCGTTCCAACGAAAGGTCACGGGCCAAAACTAGTTAATTTACACTAAAATAGCTAATATAAAAAATATGAGTATTTAACAAGAATCTGGTCATTTTATATGACAGAAATGCTGTGTGGTAGTCTCACACCTAGAGGGTTGCTGGTTTGACTGGGGAGAGGTTTGGTCTGTGGCTTTACTGTGCAGATTTTGCATGTTTCTCTTTTTGTATGCAGTGGTTCTCTCCAGGTATTCTCCCACTGTTTATAGACATTCATGTTGGGTTAATTGGTTCACTTTAAATGCTCCTTAGAAGGGCGTGAGTATTTGTATGTCTTGCTCTATTGGCCTTGCAAAGGAGTGGCTACCCCTGCATCTTAGTTGCTAATTTGTAATAGGCACCGGCCCCCCTACAATCCTGAATTGAACTAAACATAATATAAAATGATTGTTTTATAAAAATGCTGTTTCTCTTTATTGTTTTTTTATGCCACAGTAGTCCCAGCATGATATAAAACATTGTCAGATAGTGAATTATGATATTTATAGCGGTAGCAAGAAGGTCGCTGGTTTGTGACTCGACTCGGACAGTGGATGTGCATGTTCTCCCCATGTTAACGTGGGTTCTCAATCTGTACTTTGGCTTCCTCCTATCATCCAAAGACATCCATATTCAGTTATTTGGTCAACTGAAATTGACATTAAAGGGATGTGTGTGTGCATGGTTTGTTGTGACTGTGTTGGCCTGTGATGGACTGGCGGCCTGTCCAGGGTGTACCCTGCCTTTTGTCCAGTGATTGCTGGAATAGGCTCTAGCTACCCACAGCAGTGAACTGGATCAAGTTGCATGGAAAGGAAGGACTCGTTTTGCATTGTAGCATTGTAGCATTACAGATTGGCAGCCGTATTTTCTTGTCAAACTGTCTGATCCGCCTGTGAGGCTTTGTCATTTTTAAAGGTGCCTAGTCATTATTGTCAGTATTTAAAGCACTATTTGGACCTCATATTACCAATATTTAATAGCTCTTTTAACAGTGTAGGGAGGAGCATTGCTATTTTGTGACTTAACGGGGTATTGTGCACCTTCCTCTTGGTAATCTTTGTTAGTGAAACCCTCTTAAGGAGAGTAGTACAAGCTCACTTTGGACCAAACAGTTTTAATAGCAGTAGTTCAGAGGCTGCATCAGTTCTGCCCTTATTTTGATCTATGAATAAATGTGTGTTTTATTTATACTACAGTCATACTTTATTTTTTCACTGGTTCCTGCTTGAAGAGACAGTTTTGTTCCCAGGGCTGCAGACATGCCACTTTGGCAATGTGAAGACTTTCTTCAACGGATTCTCCAAGGCAACATGCAGCCAAGCCTTAACACACCTCTTTTTTACACAGAAGCCTTCCTTTTCCAGTTTTTCCAAACAAACAACACACCGGCATTCACACTAACTGACAATAACCTGCCATATCAGCCGCAGACAATGGACAGACATGATAGGAATGAGTGCAATGCCATGTATTTCCTTAACAGTTATGCTCTTACATCTGTAAGTGAGAGGAGCTACTGAAATGCATGAGTTAAAATAACAAATAACCCCAGTGGTAAGGAGTGACAAATATTTCATGCACTTATCAATCTTTACACCGAAAAAACATCACGATAAGGGATGGCTTAACACACACTGACTGTTTGCTAAACTTTCTTATTAAATTATTATATTTAAGTAGACTTGCATTTACGAATGAATGCACTAAATTTGGCTTGTAGTTTCATTCATATTGTTGCTTTAATGGATCCATGAAAATAAGATGCAAAGGAGTTTAAAGATTAGATCTGACATTTTTATGAGCCTATTTTAATAAAGATTGAATGTCTGTGCAACATGGTTATTGTAGAAGACTGGTCAGGAAGAGGAGAGCTGTATCGCCTCACACTGTCTCCTATCTGATGTCTCTCTCTAGGCTCTCTACCCTCTGGTGACATGTCTGCTGTGTGTCAGTCAGAAGCAGTTCTTTCTCAACCGTTGGCACATTTTCCTCAACAACTGCCTCTCAAACCTCAAGGTCAGCTTCCCTGTTAATACCATTTACCAAAAAAAAACACGAATGGAATGTTTTTTTGGGTGTAACCAGATATCATTGAATTCCAAGAGTGATCTGAAGCATCATCTAGATCCAGGAAGTATTTGAAGTATTCTTTGTGATTATGAGATAAGATCATTTTTAGATCTGGATCCTGGCAAAATTCTAGATACGACCCAAAACAGAAAAAAGTAGAAGCTCTTTGGAATTTTCATCACTGCAAAAGAACAAATAAAGGCATAAATATGCAACGAGACACTGCGGGTTCATTATCAGTGTACCTAGGAATTTAATAATGCATTTGTTGAACTATAACATAGGATGGAATCACATTATAGGTGTTTGTTTTGGTTATCGGTCTAAACTATGGAGACTGCATACATTTCTGTCAAAGTGATAGTACATGAACACAACATCAAACTTTACACAACGTAACCCTGCAGTAGTACTACCTACTAGCTTGTCATCTGAAAAATGAATGCCATAAGTATGTATTGCCTGAAGCTAAACACTGCAGATTAAAAACTAAGTGATTTGTGAAGGACCATAAAACTTTCCGTACTAGTTCATGACCATACTGTAGTTTATCATTTGTTCCAGGAATTATTACTCACCTGTAACTTATGTAATTGTGTCGCTGCATTTCTTACACACATGGTCTCTGAAGTTTAGAGAAAATATCAGGTAGAGGAGTATGAAATTGTCCACAAGGAGAAGGATGTGGCTTACTAGTATACATACTTGTGAATGCAGAATAAAGACCCCAAGATGGCCCGTGTGGCTTTGGAAGCTCTCTACCGTCTACTGTGGGTCTACATGATCCGAATAAAGTGTGAGAGCAACACTGGAACCCAGAGGTAACAGCCATGTCCAGTCACACTCCTCATCAGCAAAACCTGACTTAAATTTCCAGCTCAGATGCTTTACTCCTTTGTCATCATGAGAATTTATGATTTATTCTTAGAAGTTGAGTTGTAAATTATTTATATTTACTGAAAAAAGGCAATTAAATGCAGTTGTTTAATCATATCTACTTCTTCTTCTTCCCGTAGTCGTCTGACCTCCATCACCTCCACTCTGTTCCCCAAAGGGAGTCGTAGCGTTGTGCCCAGAGACATGCCCCTTAACATTTTTGTCAAAATCATTCAGTTTATTGCTCAGGTAGGTGATACCCTGATGTTTACATTTTTGCTTTCATTTTATTAATGAGACTCAAAGTGAGGTTTTTTGTGGTGTGTGTTTTTATTTAGTGCCACTGGTTAATGGAAACAACAGTTTATTCTACTTTTAATTGTCACAAATAAAGAAACTGTTTAACTTTTTTTAACTGAACATTACTGAGTTTTGATCACAGGATGTGTGTAATGTTGTCATCCAATAATAAAATGATTAATAAAATGTTCGCAGGCTGTGCTTTGCACATGTGATGCTGTAAGGCTTTGTTGTTTCTGTTGTCATTTAGCAGCTGCATGGAAACCATGTTTAATTTAAATCTCTGGTGTGTTAAACAGACAAAACAGAGTTTTTCTACTAGATTTTTAAATAAATGACCAATGTAAAATGTTACCATCCAGGACAGCAGGTCCGCGTGCTGCTTTATACTGTGTTACCATTGTAATCCTGTTACACTAGTAATGTTTTCCTCTATTTAGGAGAGACTTGATTTTGCCATGAAGGAGATCATATTTGACCTGTTAAGTGTTGGAAAGCCCGCCAAAGCCTTCAGTCTCAACCCAGAGGTAAAAAAAAGCACACGGGGGCAATCAATGAGAATCTTACTCGAAGTAGCAGCTTAGTTTTTATTTGCATTTTTGCAAAGAGCTGTATATTCTTTGTTGAATCCTTGAAATTAATTGCTCTACCAGAATCCGAAGCTCTGAAGCATAGATGCAATTAACAATTTAGTAAATATTGCAAAAAGAAAAAGGACATTGTTACAAAGTAACATTGGTTGATCTTTCTTCCAGCGTATGACCATTGGCCTGCGTGCTTTCCTGGTGATAGCAGATGCTCTGCAACAGAAAGATGGCGAGCCTCCTATGCCCAACACAGGAGCCACTCTGCCCTCTGGAAACTCTCTGAAGAAGAAGAAAACATATCTCAGCAAGACGCTCACTGAAGAAGAAGCCAAATTAATAGGTCTGTATCTGTCTGTGAGCAATTAAACAGCAGTAATTTGAACATTGTCACCAACACTGTATATTATGGCTATCTTTTCTCCACAGGCATGTCCCTATACTACTCCCAGGTTCGTAAGGCTCTGGATAATATCCTGAGACATTTGGACAAGGAAGTGGGCCGTTGCATGATGCTCACCAGTGCCCAGATGCTCAACAAAGAACCTGAGGACATGATCACGTACGTAACTCCAGAGTGGAAAGTAGAAACTCAGCTTTTCAAACATGCCTGATTATTTTTTTTCATCCTTAAACCTCTCCTTTTTATTTCAGCGGTGAAAGGAAGCCTAAAATTGACCTGTTCAGGACATGCGTGACTGTTATTCCTCGTATCCTACCTGATAGCATGTCCAAACCGGAACTCATTGACCTGCTCTCAAGGTGAGTTTTAGATCTTATGAATTTACCTTATTATATTTACATATTTTGAAATACCAGGAGATTTCACTTCCTATAGTTCTTATTTTTATCTCTATCTAAAATCTAATTGAGGATGTTTTTGTCTATTCCGTAGACTGACGGTGCACATGGACGATGAGCTTCGTCTTATATCTCAGAACTCTTTGCAGAGCCTGTTACTTGATTTCTCAGACTGGAGAGAAGACGTTCTGTTTGGTTACACACATTTCCTTTTACGTGAGGTACTGTAGCACTTGATGGAAAGTACTTACACCTGCACAGAATTTAGTCTCTTCTTACCAACATCATGATGCATGCATGTATCATTGTATTATGAAATGCATATTCGATACAAATAATTTAAAACTCAAATATCCTGTAGCAGTGATACATGCTGGAACGGTGCTGTCGGTAGTTTTAAACCAGGATTTGTCATTTTCATTTAATGCTTATATGCTGACTTTTATAATGTCCACTGCCAAACCTCTCCAGGTCCAAGACACCCATCAGGGTCTACAGGATGCATCTGTGAAGTTTCTACTGCAGTTGCTTACACAGTGGAGGTTAGCTCTGCAGCTTCAGGGGAAGATGCGCGGTGGAGTTGAGGTTAGTACAACTACAGCCAGCTGTGTGTTGCTATTTTGCTATTTAAAATTAGTTAAAACTGAAAGTTTAAAGTCAGTTTGATTTGTTTACTATGCCTCCCTCTCTGTCTTCCCTGTTTCCCAGGCCAGTCCCAGAATGCCAGAGCGGAGCCCTCACTGCTCAGTGCTCCATGCAGTGGAAGGCCTGGCTTTGCTGCTCCTCTGCTCATGTCAGATCAGCACTAGGAAGCTGGCAGTCAGTGTGTTAAGAGAAATACGGTGCCTCTTCACAGCCCTAGGACATGCTGAGGTACATAGTTTGTAAATGATTAGAAAATAGAGAAATATTAAGCCCATTGATAATTATTATTGGACAACTAATGGCAAGTGGTTGAAGTTTAAAAGGGTAAAAAGAGATGTGTAACTAGTTTAATAGAATCTAGCAGAGAAATCTGTTTGTACATGCAGCATTTGGAGCCTGTGACGTCTTTCGTATTGTGTCACATTGTAAAAATAGCTGTTTCTATAAATGTCACACCCTACAGGACGATGACAAACCTATGATAGAGGTCATGGACCAGCTGAGCCCAGCTGTGATGGACAGCTTTGTTCATGCTGTTTCTGACACAGTGAGTGCAAGAATAGTAAACCAGATGCAGTATATACAGATCATTTACTCCAGTGTGTGTCTTTCTTAATCTCCACTTCTTTCCTATCTCAGTCCACATTACCACTCAGCCACCACGTTGATCTCCAGTGGCTGGTGGAGTGGACTGCTTGTCTGGTGAGCCGTTCATACGACGTGAAGAGCCCCAGCCATGTGTGGATCTTTGCCCAGTGTTTAAAGGATCCGTGGGTGCTATGTCTGCACATTTTCTTGCGTCAGGAACACCTCCCCAAGCACTGCTCCATTGCTTTGGGATATGCTTGGCCCTATGTATTCACACGGTTACAGCTGCTGCTGCCTCTGGTTGACCCTAAGTACGACAAAATGCAATCGTTATTAATCATAAAGCACACTAAAGGTTATAGGTGTAAAGCATTCAATTTGTGACCAAAATTGTTTGCTACTTTCCCTCCGCTTGTTGTACAGCAGTCCAGTTAATGCAAAGAAAACCAGCACAGCAGGCTCCAGCGACAACTACATCGCTCTATGGCGGAATTACCTGATCCTGTGTCTAGGTGTGGCCAAGCCCAGCATCATGTCGCCTGGCCACCTTCGGGCTTCTACATCAGAGATCACTGCAACCACACCCGATGGAAGTGTCACTTATGATAACAAGGTGCGTGTTTAAGGGTTCTTAATAAATCTGGATCTTACTTATTAAGTTTCAGATAAGTAGTTATATTGATTCTAAAATTAGATTGAAGGATAAAACTGATCATAAGCTGTAGAGTTATATGCTTTTTGTATTTATCTGTTGGTAGTGTGAACTCAAAATGGAATTAACTGGTGGATGTGGTTTTAACGGTGATGACAGTTTAGGTTGTTAACATTGTCTGATCCCTGTGTGTATTTTTGTGAAAGGTGATAGGAACTCCGTCTGTGGCCTGGCTATTAAAACAGCTTGTACCACTGATGAGAGCGGAAAGTTTGGAGATCACAGAGTCACTGGTTCTGGGGTTTGGTTGCACAAACGCTCTGGTCTTCAGGTAGGGAAGCATGCCCTAATGCACACCTACAATGATACACCAACACACATTTTAAGTGTCAGGCTTTGGGCTAGAGCTAGTCCATATAGTTAAAGAAAGGTTTACCGTTATTCTAAATATCATTTGCTGCTCTTTAGTCTAAGACTTTTTAACCTACACACTGGACTGATTATGATCACAGCGCAAAATAGTTGATGTAGAAAATGTGACCTTACTTCTTACATAAGACAGACATTCTCCTTTGATGGTTTTTTACGCTCCTTGCATTTATTACTTCCATCTGTCTGTACATTGTTAGCATAACTTCGATGGGTTGCATACCTCAGTGACATTCAGAGGAGAAGAAGAAAAGGCAGTCACTTATGCAGATGAGAAATTCTTACAGGAAGAGAGAGGTATCACATTTTTCAAAGGACAGAGGTTCCATTGTGAGAAGAAGGTATTTGATTTTAAAGGAGATCGTTTATTTTTATCCTAGAATGTTTTCAGAAAAAGAGGGCAGTGTTATTAAAGAAAAAGATTAACATCTGCGGAGGTAAATTGTCTGTCATTACTTTTAAGGATGGTTGCTTTGAGGGCGTGTGAGAATTGAGTTACCCAAAATTTGTTACAAGCCATCCTGTCCCTGTAAATGAGACCGCTCACATTCCATAACCATAAGGAATATAGTGTTATCATTGTCTTTAAGCAACTCTGCACTGGGATAACCAGTTGTTTTTCTGTTGTCTGGTTACAGGGAGCTTGTTGAAGAACTTCATCCCTTAATGAAGGAAGCTCTGGAACGTAGACCTGAGGTAACGGATAAACTTGTTTATTTAAGTGATCTCTTATAGAAATTTGGGAAAATGTATTCCTCATTAAGCATAATGTTAATATAGAGTTAAGGTCAGTCATGTTATTAGTCTTGGAGATGTTTCTCATTTGGTCACTTTTTTTATGAGTTATCCAAATGTTTTTTAACCTGCAGATTTTAAATGAAACTGTCCATTGATCATCCTCCATAGTGCAGTTATCTGACATCCTATGTGTGCTTTTAGAACAAGAAGCGTAGAGAGAGAAGGGATCTTCTGCGGCTGCAGCTGCTGAGGATCTTTGAGCTCCTGGCAAATGCAGGAGTCATCAGTGACAGGTAGCAGACACACACACACATAATCTACTGACAAATTATTAATGTTCTTTACTGTTGTTGTTGAACATAAAACCGATTTTTTAAAAAGTCACTTAACGAATAAGATGTGAGTTCACAGTAGCTAAAAAAATCTAACACCATTGACAGCAAAGTTTCTAATGATGCTGCTATTAATCGTTATTTTCAGACTAGATAACTGTGTAGTTACAGTTGTATGTATTGACAGTGTATGTGACGGCTCTAACCAAAGTTTTCCTTTTAAAGGCACACACACACACACACACACACCATTCTTTTATTTCTTACTGCGCCTCTGATCTCTCTTTCTTATTCTCTCTACAGCACCAATGGGGCTCTGGAGCGTGATTCCCTGGCAATGGGTGCGTTGTTCCTGGAGTATGTTGACCTAACTCGAATGCTTCTAGAGGCTGAGAACGAGAAGGAGCTTGACATCCTTAAAGACATCAGAGCCCACTTCAGTGGGATGGTAGCAAATCTCATCCAGTGTGTTCCTGGTAAATAACGCTTTTGTGTTAACGATACACATAACACATCAGCTTTTCAATGCGTTCTGTGTCAGATTGTCATCCGGGTCAGTAAAATTAACCGTAGATGTCTTTCTCACATCTGTCCAGTCCACCACAGGCGCTACCTCTTCCCTCAGCAATCTCTGAGGCACCATCTCTTCATTCTGTTCAGCCAGTGGGCCGGACCCTTCAGTGTTATGTTCACACCTCTTGATCGTTACAGTGATCGCAACCACCAGATCACTCGATATCAGTATTGTGCACTTAAGGTAAGCAATAACTGCTTTTAAACCCTGCTGCATACCAAGAATAATCCTCCTTCCATTTTTATATTCAGAAACTTTAGTGTGACCTGAGCTTTGTCTTCCAGGCCATGTCAGCAGTTTTATGTTGCGGTCCAGTTTTTGACAACGTTGGTCTTTCCACCGATGGCTACCTCTATAAATGGCTTGACAACATTCTGGGCTGTCAAGATCTGCGGGTATGCCAACTCTGGAATTGATATTTTCATGAAATATACTGAAATCAGTTTTAAATTCTAGAATATTCTTAATAGTTCAGTTTCTTCCAAAAGCTTAATTCTCAAATGATTTCTCATGATTCTTCACTGTTTATTAAAACCTAAATGTAATAACATGTTTGCCATCAGGTGCATCGTCTTGGCTGTGAAGTGGTCATCCTGCTTTTAGAACTGAACCCAGATCAAAGCAATCTGTTCAACTGGGCTGTGGACCGCTGCTTCACTGGATCTTACCAACTGGCTTCTGGTTGCTTCAAAGCAATCGCCACAGTCTGCGGAAACAGGTTAGTGATCTGCCTCCCTGGTATTTCCTCTCTCAGGACACCGGAGATAAGCCAATATCATGGAAAAGTTTATAGCCTGCGGCAATCACATTATTTTTAAGATATGTAATTATATATATATATATATATATATATATATATATATAAAATACAGTTTTTGTTAACAATAAGCCCATTTTATCAGCAAGCCAAATTTATTTATATACAGCACATTACATACACAGCACACCAGGGTCTTACAAAGTGCTACAGCGAGATGCAGCATTACTAGTAACTAAAATATGTTTCTCCTTATTTTTGCCAGGAATTACCCATTTGACCTGGTGACATTGCTCAATCTCGTGCTTTTTAAGGCCTCAGACACCAGCAGGGAAATTTATGAAATTTCCATGCAGCTAATGCAGGTAGGACAAGGTTCCTATATTAACTATTCATTAGTTGCTTATAAAAAGGTGGAAAAAAGGGCTATTAAAACCAGCCTGTTAAAGATAAATTATTTCTGTGCAGGTGCTGGAGTCCAAGCTATGTGCATACTCGAAGCGGATGGTAGAGCAGAAGCCGGGCAATATTTTGTATGGAACGCATGGTCCCCTGCCTCCTCTGTACAGTGTCAACCTATCTCAGCTCTCCATCCAGCTTGCCAGCATGTACCCAGAGCTCACACTGCCTCTTTTCTCAGGTATGTCTTCCATTTTAAACTTGGTTGAATGTTTAAATGAAGTATATTACTTTTTTTTTTTTATCCCAAAGTGTGATAAATGGAAACATGAAGGATATAAATGTGGAGAACTTCTCTCTTTTCACCTTTTAATTTAAAGACTCTTATTTTCCCTAAGGCAGTTGTTCAGTTTTTCCACGTAGCTCTTAAAACTGAACAAATTTAAGGAAAGCTCAGCTCCTCTAGGGGACTAATTCTACTTTATTTAATCTACTGTTATGTTTTTGGTCATTCAGAGGTGAGCCAGCGTTTCCTAACAACCCATCCAAATGGCAGACAGATCATGCTTTCCTACCTGCTACCGTGGCTTAGTAACATTGAGTTACTGGACAACGGGCTTATGCCCCCTGCTTCAAGCCCCTGCACACCCGAAGAAGAGGCTCGCAGTCAGTCACAGGGAATGTCCCCCAGCCTGAGAGGTAATGGTTGGGGCTCCTTACAGGCAACCTCACTGGTGCTCAACAACCTCATGTTTATGACTGCTAAGGTAAGAGACCAGTTTTGTTTGTAGAGTTAATCAGTCTTGTCCAAAGACTTTGCCTCCTCTTTTTACTGGATTTTCTTTTTAACATGATCAGTACGGAGACGAGGTTCCTGGACCGGAGATTGAGAATGCCTGGAATGCTCTGGTGTCCAATGAGAGGTGGAGCAACAACTTACGGATCACCCTGCAGTTCCTCATCAGCCTGTGTGGAGTCAGTAGCGATACCACGCTGTTACCTTATGTAAGTAAAAATAAATATCAACAATAGCCTCAGGGAAACTGATGCATCACAATCAATGGTGAGACTGTACACACAAAAATTCCTGCTTCAGTTAAACACTTAATTATATTGTTTCAGATCAAGAAGGTGGTGATCTACTTGTGTCGTAACAATACCATCCAGACTATGGAGGAGCTATTGTTTGAGCTCCAGCAGACAGACCCAGTCAACCCTGTGGTTTTGCACTGTGACAACCCTCCCTTCTATCGCTTTGCTGCCAGCAACAAAGCCTCCACTTCCCAGACAGGCAAGAATATGTCATGAAATGTTATCTTACAGCTTTTTACATGATATGTGTTTAACTTTCCAAGTTTCTAAAAATAAGATTAAATGCTTGATATGCAGGCACCACATCCAGCAGTAACACAGTAGTTCCGGGTCAGGAGAACCTACCAGACACAGATGAGACCAAGTTAGTCAGGGACAATGGTGAGCGGTAAGTATTGATATATTTCTGGATACACCTGCATAGGTTGTCACAATGAGACCATTTTTTTATGAATCAGCAGTTTCTATTGCACATAAATAAACTACGTCAGACATGATATCGGTTATTGTTAAAGAAAACTGAGCACATCCAGAAAAACCTGGAAAATCAAATTTCCCTTTTCATTTCATGCCTCTGCCTCAGGAGGGCCAGGGCTCACAACAGACTGGAGTCTCGCTACAGCAACAGCTCTGGAGGCTCCTATGAGGATGAAAAAAGTAAGTAAATCTGGTTCCTGTCTAAATAAATGAACAAAGAAATATTTTCCTGTTTATTCAGCATAATAACAATATTAGCCCAAAAATTTTTATGCTAACTTTTACTAATCTCCTTCATATAGTCAGTTGTCTTTCAAAGGGGCTTGTGCCTGTTACCTTTAACCTGCTTATGATGTCACTTTTCTTTAAAAAAGGTGGAGATTGAAATTTTCAGTCTGAGCTTTTAAATTCATAACTATTGTACTGTAAACTAAAACAAGTTTTTTTGCAGGGATGAAACATTTTTGTGTATTTAACACTAACTTTACCACCCAGCTTATTTAGATTAGTTTCGAGTGAAATCTAGGAATGAGTTAAGCTGGTTGTAGCAGAATCCGTCAAACTCATTCCCAGTTATTTTAACCCCCTGTCATGCATAGTTATAACACGCAGTTAAACTGACAAACACCCAGTGCTTTATAATTCAGTGTTGTGGACATGAGAAGCTGAATGATGGCTGAATCCCAGTTTACACCTCTGACCTGCCTGTTTCCTCACTACTCTAAGGGCCAAATTTACTAAAGGTTTGCGTGTACTAAAACACGTGCAAACTCGTTGTGCACGCTAAAAAAACTACAAACTGATCTACTAACAGTGAGCAAAAGGGTTTGTGTCTTTCAAAGGTGCAAAATTGCGCGTCCATCTCAAATA
>JBAMHV010000016.1:11191632-11229045 GCA_037177535.1 Pseudomugil gertrudae | reverse complement strand
TTCCATTGGATCAAACTTATACTTTCGCTTGCGGTTATGTGAAGTCGCCATGACACACGCTAAATCCTCATTTAAATTGTTGTGTCTCTGACACTTTGCACCCGCTGTCCTTTGCGTGAGCAATCTTAGTAAATCAAGTACTAACCACGATCCCGGCCCACACGCTAAATTCTAGACTCCAAACGCTAATTAGTACACACAAATTGAGATCTTAGTAAATTTGGCCCTAAGTATAGAGAGGAGGCCTCTGAAGTATTTTGGTTATAATTGTAAAATGTACTTTATTCCCTTTATCCTGAGTTTGATTTTTTTTTGTCTTCTTTTTGTAGGTGATCCACTACCACCATATGCCGGATGGCTCCTTAGTGTCCTGGAGACTAATCGTCCTCAGCCATTACCGATGCCTGTTAATGGTAGCTTCTGGGCACCTCTGGTTGACTACCTTCCTGAGACTATCACCCCTCGGGGACCTCTGCACAGGTATACACACATAAACACAGGCAGTCCAGGTAGTTTGTGCTGAATGACTTTAAAGAGAGTCACAAACCTGTTATACATCATCACAGAATATCTGATAAAAGATAGAAACCATCCATCCATCCCCGCCTGAATGGGGTAGCGGGGGGGCTGGAGCAAATCCCAGCTCACAACAGGCGAGAAAGATATAAACCATTAGGGTTTATGTTCCTTTACTATGTAAAGAATGAATTTTAGAAAGGATTTGCCTCCTTTGCTTATCTCCTCTTGACACCTCAAACATCATGAGTCAAAATTAAATGAAAGACTGGAAATATCACAGCAAAACTATGACAATGTAATAAAAACATAAAACACGACAATGATAATGATGATGTTTCTGGACAATGTAGTATATGGGCTAGGTGATGCAGGCTGGTTGGGTTGTTTAGTGCAACATTTGACAGATTGTTGAATGTGCAAATGTTTCTGATGGGTTTTTTTTGTTGGTTTTGTGTGTGATACTCAGGTGTAACATTGCGGTTATCTTTATGACTGAAATGGTGGTGGACCACAGTGTGAGAGAAGACTGGGCTTTACACCTTCCTCTGCTGTTACATGCGCTCTTTTTAGGTAAGTGTACAGATGCATAATAACAGCTTTAATTTTTAATCATTGATAATTCACCATCCTTATGATCTCCATTATCTTGGTTTTATCCTTGTAGTATTTCTTTTATTGGTCACAAAGGAACTTGAATCAAAAGATTAAGTCAGAAATGTATCATTTGATCCTTCCATACTGTGTTAAAACCCCGCACATACACACAAAAATGAGGTTGTCTAGCTGGTGTCCAGTGAGCCCAAAGTGTGTCAGTGCATTTTAATCTCAATAAACATGTACTTCAAGACAGACTGTTCCTAAGTGCCACCACACACACTTTCCCACACCACTAGATGCAAATGTACCCAGTCAGCTGTGCAGACATGTTATTACATATTCTGCATATTCAGCATACTACCCTCAAGCTCAGACTGCATATTATCATTCAATCTTTGTTTCTTTGTGCGCATGCAGTTGTGTAAGAATCCATGCGGTATTGTTTTGTGAATTCTTTGCTGTTGGTGTAGTGGAAAAAAATCTTGAGTTCCCACTTATAAAACATTAAAAGTGGGAGGTACTGATTTCATAGTTAGGATTTGTCCTAAACAAACAAAGTAGAGAAGCATTCCCAATGTACAAATTACATTAAAAAAAACTCCACATCAAATGTGGTGAAAGAAAGAGAGACCTTCTGTCTTCTTAGTGTTCTACTAAAACTCCGAGCAAATAAATAGACACATTTAGTTCAAATTTATTACTTGGGGAAAAAAAAGTACTTAGACTGCCTTTCTTAAAATGTAATAGTTTTTTTAGCCTAACTGGATTTGTGTTTAATTTTCCAGGTCTGGACCACTACAGACCAGAGGTCCATGAACACAGCAAGCGTCTTCTCCTCCACCTGCTCATTGCTCTGTCCTGCAACAACAACTTCCAGGTCAGATAATAACATTTAGTGATCTATTGGGAAGTGGAAGCATACACTTAGATGTTCACCTGATGAAGATGATGCTTGCTTTTATTTTGTTTATAAGAAATGCATTATTGAAAAGATAGAAACAACATTTACTAACATCTGAGCTAGTCCCTGAGCTGAGGCTGTAATACACATTGCCTTTCAAGACTCAAGCCATGTACACAGGCAGAAATGACTGGTTTCCAATACTACTGCTAGAGCTGATTGTCGTATCTGAAGTAATACAACAATTCTATAAGCACAACACAACATAATTATACAATCCCATACCTCAGTCTGAAGGAAAAATAAATCAAATTTATTTTTAATTCTTCCTACAAAATGTGTACAAACTACCTACGTCAAGGCAAGAAGGTGCCCCATCACCCTTATTAGTACGACACAAAATTAACAAAATTACAGAATCATTTTCACAAAGATATTTTACACTCATTGACCAGGCTGCTGTTAAATTTGACTTGATTCAATGACAACGTTATTTTCTGTTTCCAGGTAGTAGCTTCAGTCCTCATGTTGACAAGGGAGATCAGTGATAACAAGACCCTCACTATTAAGTCCAACTACCACACTGAATACCAACAGTCTCGTAAGTAGAAAATACTCAGCCTGAGTACAAATCCCGACATAACATTCACCATCTTGTAAAAACCTTAGATGGCTGTTGATGGTGCCTAAACTAATAAAAAATGAACAGCATGGTATTAACGGTGCTCTCTTGTTCACTCAGATGTACCAGACTTTCTGCGAGAGTGGCAGGCTTCTCCTGTGGTGGACTCAGGACTCAGCTCCACCTCCAACTCATCCTCTGCCAGTCTGGGCGGTGGCAGCACAGCAGGCAGTGTTGGAAATTTGCCCATTGTAACACCCGATGACCTGGAAGAGCTAGAAGACACCCCCAATGAGACAGATGAGAAGACAAATAAACTCATTGAGTTCCTGTCCACCAGGTTTGTGCAATTTTAACATGACCCACTGATGTATTTTGGGCATACAATTGTTAAAGTGTGTATGTGTGAAATGTGTCAAATCTTCAGTGTTTGGCATTATTTTGTTCCTGTGATTTGGAGTTGAATGCGTGCGCACACGTTAGTGCTTGTGTAACTTGTATGTGGTGCTACTGGTGGTGGGTATACAGTGCCTGGAGTACTGTGTTGTTCTTGCTCAGAGCATTCGGGCCACTGTGGGCACATGAGGACATCACTCCAAAGAACCCCAACTCCAAGAGCACGGAGCAGCTCTCCAACTTTCTCCGACATGTAATATCTGTCTTCAAAGAGTCCAAGTCTGGTGAGAAACCACTCGTGTATAGAAACAGAAATGTCAGAGATTTCTTATTGCTTTGTGGGTGTAGGTTTGCCATGAAAGTCCATCTTCATCTGTGTTTGTTTTTTCTTTTCCTCCTTCTGTCTGTTCAGACTTCCACTTGGAGCAACAGCTAAGTGACGTGGCCTTACAGACAGCGCTCTGCAGCTCGTCGCGCCACTACGCCGGGCGCTCTTTCCAGATTTTCAGAGCCCTCAAACAGCCAATCAACAACCATGCAGTCGCTGACCTGGTTTCACGCCTGGTTGAGGTGGTAGGAGAACATGGAGACGAAGTGCAGGTGAGAGATAGAATAAAGGATTTAGAGGCTAAAGGGGAAAAGCATGTTTGAGGCATGTCTTGGTAAGTGAACACATCTGGCTTTCAGGGCTACGTGATGGAGGTGCTGTTGACGCTGGAGTCAGTGGTTGTAAATCTAGCTGAGTGTCTGAAGAACAGTGACCTTATGGCAGCTCTTACCAGGTATATTTCTGTTCTAAACAGGACTTTTTCTTATATGATCATCACCTGTGAGGATTTAGTTTGCTAATTAATTCCAGGTTCTTTTTAGACACAAGGACTTTTAATCTCTGTATACGGTTTCACAGGACGTCCTCTCCAGACTTGGTGGTGAGTGACAAATGGATGAACAGAAAGAGCACGGGCCAGCTGAACTTTCCTGGCCCTGGGTTTGTTGGTCTCTCATCGCAGCGCCATCAGCGCTCCTATTCTGTACCCAAGAAATTCGGCGAGTATGGCAACCTGTCCAGCGATCCTCCTCGTAGTGCAACTCTGGATCGCATACAGGCAAGAAACAAGGTTTCTTAACAAGTCAGACCCTTTTATATGTACACGATAATACATTTTATTAATGCTGTGTCCATTTTCAATCTACAGGCTTCGAGCAGTCATGGTCTTGCCCGAACAGCGAGAACTCCAGGGTCCTGCACATCATCAACCAATCGTATAGATCCCAGTGTTCTGTCAGATCCTGCACATGTTTCCCATCCTTCATCAATATTGGCTACAGTGTTCTGGGTCGCAGTGTCACTGATGGAGTCAGACTTTGAATTTGAATACCAAATGTCGCTTCGCCTTGTTCACAAGCTGCTGTCAAAGGTAGATGAGCGTAAACTGTCCTTTAGGATTTAAGCTTTTCCTCAGCCTAATACTGTCATATCTTAAGCATTTGCAGATATTTCCAGAGTTAAAGCAATCTTCCTTTTTACAAGGGCATGGTAAAAGTATGTAGAAGTAGCTGTAATATTAAGAATGAAAAATATAAACGTCTGATTTTGCAGGTGCCCCTAGATAGAGCAGAGAACCGTGAACGCCTGGAAAAGCTGCAGGGTCAGCTGGGATGGAGCGGCTTCTCTGGAATTCAGCAACTTTTGTTGAAGGGTTTTACCTCCCAGACAACCTCTGACCTCACCTTACAGCTCTTCTGCCAACTCACGCCAGTCTCCCGTGTGGCTGTTGTTGACAGCTCACAGTCTATAGGTAGGTTAAAGATAATTGTAACGATAAAGCTTATAAATTGTTTTTATATTGAATTAAAAGAAGGTTCAACCTCTTCTCTTTAAACAGGCTTTCCTCTGAATGTCCTGTGTCTGCTGCCTCTCCTGGTGCAGCACTTTGGCCATCCTACACAGTTTTGTAAGGAGAGTGCTGAAAGGATTGCACAGGTACACTCATTTTATTGGCTCTTTTTAGCCCATCGTACTGTTTTGATGTTATTTTATTTTATTTAGTTTTTCTCAGCTTAAACTGCGTTTGACATTAAACCAAGTTTCTCAGAGTAAAAGACCTGAAGACACGAGAGCCAAACAGAAAAGATCAAGTGTTTATGTTTGAGAGTAAAAAGCCAAAATGGTTTTAAAACATCACAGCTCAAAATACAGATAAAACTCCAGCATCTGTACTCTGCTTTGTTTCAGGTGTGTTTGGAGGAGAAGAACACAAAGCTTTCTCACTTGGCTCATGTAATGACTCTCTACAAGACACGTTCCTACACACGGGATCCTTTCTCTTGGGTCAGTGTTGTTTGCCGCTACCTTCACGAGGCCTTCTCCAACATTACCCTCAACATGGTCACCTATATGGCTGAGGTAAGTGCTTCCTGGTGCGCATTGCACCCTCTGAATTTAGGACTTACATAACTACCTTGCCATCCTGTAAAGCTTTTCTCATCCATTTCAAGGTAGCAGGATGTTTAATAAGTGTCTTCTTTTTCCAGTTTTATCTAGAATCTACCCATTTCACTATTTTGCATTAACACCGGTTATATTTTGGTTTTGGTTTTAATAGTATTTACATCTTTATAAAAGACAAATAGTCAATAATGTGTAGAATTAATAAGGTCAGACACAATGTGAGATTGCTCCCAGACAAGAATTTTGTGGTTGCTTTGTCACTCACTGAATTTCTTGAATCTCACAGCTGCTGGATAAAGGCCTCCCGAGTATGCAACAGTCTCTCCTTCAGATCATATACTGTCTACTCAGCCACATGGACCTGACTGCTGTACAAGTCAAGCAGTTCAATGCTGATGTCATGAAGAGGATTGAGAAGTTTGTACATGTAAGTGTAAACCTCTGTTCCTTTTTTGTTTTTCTCTGTATTATTACGTGATTTAACAAATGCATTCCCTGTCTGTCTTGTACCGTTTGGTGTCATTTTATAGACGATACACTGGAAAGATGCTTTAAACATCTTGAAGCTGGTAGTGTCACGCTCTGCTAGCCTAGTACATCCAGTGTACGGCCACACACAGGGTGATCTTTCCAATCTAGAGGTCAGCAGAGTGTGGGATGGTTCAGCTAAGGCTCTGCCTGGAAAAACACTCGATTTTACCTTTGACATCTCTGAGGTGAGCAAGACACCACTTGTAAAATGTACGGTAAAGCAATGTTTCTTTTCTGCTTATGGTACATTACTTGATAAAAAAACAGAGATATAAGTGGACATATTACTGCAAAACTGAAATGCTGACCAGCTTTCCTTTGCTTTTCACAGACGCCAGTAATTGGGCGTCGGTTTGATGGGCTACAGGGTTCAGGGGGAAGAGAAGGGAAGACCAGAGCTATGGCTGTCACTCGCAGTACTTCCTCAACCTCCTCTGGATCAAACTCCAACACCATACTGGTGCCTGTTAGCTGGAGGCGACCCCAGTCTTCTCAGGTAATAAACAGCTGTATATGCCGTGGCTGTAGAGTTGTAGTCTATTTCTCTTATGTAGCTCCACCTTGGCTAATATTATATATTATATGCTGCTTAATCTTTGTATATTTATATTGTATTTATATTGTAAAATTAGAGCTGTTCCTGTTTAATGCATTTTGTTATGAAATACATATTTCTCCTCAGCTTAACGGAACAATTAACTGCTGCCTTTCTCCCTCACACAGAAAAGGACCAGAGAGAAGCTGGTCAGTGTCTTATCTCTTTGTGGACAAGAAGTTGGTCTCACAAAGAACCCGTCGGTAAGCTTTTTCAACACCCTTAGGTTTGAAGCTGCTTTTTTAACGTTCTCTTCATTAGTCGTGTGTGCCAAACCTTTGTTCCCTCCTCATCCTCAGGTGATCTTTTCATCCTGTGGCGACTTGGATATGATGGAGGTGCGGGAAAGTGGCGTATCATCTGAGGAAGGGGGCACCAGGGAAGACACGTTAGACGACACAGCCAGTGAGCAGCAGTTCCGAGTCTTCAGAGACTTTGACTTTCTTGACGTTGAGCTGGAAGACGGAGAGGTGAGATCATTTTAGGGCTTAATTTAAGTGACAGTTTGTAAAGTGTCTTTCTGGTTGCTTCTCTTTTTACCCTGATGGTGTTCTTCAGTCTTCTTTAACATCAAGATATTTTAAATGCATATCTCTGTCCCTTCTCATCTCTCTTTCTGTCTAACTGTGTCTCTCTCTCTCCCCCTTGCTGCCTAGGAGCTTCAGGTAAGGTGTACTGCATTGAGCATCTAAGCTTTTTTCAGCATTGTCTCGCTTGCTGGCTTATTTGTTTCTTACTATTACTAGTTTACTAGTTTACATTACTATTATTTGTTTCTTACTATGGCTGGTAGTAATGTACTGATTACTTCAATAACTACCACAGTGCAATCATTTTAAGTTATTCATTGGCCATATACAGTTTCTCTATTTTTCTTTTTTATTGTATTCATATCTTATTCTATTTATTTTATTATTGTTTCTTTGTATTGAGGAGTCTTATTTATAAGCAGCTGGAAGTCTAATATCCCTGATTCATCCCAAAGGGATCAATAAAGTTAAGTCTAAGTCTATTAAAGTAAAAAAAGTTCAGTTTTGCTCTCACAGCTTGGTTGCAGAACTACATTTCTAACATTATTGCTCCTTGTCAAGTCATTTTGGCATAAATTCATATTAATGTCATATTAAACATTGATGTATTTTCATGCCATACTTAACAGTTCATTTTGCATCTTTTGCTTGTAAAAACAGCAGCTTTTCTTTACTTTTTATGTCATTATGAAAATGATCTCACAGCAGTTGAATGCACTGCTGCTACAGCTTGTGTTGTCTGCTAAATGTGTGTGTGTGTGTGTGTTTTAATTAGGGAGAGACTGTTGATAACTTTAATTGGGGCGTGCGTCGGCGATCTCTGGACAGCACAGAGCTGGGCGATATGTTGGAGGAGAGCCAGCACTCAGGCAGCACCCCCAGTTTGGGTCACGAAGATCCACATGATACAGACGAATCATCGGAGGAAGAGGAGTCCTCAACTAGCCAGAGCCTCTCCCATTCTCAACTTGTGCGTAGCCTCAACTCTTGGATCAATTAAACTTCCACCAAACCTTTAAAACCTTATCTGTAATTGTCCTTTGTGTTTCAGACTAACCCCTCTCCATCAGAGGAAACCAACCACACTGATTCTCTATCAATTTCTTACGACACATCTGCCGACCCCCATTCCCTCAATGCTACCACTCCAGGCCATGGAGCGTTACATGATGATCACAGTGGCCTAAATGTGAGAAATACTTGAATATATTATAGATTAATATGTTACTGTCATGGAAAGATATTATCTCTGATGTCTGATGGTTCTTCAGGTGAGGGGGTGTGGTGAGGATGAGGACACTCAGGCTCAGGATGATGAACTGTCACTGAGCACCAATGAGTTGCCTCTGGGCTCAGACTGTAGTGAGAGCTTCACTCTGGAGTTACCGGGGCAACCTCAGGATCAGCTGCTAAATCTGGAGCGTGGCCTCAACCCAGACTACTGCCAGCCTCCGCTGGACTTTTTAGACCCAAACTGTCTCCCCAGGTAAGAGGACAAGAAACAATTTAAAGTTGATTCCTTTTTAGTGCCACTGTGCACGTTTTTATAGTACTGCGTTGTTAATTGAATGCAAGGAATTAGCTGAGCACGTTTTCAATCTTTTTTTTCTCACTTGCATGGTAACAGCTTGCGTGATGATGTTGATGATTTGGAAGACCTCGGGTTCCCTCCTCCCCCATCTCCGTTTTTCTCTGCCATCTTGGCAGCGTTCCAGCCCACAGTGTGTGATGATGCTGAGGAGGCATGGCGTTGTCACGTTAACCAACTTGTGACTGACTCAGATGGGTCATGTGCTGTCTACACGTTTCAAGTCTTCTCATCTCTCTTTAAGGTTTAGTTTTTAGTCTTTCATTTCTTATTCTTATTATGCTTCTTCCTTTCTCTCTCTCTCTTTTTTTTAGGCAATATTCTTAATAATTTCCAGAATGTCCTTCTTTTCGCAGAACATTCAGTGTAAATTCTGCACTTTGACGACTGATGTTGCCACCTACCTTGGTGAGGGATTAAGGGGAATTGGATCAAAGTTTCTCAAGTCCTCACAGATGTTGACCACATGCTCAGACTGCCCCACAATCTACATTGATGCTGACACGGTTAGGTTAAGTTCATGTTAACAGGTCTGATAAGCCAAATGCTGTTTTTTTTAAAGCTTGTTTATGTCTTTGTTGCTCTTTTTGCAGATCATGTCCTATGGTCTCCTTGAGAAGATGAAGTTTAGTGCACTGGAGCTGCAGGAATACCTGGACACCTACAATACAAAAGAAGAAGCTGCTGTTTTGGTAACTGAATCCCTATAAATGTGTGTTTTTTTTACCTGCAAACATGTGACTGAAAATGTGTTTACCCCTCCTCTCATATGCTTTAGTGGCTGAAGAACTGTAAGGACACATTTCCCAGGTGTCTTGGTGATAGTGTTGTTACTTGCCAACCAGGAGACTCGGAGGAGAAGGTACATATAGTTTGATCACCAGTGCAAAAATCTTGATTTTATAGGATTTGATTGATTTTACAGTTTTGCTTTATTTTTCTGCTGTATTTGTGAGAATATTCACTCTGGAATATTTGCTTACTTTGCTTGTTTGCTGTGCAGTATCTATGAAAAGCTTCTGACTTTTTCTACTTGTCACTAAAAGCTAAAATTGAAACTAATTCTTGCTAGCCTGACAATGACTAGTCTTGCTGAATGCAATACTTTGCATGTGTTTAAATGACGCTTTGTGTTCCTCTCGCCTGACTCTGATGCCCTAACATGCTCTCTCGCTGTCTAGCAAATGGAGTCTCTTGCAGTAAGTTCCTACAACTTTCTTCACTTCACTGCTGTAGATTCTTCTAAAAACACTGCTCAATATACTTTCCACAACACTATCAACTAGATAACTTTGTGTTTGTACTGCCATCCTTGTTGACATCTGTGGAAAATTGTCACTATCTTGTTAAACTACTGATTCTCTTTGGTTTTCTGCTTTGTATGACTTTTAGCAACTGGAGCTATGTCAGAGGCTCTACAAGCTGCATTTCCAGCTCCTCCTACTATTCCAGTCCTACTGCACGCTTATTGGTCAAGTTCATGCCATCAGCTCAGTGCCTGAGGTGAGCTGATTCATACTGGCCTTACCAACAGCCTTACTAAGCAAGCTTATCAATTTTTTTGCCTATATTAGAAGAGAAACTCTGCATTTAAGTTTTAATTAAAAAAATAACTCGATCTTGTAAATATCTTCTTGTCTGTTGACTTGAGGAATAGTAAACAGATGGCAACTTGTTCCAGGCATTATAAATAATTACGACCAGCCAAGGATGCTTTCTTAAAATGATGAAACTTTCTATTTTCTAAGCATCATGTGTCTTAGACTATTTATTTGGGAAACACTGTGGAGTGGGTCCCGACAATGAGACATGTCATGGCAAAAGTGGCACCTTCTATTAGAGCTTTAAAATGGACATGGCTATTAAATAACTATTCCTGTTTGCAGGGTTACCTAACATGTAAATGGAAAAATGATATTTTACTGTTTTTCATTAAACATATTATAATGCTAACATATTTAACTTATGTAGCAAAACCAAACATATTTAGATCTGTATAATATCACTTGGAGCCATCCTTGACTCGTCAGAAGCATCGTGGGCGTTTTGAGAATGCAGAGGATGCACAAAAGTATTCCTGAAATTTAAGTGAGAATAGGACCAAGCCCTTGCAACGGATCCTTAACACCTGAATGCTCCCTCTGCAAGATACGATGTGACATCTGAAAAAAGCAGCTAATAATGATCCTTTGACGCGGACATTTCTATTGTAATTACATTAATATGTGTTGCCCTCCCTCCTGTCAGCTGCTGAACATGTCACGAGAGCTCACTGATCTGAGGAGTAGTCTGCAGGCAGCAGAGGCAGCTGTAGCCAGCGATTTGGAGCACAAACACTTGGCCCATACTCATGCGCATGCCAACCAGGTGGCAGCCATGGTTGTTCCCAGCTTCCCCACCTCAGAGGCAGCTGTGCAGGGCATACTGGAGTGCCTTAGGAACCACGAGTTCACCAAAGCTGTACGCTATATTCAGGAATGCAGGTGGGTTGTGTTTCTACGTTAGTAAATAGCTGCCATATTATATATAAACACCCTGTTGTGTGTACAGATATTTAATATTGTTACCGGTAAATGATATATTGAAATAAAGATTGACCACCTAATTTTCTCTGCCTTGCGTGAAATACTTTGAAAATGATTCACAAGCTAATTGTAAAGTCTTTTTTTCCTTTGCTGCACTCTCCCATCCCATTTTCTGTTTATCTTTTTTTCAGGAGGCAGTGGCCCAATGGGGTGTTTGGTGGCAGCTCAGAAAGCGAGGTCCAGACGCTGCTTAACGTCTACTTTCGTCACCAAACTCTCGGCCAGACGGGCACGATCGCCCTGGTTGGTTCCCGACAGGATCTCAGCCTCATCTGCTCCAAGCTGTTGGAACTCAATGGAGAGATCCATGACATGATCCGCCGCGCCCAGGGTTACCGGGTCATCACAACTTACCTCCCCGACTCCAGTGCCTCCGGGACAAGCCTCTGACAGGACCTAAGGAGCCCCCCATCCCCTCCTTCTTCACCCTTACTTCCGTCATCCCTGCAGCCACTGAACAGTTTGAAACCACCGCCATATCCCTTTCTGCCATCTCCACCTGCTACAGAGGACACACAACATCCACATACATGGCCCCTTCCTCCTCCAGTGTGTCTGCTGTCTCAGCTGCACAACTCCATTCAAATACTCGCTCGTTGCCCTTCCCAAGACCAGAATCAGAACCATGTTTAGACCATAACCTAAACCTTCCTCTTCTCTCCTCTCTGCCATCTACTATAAACTCTGATTCCTCTTTGCTTGAGTTTTCCAAACCACCAGACCTGTTCTCATTACGCAGCTGCTCAAACACACCAATCCAACCAGATCGTACTGTACCCCACACAAGACAGCCAACAAAGACATATCTCAGAGAGAATATGAATCTTTATCATCCTTTCAGAGGATACTCATCACAAAGGTCACCTCCATCACATCAACACAGCTACAAACACCCAGCATCCGATGTGCTCCCCACTGTAGCCTCAGAGCCCACCTTGCTCACACATTCTGCAGCACCCATGTCTTCTCAGGGCTCGTATCTTCCCCATTTCCCCTGCTCTCCATACAAACACTCAAGCCCATCTTCTGCTCTGCTCTCCAGCCATGACACAGTCTTAACCCAAGGCCCTGTTCCATCTTCACACATTTCCCCTGTCCCGCCCGCCCCCCAGTGCTCCACCGGCCCAGAAGAGACTGCAGCGTGGGGTTGCTGCTGCTCCGTCAGTGGAAACACAACACCCATGTCACGTTACCTGGGGAAGGTGGGGCAAGCTACCCTGCCTCTGCTGAAAGCAGGGGGGCTCCTGAACACCGAACCGTCAGACGTTCAGACCTAAGAGTGAAAAGTTGCAAACAGAGAACTTACACGGCTTAAACATCTGTGAATTCAAATACCTGAAACTAACTTTTCATGATGTTTGGCCCAGATGTTTCTGGAAAAGATACACACCTGAAGATTTTACACAAACCCACTGGATACTACTTGCTGCCTGCTGATAGGGAAGACATGTTGTTCTACATGAGCACTAGCTTTGCTTCACAGCTAAATGATGTAAAAATGCTTGATGGCCATCGTTCAGCACCTACTCTCTTCTGCACCTGAGGACCTGTGAAGGCTCTAAGCATGGATTTGTAACTTGCTTCCCAGAGGAACTCGCTACACAAGTACCTGTTGTTGCTGCTTCCTTCAGGAAGGAAGTAGCGCGTCGGTAGTATCACCAGAGACATTGAGGAAACTACTTGTGACACTGCGTAGCATCACTGGAAGAATTTCCTCTATTGCACTAAATAGGTTTTTGGTATTAGTACTTTTTTAATGTTCCACAAAGAAGATTATGTTATTGCGAGAGAAACGGGCCATCACTTTCAGTACGAAGGAACAGCCAAATGCTGAAGTGACCTTTCTCTTGTATCTGTTCTTAGGCCTGCTTTGAAAGAAACTGTGCAATGCATGACCCGATTGAATGCTCTATACCGTACACTGGCATCTTATTTGTCCCTCAAAAGTCCTTCTTTGGATGAACTTAAAGATTGTCAGAGCAGAGACAGGATTTTCAAGCGCGCTCCCTTATCCTGCTCCGGCCCCGTTTATATTAGTATCAGTGAGGTTTGTCCTGATTATTGTTGTGAACACTGTGCGGCATAAGTTCCTCTGTGGCTAGTTGTAGCATCATTAGTAAGTGTAGACACTGTATTTCTGGCAGTCCAACACTGTTGCCACTTAACCTTGTGTTCACATGCCAAAATAACGGTGCATGTACACTCAAAGATTTTGTCTAATATATGCTCACACAACCATGGTAGCATACGTTTGTGTGTTGTTTTGTAGTTAGTTATATATAAAGGGAAATGCTGACATTCAGCGCTCACTGTCAATGTGTAAAACGAAGCCAGTGTTACGTATGCTTCCGTCAGCTGTTACTTTCCCTTTGCTGTTCAAACCTCTCAGTTCCTATTTATATCTGATCAGCTACACATCAGCCCTCATCTTTTATATCAATGTTTCTCTCAAATCAAACTGCCATGCATGCATCTTCAGTGTACTGTATGGAGTGTTTGAACTATTTATTAACAAAAATCATATTTTATCTGAAAGATATAAGTTTGTATGAGGAGAAAAAGGGAGCTTCAAGCTCACGTGTGTGTGGGTTTTTTCCCCCCGTGTGCAGGAGAACATGTGTTTGCATGCCAAACAAGAAGTTGCACATTTTTAAAGCTTTTTAGATGAAGACTGTTTTTTTTCACCATGTAAATACTTTTACAGCCTTTGTGAAGTTGTTTTGAGTTGAAGCTCTGTACAAGTTGGTCTCCAAGTAAAGACGTCAAAACTATCTCTGCTTTTCATTTCATAGCATTGAAAACTTAGGTTTTCCAATTTTAAAATCCAGCTTGAGATGCATTTCATGATTAATTTTATTTTCTTTTACAAAAATAGTTTCCATGTTTAAGCACCAGGGTTAACGGGGCAAGAAGCATCTTCTGAAGCTTCATCAAACCAACCAAAAGGTTACATTCTTTTGCTGGAAGGAGAATGAGAGACATGTTTCCTGCTGGAGACAGCTTGCATCCGTCACATGTCTGCTGACATTACTGACATGACTTCAGCCTGTGCAGCAGATGCAGACAGACGCACTAGACAACGGTCATGCTGGGGAGCTCAGACGATGTATTTGAAGCTGTAGGTGGCGTCGCAGGACAGCCTCATTCCTTTACAGCGGCAGCACAGATCCTGGCGATGAGGCCTCTTCATGTTTATGTGTCTCTGCTTCTTCTCACAGGTGCAGGAGGTCTGAGAACAACCCTGAAATGCAGCAAAGAGGCTCATTCCCAATGGGATTTGGCAACTTTGACACATGTAAAATGCAATTACTACAGTTACTAATAAAGATTAGAAAAAAAGTACTCTGAAATTCAGCATCAATCAGCTGACATTTCTTCTGAGACAGGCTGGTTTGTTGTACCTTGCAGAGAATAGACTCCACTCTGTAGGGGTTAAACCCTACCTGGCACTTCCGGCAGAGCTGCTTGTAGTACACCTGAGAAAAAAAATGGCTTATGAATGCTGGCTAATACCAGGAAACTAAAAGTTAAATTAGCTGAAGTGTAATTACCTTACTGGTTCCAGAGACGCACCATACATAAGCACTCTCCCACCGGATGTTACACTTTTTGCAGTGGAAAAACCCATACCTCTGCTCCAGGAACTAAAACAGAAGACATAACAATGCATTATGGAATACATGTGATTTGGGAAGCATTTATCCAGGAACGAGCTGCCTTTCATGCCACTCAACACTACTGATAGGTGTTTAGCTATGGTGGCCACAAACCTGAATGTTTTCCATGCATCACTGATCCAACATGCATCAGTGTGCAAGTGTGTTGGAGCAGGGATACACAGAAACCCTGCAGGACTGCCTCAGAGACATCTCTGCTCTACTGATTTAGTTCTTTTACTCGTTTTTATCGTTACAGGAGATGATACTAATGTGTGCATCCATGTAAAAGTTAATTATTCTATTGGGTTATTGAGCTGAAACCCACCTGGAAGCTGGAGCTCTTTGATGACCGGTGGAAAGCAGTCTTGAGGCCTGTTAGTGCGTCCTCCCCTGAGTCACCTGCGCGCGCATCAGACTTTGGCTGCTCGGAGGCTTCTGCATCCTCACTTTCACAACAATCACAGAGTGTTTTCAGCACCATTCTGCGGTCAAACACCGGAGAGTAGATGGATACAGGTCTCAGGAAGCGCAGGTTGCTCACTGGTGGTGTGCCGAATTGAGACTTTTCTTCCGGTTTGAACATACCCGGACTTTTGGGGGATTTGGAAGCGGGATGCTCATCGAAAAGTAGAGTTTTCGGACCCAGCGAGCATTGGATAATTTTGTCCACTTTGGCGTTGACTTGTACGCCGCACTCCTTGGTGTTTGCCCTCTTGAGTGGAGGAGGATGTAAACTGGGTTGGACTTGGGACAGGATGGTCTTGCAGAGCTCCAGGTAGTTGAAGCCCTGAGGGGTCATGAAGCGGCCCTCTCTCTTCCCCCAGCCGCTGCCCGGAGCCGGGGGGCCGCACACCGCGGCACCGTAAACGCTGTAAGGGGGAAACGTGGAGAGGAACCCCTCCATCCTGGAGCCATGAAACCAGTCCAAACTATTCTTCTTGGGATTTATACCCATGGCTTCTTGGCGCACTAATTGCTTAATTGAGACCAGGGTGTGCAGGTTTTGAAGGAATTGATAAAGAAAGAAAGCCAATGGTTAATTAATAAAATAGATATCAACAAACTGAGCATTTTGACCTGAAATTGCATTAAATCAGTCTAAAATGAACCTGTTGAGTGGATTATGTTCATAGGTTTAATATCAAAAATAGATCTAATTCCCAAATATGATATTGGAGCTCCCCCTGTAGTTCATAGAAAAGAAAACAATCAAAGCCATTCATACTGTATAATTCTGTCATACAGTATTATTTTTACTCGACCCCGAATGAAACAGCTTGTTTAAAAGACCTTTTGAAAAGGTTGAAAGAAAGTTAACCTTTTCCCAATAAACTAATCTTTTGGTTTAGTTTTTTTTTTTTATTGGAGCAGATGTGGAGGTTTACAGATGTTCATGAATGGGTTGAGAGACAGTAAATTTTTTAATAAATGTCCCTAACAGCTGAAAATGTGTGAGAATAAAACTGCTTAAAGCCTGTTTCTTGATATAAATCTCTTTATTTAGCTTTAAACAGACATGAAGAGTTCATGTCTGTTTAAAGTTCATTGGTTTTGTGAAAACTTACATAAAGGTAAAAGACATTAAGAACATTAGTTGACCTACATGAGCTCACCTATAGGTGGCGCTGTGCGCTCAGGGATGGTTTGTACCCATGGGCACTGAATCTATGCATATTGGCGCCATTTTGGAGCTAGGAGGGGGAAGAGAGCTGCAGAAGAAGACACGATTTATCACAATTCACCGTAACAGGTAAGAAAATGCACTTGTAAAAAAAATCCACTAGATTTTAAACTCGCAGGATTTTTGGGCACACTTGCGAAAAAACGTAAACGATAAAGGATGCGCCAGTTAAGTAGTCTGGTTTCCACCGCGAAAAGGCGGAGCGCAGCCCGCCTCGTTCGCCTGTGTTCTCGGCAGCCTTGCCCCGATTCACTGCGCTGTTTGACATGGTCCTATGGCGTAAAATGGTTAGCCAGTACATTTGTAGCCTTTTGGCTTGGTTCGTTGTGTCAGCAGTATGACTGAACAGTGGCTCGACTTGGTTGTTTGGCAGGGTTCAAAATATCAGCAATAATATAACGGTTGTTAGCTGGAGTGTTTTGTTCCATGCGATGTTACTATCTATCCGCCCTCTGTCACTGAGATTGCTGCTGCTAATGTTAGCTTGGGCACGCTAGTCAGTGTAGTAGCTAGCATGCACACTAGCTAGCTGTCGGCAGCTAACTGCGTTAGCCATGCTCAATATCACAGAAGCCAAGCAGACTGGCTGTACCGTAGTCCCTGTTCTTAACATGTTAATTAACCTTTATTCATAAAGTGTTTCATAATCTATTATTTACGCAAAATACTTTCCGTGGAAGTCATATTAACCTAGCAATAAATGTAATTAGGTGAGTCGTTTTTGCTTCATGAGTATGTGATGAAAATATATTATATTTGAATAATATAAATATTCGATAACCATATTTATATAGAATAAATATAATATTTAACTTCTACTTCTATAAACGGACATTTTTAGTCATTGTAAATTAAGATGTACTGACAATTGGCACTAATGTTGTTGCGCATAATTTCTATTAACAATAAAACCTTGTTGACGGGAGTAGTAGCGCTATAATTCACAGATGATGCATGTTATGTTTTTATTTGCGCTTTTACTGAGTGCTGCAGTGTTTGGTCCGTGATTTCTACATATTGTAGACTGACTAATGATTGCAGGTTGTAAGAAATGCAACACAACGTTGATATAAGGGATTGTTTATTATTATTATTTATTATTGTTATTATTGGTCACTTGTGTGTGTGTGTACAAACACACAAAGGCTTTGCACATAAAAGTAAAACTTGTTTCTTTGTTCTCCAGGATTCACTATGTAATGATGTAATGGTCCAGTGGTTGACCATCTTTGGTTTTGTTTGGTAATATGTTTTTACCCTTTAAAAAAATCTAATCCAGACTTTTGTCTGTATTACTACCTAAATGGAAATTATAGTGTAATTATTGTTTGTAAAATTGTTGCTCAATAAAGCCTCTATTGTTGTCTGCACTGTTTAACCTCTAACCTGTGTTAAAAGTCTGTGTTTTTACATGTGACAGAGCTGCTATTGTAACCTTACATGCAGGTTGTGTCAGCTCAATTTAATGTAGCCAAGATTTTTTAGTATGGTAAGTACATAAACCTTACAAAGCCTTAATCTGGACTAAATCCTAATGTTTTGGAGGCGTAAGTTAATTTAGGTGCTTTTCTGTTACACTTCAAAACAAATCTGCTAAGTTTACCTGGTGAGATCTATATGTATGAATTCTAGGACAACAGGGGTGTAAACGGTAACTGTTGAAACTGAAATGGGGTAAAAAGAATGGACAGTTTCACTTTTCTTTAAAAAATACACCACCACTGATGATAACAAGCTACATGCACACTATTTAAAACATCTCAGTGATGAGATTGATGGGTTTTTTTTTACCTATCATCAAGTGAGCTAGAAGATTATTCTTCTCCCAGAGTGTATGGTTGACATACATGGTCGCGTCAAAAGGTGTAAACAAGCCTGATAAGTTAAGAGTTATAATCATCTGAAATGCAGTTTTGAGAGTAAAGTGTGATAATGGCTCTGCAGCCCTCTGGGAGATGGAGCTACTCTGGACCTGCAGTGTTCAGAAAACCAGTGATAAACTCACTTTTGCATGCAGGAGGAAAGACTTAATCACCTTGCTAAAGTGGGTGTACTGGCTTTTGAAAACAACTATAGTCATATGTTTTAGTAAAAACACACTGTCAAACCTTTATTTTGGCATTTTGACATATGATGAGCTGTTTAGAGGAATCAAACGAGCTTTGGCATGAAATAAATAACATTGTTCAAACTTTCCAGGAGTAATTAGCAACAGCACTCAGTTATTTTTCTCAGCATGTGAGATACGTGAGATGTCCTTTTAACTGGCTGAATCATCTGCTAACTATCTGACCTTCTTTATATTTTAACTCCCAGTTTTGTATGATGGTGCAGCTTCTCTTCTGACAGGCAGCAATGACAGTGTGGGGAAGAGGTCCTCAGGTTAAATATGTTTTCATGGGGGTGAAAACAGATACTGTTGTACGTTGAAATTCTGTTTTAAAGTGTAACACTAAACATATAAGCAAGTCTGATTTTCATCCACTGCACTTGACACTCTAACATGAATGGAATATTTTTGTATCATAATTATTATTATGTATTTATAAGTGATGATTTGAGTTACTGCCTTCTTGCCAAGGATACTCTTATAAGTAATATTAAAAAGTCAGGTTTTGTTTCCTGGATAGTTAAAGGTAAAAATTAAATAAATCTAAACATCTTGTGCTCAGTTCAATCTGTCCTAAAATGCAAATATCTCACAGTCGCTGTGACTTCTTCCACTTTCATAGATATATCTGAATGAACATTGAGAAGCATTAACAGAAAAGTGACAGATGTTGGAATGAATTAGTGCAGGTATCTCCAAATCGGGTCTTTGAGAGTCGGTGTCGTGTAAGTATTTCATGCTTCCCTACAGAAAAACACCTTTTTCAAATCAATGGGTTGTTAATAGACCTATCAGGCATATGCAGAACTATTATTTTAATACGGTTCAGGTGTGTTTTAGTTGGGGAAACTTTCATTACCTGCAAGACACCAGCCCTCAAGGACCTGCTTTGGAGATCCCTGGATTAGTGGCCACCAGAAGTGTTACAAATATGCATGAAAATAGTTGTATTGTGTCTCCTCCTCCAATATTTTCTAGTATTTCCCTTTTGCAAACATTCCAGCAAAAGTAGTTGTCATTTGCCATTTCCTAAAACCAACATGGGCTACTTACTAGAACTGATTATTGTCAACAAGCCGGGGCATGAGAAACCCTTCACAACTCAAGAGTGTCACCATGGAACACATGTCAAAGCTTATAGTGGTATTGTCACCTACACACACTATAGGTTTGCTTGCTTCAAATGACTTATAATTCAGTGATGTTATGTGAATATAACTGGTATGACCTCTCCTTTATTTTAACAGACCGTTCTTTCATTCTAGTATTATTGTCAGACTTTGGCCTCATTCTCTGTTTTTTGTTTTTTTGGGTAACCTTTAGTTACCGGTACTTTTTGGCAAAGATGTGCTCCTATTTGATATTGTTAATTTTCTCTTTGTTTAAAGCTAAAACTAAGCACTTTACTAAAGCTTGCCTGTACAGCCAGATTCGTTTGGATTTGTTTGTGTGTCCATATGGAGATTATTGAGTTCATTCTTGAATCCAGCTGGCATTCATTTCTTACTCTCATTGCTGGCATTCACCATTTTCCCAGTCATTACCAAGAGGGTTAAAACCAAGGATTTCTCTGTCACTTTCTATAGGAAAGGACGACTGCTTGGAGTCTTCACAGTTCTGCTGGCAGCTGTGTTTAAAGGACCGTAGTGGGCAAAGTAGAAGCAGCACTTGGACAATAAGTCTTCAGTCGGGGGGGATAAATGTGTTTGACTGTGATAAACCAGTAATGAGTTCAAAGTAGGCCATGAGAAAGCTGTTGATTGTGTGATAAAGCTAGCTCGTTTGTGATTATTTACTGTATCTTCTTCTGAAATGTTCCCCTGTGGATGGTACCCACACAGAGACACCTGAGGTTAGGATAGACTCTACTGTGATTGGCTGCTATCGCTCCATGTGTGTGTGATGCAACAACAGAAGGATGTACTCAAATTTGGCAGCAGCTGTAGGGTGGAAAAGAAGGTCAGAACCAAGCAGTTTGGCAGCCTGCCTGTGTGTGTGCTCGGTTCCTGCCTGTGTGTGTGTGTGCTCGGTTCCTGCCTGCCTGTGTGTGTGCTCGGTTCCTGCCTGTGTGTGTGTGTGTGTTCGGTTCCTGCCAGTGTGTGTTTGAAGCTTTTGAGTACAGCAACAGAAATTTGTCAGGTTGTGATTCATACCTTTTCTGTTGCAGGTTCTAAAGCCATAATTTATGCCAGATAGCAAGCCTGCTGACCCAGACTGCTTAGTATTATTAAGAATAATTGATCCTTTGGTGATTTAAAGAAACGTACAATAAGTCATCTCACAGTGTAGACCGGAGTTGCCAATCCCGCGTTTATTTTAATCTTTTAAATAAAATGTCATACGTCACTTACTATGTTATAACCAGATATGATTAGTTATGGTAGTGTGATTAAGTAAAGCATATTCAAGTTTACGTTTTGTAGATTTTCCTATTGAACAGCAGTGAACACACAAAATCTATGTGTTGCACCAATGTCTCAACTAGTAATTAAAAATATTCTGTAAAACCAAAACACATAAACTACAGTAAGACCAAACACATGGCAAATTATGCTTTTTGCAAATATGCACAATAGTTATTCCTCAGCATTGTTTGCAAACGTGCTATTTACAATAATATAAAATCTTATTTGTAAAACTGGTTAACCCTTTTAAGACACACCTGTCAGCATCGTTACATGTGCACTTCATATAATCATAACGTCCCAACCATATTATATATATCTTAACAATTCAAAAACCACCCGAAAGTGGAAAAATGGACGTCTTCGCCCATTTAGTTGTCATTTGTAACACATTTGTAGTGGGAGTTTTAGCACCATACCTCCTGAAGTATTTGCATAAATAATAAAAATTGGACAGTGGTCATAAAAGGGTTAATTTCTTCTCCAGCTGGCTCTTTGATTAATCCTCGTATATTTGTCATTGCTGTTAACTTTAATAGCTCACGACGACCATGGATGCTTGAATCATGGGTTCTGTTTCAGTATTACAAAAATGTTGCAACAGTTACTGTGATGTACCTTCATCAACATTGCAAAGAAAAGCTGCTAGCTTAGTTTCTTCTTTTACCATGTTACTTATTTTGGGGAATAGGAGTGGGCCATTTCACTATTTAATTGATTAATCGAGTAGGTTGTATCAATTAATGAATGTTCAAAAGTGACTATTTTTCAGAACAGCTGCAAAGTGTGCCAGGAACATAAGTTGCATGACTTGTAGTGGTCACCAACTCTTGTTTTTAAAATCTATCATCCTGCAGGTTTGATCAATTCCCAGGAATAACGCACCTGATTCAAGTAAAAATGCTCTCCAGCAGCATGTCACCAGCCTTTTAATGAGGCACTGATTTACGTCTCATGTGTCATGTTGCAGGTTTTCTTACGTGTTTACCTCACAAACTCGACAAGAAGCTCCAGAAATGTAGAAAGACGTAATCTGAAGCTTCTGCTTGGGTCTGGAGGAGGAACATCTTGGGCATCTGCAGAATTGCCAGGAGCAAACATTGGTGACACTAAAACCAATCTGACACAGATGCAGTTTGACGTAAAGCTGCAGTGTCCAGGCATCAAACAGTAAACAGATATCAAAAAGGCAGCAATTAGCTATTGAGCCATTGTTATTAAATGCTAGATTTATTGATCAAGTATGAAAGCCAGCGCTTCAAAAGTTTTTATGGACATGAGAATAGACAAGTTAAGGACAACACTTACTTCATACGTAAGTTGTTTTATACCAAAATAAAATATAATAGCAATACTACAAACATACAACAGCACCTCATGTGTTCTCCCAGGAGAAGCAGCAGCTCCTGGTGTTCTGTCAATTTGGCATAGCTATGTATGCTGCTTTGATAATAATATTATTGAGCAATAGGATATTATTTCAAGATAATTTTTTCTATATTTTCCTGCCATACTTCAGTGAAAAAACATTTTTTCTAAACCTCATTATCATTCACAGTAATTTAACAATGGCTGTTGTAATGATCAAAAGACAATCCATGAAATTTATTTAAAAGAAACTACTGAAAAAATGCTAAAAATTGAGATGCACTTACATTTTTGTGGTGCAGAAGAAGAAATGATGACATGATCATGGGAGAAATGACGAAACTGAGCATTAAAGCTGTGCAACTGCAAATTTAATTAAGTTTCATGTCTATTTTTTAAAATTCTTTAACAGCATAGATGTTTGTCTTTTTTTATAATGTTTAATGCGAATAGATACTGTAATATACATTCATACTGGCCTGTAAATTTATTTTATTATAGTTTTTACAAACCTTTTAAAAGTGCACCAGATCAATGCTTTAAACCTAAAATGTCCAAACATTTATTCCAATAAACCAGAGCCTCTAGATAGCCTGTAACCTTATCAACTCTGATTTGTTTTTATGTCTGGTATTAAGTTAAAAACTATAACGCAATATATTCTCTTACACATGCACATAAAATATAGCAGGATTTAGAAAAAATAGCAATTTCAGTTTTTTTCCAATATCGTGGAAAGCTACTACTAATCATTAAATCTTCATTCAGCCATTTAACAAACAAGTCAAATAAAACCTGCAAGTATACAAACTCAACTGCAGCTATACCATCATACGAGTCATTTATATCTTATTATTATGATTGTTTATTTTTTTATTTAAATATATTAGCACATCCTCGAATAATTAAAACAAATGAGCTCGTCGAGTAGTACACATTTTAGTTCATTTATTCTGACGGTTAAAACTTTAATTGCTGCAATAAATCAGCTGTGACTGGCTAGTTGTGTTGAGGTTAGCTAGTTTTTTTGCTAAACTGTGCAGGGGATCACTTCTCTGCATCTTTTAGATGCACAGAGGGTTTACAGCGCTTGCTTGTTTGGTCTGGTGACATTTATTCTGCTAGTTACTTGAACAGGGGTTGTTCAGTTTCTTTCATGTAAAAAATTAGGTGCATCCCAGGGATGCATGAAGTGTGAGTTTATTACATCCTTTCAGATTTGCTGCTAAACAGATGGAAGCGGACCGAGGGTACACCCACGACATGATAATACTTTATTTTAGTCTCTTTTCCTCAGCCAGTAACAGAAATTATTGTTAGTACCTATTGTTTTATGTAATGAGGTAAATACCTGGGTATGAAGTACTCAGAATGCAAAATAACATAACTCCCCAGTCCTTGCTAGCAATTATTCAAATTAATTAGAATAAAGAAACGTGCGGATAATGATCAGAGACGGATTGAAGAAAAGTGCTCATAATATGGTGTGATAGAACTGGCTATGAGCAGGGTACTCAAATGAAAGTTGAGGCACATTTTGCATCATGTAAATATGTTAAACAACAATTAGATTTCATCTCTGTAAAGCTAGGATAAGGTAATGTGTGGCACAATGCAGAAGTTAAAAGTCGGCTGTGACTTTATCAAAATGTAGTTTCTTCCTGGGCTCTGCTTGTAAAAAGCCATTAGTGTGAATACTTTCTGTTGCAGACTTCTTTGAAAGCTTTGAGGCAGTAAAAAAGACCTCACTTTTCATTTTGTTAATGATTTTTGGTTGAGATTTAGCAGTGATTGCTGTAAACTGATTGTGCAGTGATCTCTGATCCACTTCACCGATCCACGGAGAGAGCTTTTGCTGTCATATGTTGACAAATTTTCAGTATTGTACAGGTTTAAGCTAAACTAAATATGAAAATGCCAAATCAGTTTCAGATGCAGCATTGGCAATGCTTGCTCTAACTAGTCTAATGACAAATGACCTACCTTTACTTATGCATGTCACCTATTCGGATAGCTCATGTTTGAGTCGATCAATCTGAAAATGCCATTAGCTAATATGCTGTACTCCTGACTGCAACTCGCACGTAGGAGGTGAAGATGGATATGCCCAGCATTGGTAGTTTTATTTTGCTGAAGCACGTTAAGTAATAAATGGCATTTTCACATTGTTGGCGATGCTTTAAATTTGCATAAACATGTGGAGCATTTTAAACATTTGTAACTAGGATAGTTGGATTTTTAGGATCTTAAAACTGAACTAAAACTTGCAGATCAGCTCTACGTAGATGTTCTTCCCAGATTGAACATTTATCTGTCTGAAACGCTGGCAGACTATTTAGTGTTTCCACATTATTAATACATCCTGATTCCCTTTCAGCACATTCTCTTCGCATTAAAAAGCTGATGTTGCTGTTGCTACCTAAATTTTTTATTAAGATTATGAAGCAGCTAAACATAGTCTTTGATACACTTTGTTTCTTTTCTTTAAATGTTGTGTGATACTTTAAACTGGACAAATAGGAACAGCCACAATAATGTTCACAAGTAAACAAACAATAATGTCCATGTAAACAGATTTGGTATTGGAAAATCCATCCATCCAGCTCGACCCTATCCCAGCAGAACATGGATGGTGGGGTGAAGATGGAGTACCTGGAGAGAACCTGTGCCACCGTGCAGCCCATATTGGAAAATATTGGTATCAAATAATATCCAAATGTCTGGCATCAGATTGGGAACCCCCCCAGATTTGGCACACTCATGAAAAATGAGAATCTTCAGCTCTCTTTTGATGGCTTCTGTCATATCTACTTTTCTTCTTCTCTTCTGTTTTTACATACTGTGTTCTGTGTCTCTCCAGGCAGTAAAGAGCTAAAGAGGATGGCTCACTCTAAAGCTCGAGCCACAGACGGGAAGGTGACCTACCCCCCAGGGGTCAAGGAGATTTCAGACAAGATCTCCAAAGAGGAAATGGTCCGCAGGCTCAAGGTCAGTGTCTTACTCCCACTATGTCTCTGTTGTTTACACTGGATACTTAAAATTATATGATATGATTGGATGTGCTATTCAGAACTGATATAGTGGGGTCCTGTCCTATGATATCCATTTTAACAGCATCCAGCTGCAGCACAAACACTCAATGTGAGTGAGTCTGATGGAGGCTGCTCTCTTTTTTTATTTCACTCGTCTTTGTGACTTATCAAAAATTAAAGCAGCTGTTTTTTTTCCCCACTAGAAACATTTAGGGTATCATTTCTTGGACAACATCTGTGTTTCTGTTGGTCTTTTAGTCATTGATGACTTTCTTGGAGAGACTTTAGTCCTGCCAGTGTAGATAACTTCACACAGACAGGAAGTTGCAGGGGTTTGACTCTGTTCATGTGGCTCAGACACTGTGAAGAGCACATGGATGAGTAAGAAAAGCAGAAAAATGGAATAATATGAGCAAATTCTATGATATTCTGAATTTTAAAATCACTACCATTGTTGTCAAATTCTGGGATTACATCTGGGTTTTCAGTAACAAATCATTGGACCCTAATATTGAATGAATATTCAAGTCTATTCTGCTCTAACATTATTATCGATGCATTTGGCAGCTAATTATAATGTTTCTTTTTTTCCTCACATAACTCGCACAATAATCTCTGATGCCCGTTATAACCACGCTATATTACCAAACTTGCTTCTTAGATGGTGGTGAAGACCTTCATGGACATGGACCAGGACTCTGAGGAAGAAAAGGAACTCTACCTGAACCTGGCCCTGCATCTGGCCTCAGATTTCTTTCTCAAACACCCAGACAAAGATGTGCGCCTGCTAGTGGCCTGCTGTCTGGCAGACATATTCAGGATTTATGCCCCGGAGGCACCCTACACATCCCCAGACAAGTTGAAGGTGCATTTTTTTGTTTTATTTTGTGAAATTACACAAGTCTGCTTTATCCACCGTACACTGACTGAGTTTGTTGCATGAGGATATGCCTTTGTGTGAAAATTTTAACCCAAAATCATCTCTGTATGTTAATTGTCAGTCAGGCAGAGCCCCCCACAGTCAGGGGGAACGGGCCCTAGCGGGCCTAGGTCGGGAATCGCCGACCCCTCTGGGCACTGGCTGCCCAGGGCAGGCAGAGCGCAGGCCCAGGGCCCTGAGCATGCGATGGAGACCCATCCACCCCATAGGCAGAGAAGCCAACCAGCGCCCACGAGGGGCTAGGGCCCCCAGACCGCCGCCCCTCGGATAAACCTTTGTAGTTTTGGGGATATTTGGCATTTTGTAAAAATAAATTCGGGCTTGTAATTGGATGAAAGCCCTTCAAACCCAATGTTTAATTGGACACTAAAAAATTCAGTTCAGCCATAGGTCAGTTTGTGCATAATGAGCTGCAAACTGCCTCAATCGGCTTCAGAAGTCTGTATTGGTATAAGGTCATCTGTTCAAGTCCAACTTCTAACATACTACCCAAGAATGATGATTCAACCATTGCTGCTGTGACCATGCATAGTGCTGCAATTTGCTTCATCTTGCTAATTGCTTTCAGCTGTGAGCTGCAATGAGAGAAGTCGGGAAGCTGCTCGAACAAAGAGTTTGCAGTCTGCACAATTAAAACAGACTCTGCTTGATACAAAATCAACATGGATGAAATTTTTTTTTATTTACTGCTGGTGGCTTGATATGATATGATGGTGTACTTGCTCCTTTTAACTTTCATTCAGTCAGTCAGCCATTTTCCTAAACACTTAATCCAATTTATGGCCACGAGGTAGCTGGAGCCAGCAATCATTCTGACAAAGACAGGGTACACCCTGGACAAGTCGCCAGTCCATCACAGCAACTTTTGTTAATTTTACTAATATTTAAATGCAACATTGTAGGCGGCTGTAGCTCAGAAGGAAGAGCAGTCATCTCTCAACCAGAGAGTTGAGAGATCAAATACAGGCTTTGCCTGACTACAAGTTGACAAGTGACCTTGGGCAAGACGGTGAACCTTAAGTTGCCCCTTGTTGTGCCTATTGGGTTGTGTGTGAATGGTTGTATGCAATATGTTGTGTAAAGTTGCATATCTACCTCTTTTATGCTTAGTGAAAATGGTGGAAAATTTGACTTATCTTTACACATAAAATTGAGTTTTCATCACTTCAGATATTTAATTTTATTATCACTTAGGCTTCCTTGAGCATTACAGTTATACCATTTCAGCATGCAAGCGTTCACACAGCTGTTCTGGAGGAACAGCAAATAGTCTAGCTTCTTCTAGATCTGAGCTTTTCTTTTGATTTCTGCAGCACGTGATACATGTATAATTTCTTTCTTTTTTGTAGGACATTTTTATGTTCATAACAAGACAACTGAAAGGACTGGAGGACACTAAAAGTGCGCAGTTCAACAGATACTTCTACCTGCTGGAGGTATGTAGCTGTGTTTGTATGAAGCGGTGGTGGGATTGGGAGCATGAGCTGTATTTATTGAATGTTGGCAAATATTTAAATGTGCTTCTTGAGTCTGAATTATTTCCAGTGTATCACATTGAGGATGCATTCACTCCAGTATAGTCTACTAGAGTCAGGTTGAAGACTTAAATATTCCTCTGTACCATGATTGCATTCATGCTGCACTCAACAAATCAAACCTTTTCAGTAACAACAATAACTTGTTGGTTAATGCAGAACAACTGGTTATGTTTAGGTTGTGTTTACTTATGATATCATGTGCGGCTAAGCTTGAAATGATTTGGACATGCATCCTGTTACCGGAGTAACTGGAACTGAATAACCTGTTGAGTAAATCCAGATTTATTTTAGACCACCTCGATAAAACTGTTTCTGAATAATTCTTATGTAAAGGATGAATTTGGACAGAATCTTCACAGGATGATCCTACTTCATTTTTTTTGTCAATGCAGTTTATAGGTTGTTTTGGCATACAAGGCTCAGCTTTTGTTTTAATGTTGGCTTGAATAGTTTTTTCCAGTGAAATTCTGTTTTATTTTATTGTGTGTAAATGGTGGCAGGGTGACTTGAAGTTTTGTTTAAACTACTTAATCTATCCAGGACTTGTTATGTTCCACTGGCCTCGTTTAAGTATTGAAATTAGTTTTTCTAACTTTATTTTCTGTCTGCATAGTAATTGACCTCTGGTCTCTAAACACATTTAGTTAATTTGTGTTCAACTTCTTGTGTATTGCATTAAATACAGATAGCAGATGACAGTAGAAAGCAAAGGAAGGAATGAGTTGTGAAAGGATAATATGAGGGTTTTGTTATTCTGTAGTTGCATATATAGAAAACCTTGTTAATCTACAGGGTGCACATAAAAAATGGGTGATTTAAAAAAAATTATGACAATGTAATCTTAAATCCCTTTGTGTTTAATCAAGCCCATCTTAAAAATGTTACTTATATTCTTTATCAGATGTTTGCTTCTCGATATTGTTTGAATCATTTAGATTGCGGTTTCAAAGACTTTTGATGAAATTATGAGGTTACGCTAACAAGCTGTTTGATATGTTTAAAGTACACACTTGGATTTAAAGTGATATTTGCATGTTGATCTTTACATTCAAAGTGATAAAGCTTGTACTGTAAATGGGATGAAATTGGACAGTTTGAAAGTCCTTTAAATGGAGGAAATGATTTTATACCCAACACAGTAACAGAACATTTAACTAGTCATCTGTTGTAGCCATATAGGTGATATGAATTATGGGCTTTTATTAGATCAAGGTAGAGTAACATCAAAAGCAGGTACTCATGATACCTGTCCAGAGAACAGATATTGTAGCAATCAGCTCCTCTTTTCAAGTCTATTTGAAATGATCATGAACTCATTTTATTTATTTTTTTAAAGACAGTTCCTCAAATGACTGTTATGGAAGAGGCAACATGCATAGTGATGAACCTGCAGCGAATAATCCCTATTCTACAGCTGACTGACAATACTGAGCTATAGCTATTCAGCCAACAGCTTCTCTGCTTCGATTCATTTTTACTTTTCTCATAGCATTGTTTTTGTTTGAAGCAAGCAGATGTCACCAGTGAGCTCGTAGTACTTACTGAGAATATGTGCTTAAAGGTGACACACGATAGACAAACACATCTAGAAACAAATGGTGAGGTTGCTGTGCAAGTGTTAGATGTGCAACACAATACCTCATTGATATATGTTCTGCAAATTGTCCTATTGTCTTTAACATTTACCCCACTCTTTTTGTCCAGAACATTGCTTGGGTGAAATCCTACAATATTTGCTTTGAGCTTGAAGACAGCAATGAGATATTCACCCAGCTTTACAGAACGCTCTTCCAGGTCATAAAGTAAGTCTTTTATCCAAAGCAGTCACGTTGTTATATGTTTTAGTAAGCATAATAACATTCTCGTATGTCATGGCTATTATATTGTAAAACAGCAAAGTAGCAGTCCACTTGTTTCTCTGTACCACCCCCCCACCCCCATTAATCTCCCTCTGCTGAACACAACCTTGAGGGCTGAATTCTGCAGCACACAATTTGGCTCTTTGCCATTAAAGGAAAATTGTGGTTGTGTGTGTCAAGGTTGTGCCAATTTAGTTTATTTATTTATTGTCTATTTGTTTGCTTGGTTTTTGTAATTTTGCAACAGATGAAAATCCAAAAAAAAAAATCTGTTTCACATTTAAAATGGGGGGGGGGTAGAAATGTCCTCATTGACAAATCATGTTAGTAGGCTTGACCTCCTTCTGTAAAGCAGAATTATTAGCTGGTTTGTACACCCCACACCCTGTGCTCACTCTGCCTTAAATCATATGAGCTGTTTACAAGACGCTAGTTTGTTTTTGAAGTGAGAAATAACAGCTAACAAAATCCCTGCTTACATGAAGTAAATCTCACTCATGATACACTAAAAGTGTCCATTTCTTTTGACAAATGTTTGAAGACATAACTGCCAATACTTTTAATTACATAAACAAATATTATGTCTAAACTTATACAAAACTTCTTGATTGTTGACCTTTTGTTCTTGTTTCTATAGTAACGGTCACAATCAGAAAGTACACATGCACATGGTGGATCTGATGAGCTCCATCATCTGTGAGGGAGACACTGTGTCTCAGGAGCTGTTGGACACTGTCTTGGTCAACCTTGTGCCTGCACACAAGGTATGTACACAGGGATCAGAAGTAAATGGTACACAGTACACTGTCTGAGTTAACAGCATTGACAAGGCCATTTACGTTTTACATCCAGATGTGCAAACATGGTATCACAAAGAAGTGATTGGAGTAGAAAATGTTTAAAGGTGTCAACCTGCAGTCAGTTGATAGAGTCAGTAGACTTGAGATAATTTTCCACACTCTGTAATTCAGTGAGACCCCTGCAGGCGAGAAGAAGTAAAGCAGCTCAAAAAGTTTCAACATGTGGATATTTATCTGTTGAAAGTATATTAATGGAGTTCTTCACAGTAAAAAAAAATGTGTCAGGTAATATCTTTGATGTGCTTTTTTTCATGTATTTATCTGGTTTTAGAATCTGAATAAGCAAGCATATGACCTGGCCAAAGCTCTGCTGAAGAGGACTGCTCAAGCTATTGAACCGTACATCACCAATGTAAGATTTAATCTGTTTGCTTATTCATTTTATTGTGTACCTTTGGCATATTTATATTTTCATACTTGAATTAAAGATTTACATTTTATATTTAATACTGGCCACACTACAATTATGTAACAAATTTTAATATGACAATTTTCTGCTTTATATTATATAATTAGTGTCTCCAAAGTTTATCATGTGTCCTGAAATTTGCAGTATTTTTAGAGCCAGCTCTTATAAGGTAAATAAGGATTAAACTACCATTTTTGGCACTTCTGCATAGGCTTTACTTTTGTCAAACAGAAGTGCCCCTTTGTACCACAACTTCAAAAACTGGCTTAAAACTCAATAGTTGGTTGTTGCAATCCAAAGTCTAGAAAATTACCTCTAAAGATAACTTTAAATGTGACCTTAATTTTTTCATCACTATTACCTTCAACAGTTTTTCAACCAGGTTCTGATGCTGGGAAAGACTTCCGTAAGCGATCTCTCAGAGCATGTTTTTGACCTCATCTTGGAGCTTTACAACATAGACAGCCACCTGCTTCTCTCAGTGTTGCCTCAGTTGGAGTTTAAACTTAAGGTACACAAAAACTCACTTTTACACCTCTTTCCCTTTTTATTAGTATATTTACCAGAATGGAAGCTATTATTGATGTTTTATTTGTCATGTTGTCATCAGGCTGTTGTGGAAGTAAATAAATGTAATCATTTCATTGACCTGCAAAGTGGTGCATCCTGTTCTGGTTCTACTCAGTCTTACATTTTTTTAATGGATTCTTACATTTATCCACATGAGAGAGTAAACACCTCAGTTCTCTGACTCATTTTTCACACTTGGCATATTTTCACCTCTGTTGGTTTGTTGATTCATATTATATAGATAAAGCAGTCAGCCAGTCACCATCATGTTGCCACTGCAGTGTCTCATAAAGGCGTCCTGCTGATGGATAATGTTCATTAACTGTGCAGAGGGAGTGTAGATCACTGCTGTCTCCTCAAAATAATAGTCATGATAAAAATCCTTCCAATATAGACGCCACATACGCTCTCATGCTTGCTCATTTAATTTTCATTTAATTCTTTTCTGATTTTGTTTGGTTCTCTCCTTTCTTCTTACATTTTCACTCCTTTCTGCTTTCTACCCCACTTTTTTTGATAGTCTATTTTCTTTTCTTATTCCAAATCAAGATTGATACCAATAAAACTGCAGTAATTGTGTGTTATGAAAATGGTACGTTTCTAATACAGTTATCGTCAATGACTTGGTGCATCTGTCTAATAAACGATGCCACATTCAATGCATCATTTCTTTCTCTGCCTCTATCTGTGCAGAGCAATGATAATGATGAGAGGCTGCAGGTGGTGAAGCTGCTAGCTAAGATGTTTGGAGCCAAGGATTCAGAGTTGGCTGCACAGAACAAACCACTCTGGCAGTGTTACCTGGGCAGGTGAGTAACACTGATTTTCAGAGGCTGGGTAAAAAAATAAAGATGCCCAAGTTGTTTGTTTTTTAATTGTGTTTATTAGTTTGTTGCTGTTGGTTCAGTTTTGGAATTGAACAATATCACTTTTCAGACTGGATGTCTGATAATCTGTCCAGTTGTCTGTTATAATATCAAACACATTTGTTGATGCTGTCAGAGTCATTGTGCCTTTTGCTTAGTCTCTGTCAGCTACCTGCCAGCACAAATATTTAGCAAATAACTGACACATTTTTAGAGCAGGCGTTGATGCATATTTATTTTTCCCTCAAGGTTTAATGACATCCACGTGCCTATCAGACTGGAGTGTGTCAAGTTTGCAAGTCATTGTCTCATGAACCACCCAGACCTGGCTAAAGATCTCACAGGTAAGTTGGTTAAAATGGTTTTCAGAAAGCTTGTTTTCATGGCTCAACAAAACAGTCTGCTTATAAGCTGACTAAATGTTTTTTTCTGTTAGTCGGCTGGTCCTCTCACAATCACACTTTGTTCCCTTTTCCCCCAGAATACTTGAAAGTTAGATCACATGACCCAGAAGAGGCCATTCGCCATGATGTCATTGTCTCTATAGTAACTGCTGCTAAGAAAGACCTGTCCCTCGTCAATGATGCTTTGCTTAATTTTGTAAAGGAGAGAACTTTGGATAAGCGAGTAAGTTTTAAAATATTATTATTGTTTATGTGTCCTTAAAAGGTTCAGGCCTAGATAGTAGATGTTAATCATATACATTGATCAGTATTGACAGAAATGATTATGATTCTGTTTGTCAGACATTATCAAGCTATATTTCCTTACAGGGATGGCAGCCCCAGTAGCTTTACTGTAACTCACAAGTAACTTGTTGCAATGATTTTTAAATATAATTTTTCTGTTTTCCTTCCATCAGTGGCGTGTACGGAAGGAGGCTATGATGGGTCTGGCATCGATCTACAGGAAGTATGCACTGCAAGGAGAGGGAGGCAGGGAGGCTTCTAAACAGATTTCCTGGATAAAAGACAAACTGCTTCATATCTACTACCAGAACAGCATTGATGACAGGTTTGTGTACATGGCATCCTCAGAAAAACATTTAGAATTCTAGTGTAACATTATTTTGTTGGCCTAAGTATTTAATGGGTCAGAGCAGGTAAACCTATCGCGTTACAAGTGCTGAGTAAACACAGAGTTTCAGTCGATTTCTCTTCATTTGTGCAGTCACAGCTTTTGTGTGGTGAGCAAAACTTGACTGTTAACAATTTATTTATAAATACATTAAGTCAAATCAACAAAATCCAAAGAGCAAAGTGCTTTTTCAAACTTCCTGTTAAACTGTTTGCTGCATTTAAATCAGAAAGGAAGACAAAATATCACGAGTAAGCATTTTTCCTTCTTGCAGCCACCGTATATAAACTATACAGCCGATGCAACCGTCTGACTGTTTGCTGAGTAATATTTGATTTATTTTTTAAACAGCCAGAATTTGCACTGTAGCCATTTATTTTTAGCCAGAAAATTTAGCGTTTGGTTGTTTCTCCTTCAGAGTGCACCGCTCAGTGACTTGTTCAGGCTCATTTTTCATAACCCAGAGTACGAGTGGATTTATCTATTTTGAGACAGACTGGGTTCTTTAAAAATATCAGGATAGATGAAGTATCTCCATGAAATTTTGCTATCTGTTCCAAACAAAAGGAAAATGCTTCATTGAAGTTTTGTTTAATTTCTATTCATTGCAGAGGAGTTGCAGACAGAAGTCTGCACTTTTCCATGTGTAATTTTAAAGAAAAAATGAGCAACTATATGATCTTAACTATAATTTTTCTCTACATTTTCTGCACAGGTTGCTGGTGGAGCGAGTCTTTGCCCAGTACATGGTTCCTCACAACCTGGAAACCACAGAAAGAATGAAGTGTCTTTACTACTTGTATGCTACCCTCGACACAAATGCTGTCAAGTAAGTTTTCCCTGAGAAGGTGTTCATAATTTAAAAAGAAAATAAGTAAATGTAGTTTTTGTTCAATTTTAAGGTAATGCATCTTATTTTATGAAATGAAAACAAGAGAACATGTTTTATTGTACTGAACTTTTTGTTTGTCATTATTTGTGCCTCTTGCAGAGCTTTGAATGAGATGTGGAAGTGCCAGAACTTGCTAAGACACCATGTCAAAGACCTGCTAGACCTGATCAAAAAACCCAAGGTACATCTTTACTGACACAAAGCATAAAATTGGAACTTCATTTGCTTAAGTTTTCTAAATCTTTTCTTTATTTGTTGTAGTCTGAAGCTTCCAGCAAGGCAGTATATGCCAAAATCATGGTGATTACAAGTAAGAGATCTCTTCTGAGCCACTCATTTCTCTAATTACAAATAGCTCTATTTTTTATACACCTTTTTTTTCCTTTCAAATCTTTTCAATATTGACTAAATGCTTCTGTTTGTGTGTCTGTAGGAAACCTGCCAGACCCAGGCAAAGCTCAGGACTTTGTAAAAAAGCTAGCTCAAGTCCTGGATGATGATGAGCGGATCAGAGATCAGTTAGAAACCTTGGTCAGCCCCACCTGCTCTTGCAAGCAGGCGGAAGTCTGTGTGGTAAGTATTGATAAGCCGATACACATAGAGAAATCAAATAGAAACTACCATCTTTAAATTGGCTTGTTTTTTGGTTAAAGTAGTACGACTACGGAATAATCAGTTCAGTTCAGCTACAGTTTGCACTGAGTAGTGCAGCGTTTAAGTGTTTACATCCATTCAGTTAACTGTTTGTGAATCATTTGTCATCCTCTCAGCGGGATATTACTAAAAAACTTGGCAGCCCAAAACAACCCAGCAATCCATTTTTGGAAATGGTGAAATTTCTGTTGGAGAGGATTGCTCCTGTTCATATCGACACAGAGTCCATCAGGTACTGTGTTGCTGTCAGAAGGCAAAACTTTCATTTGGCCTGTTTGTACAAAAACTGCTGGAGATGTTGGATTCCAGTTTACAATTATTTACTTTGTTTACCTCTCATTTTATCATTTATCAGTGCGCTGATAAAACAGGTAAATAAGTCTATAGATGGGACAGCTGATGATGAAGAGGAAGGTGTTCCCACTGACGAGGCCATCAGAGCAGGACTAGAACTCCTAAAGGTAAAAACTGGGAGCATCGGCAAATTGTGATGCTGAATTTTAGGTTTTCGGTTCAATTATTTTAAGTTAAAGCACCATTAAACAAAACGGCAACAACTGTTGAAAAATGTTTATTACAGGCTCTACATTCATTGTATGAATTATGTGGCCATTGCTCCTTGCAACTCTACTAATATCTGGATTGGTTGGATTTGTAGAGTGAAACTGTAATTACAAACACAACAGAAACACTTTAATGTTGTGGCAGCAGTCACTATTGGTGATGAAAAAAGGTTTTGTAGCATTTTTCTTTGAAATGTTTTCCTATCTCACAATTTTCTGGGTGGAAAGTGACTTATTTTTCATCCCGCTCAGGTCCTCTCCTTCACACACCCAGTGTCATTCCACTCTGCAGAGACGTTTGAGTCTTTGTTGGGTTGTCTGAAGATGGATGATGAGAAGGTGGCTGAAGCTGCACTTCAGATCTTCAAGAACACAGGCAGCAAGATGGAAGAAAGTTTTCCCCACATCAAATCGTATGTTTGTTTTCATCTCTACAAACCTTAAGCAAATGTGTGCAGTGTTGTATTAATCAGTCTAATATTTGGACTAAAACTCAAGTCATGCAAGTCTTTGTGATTCCGGTCGATTCCCTCATTCTCTCTTTTTTTTTTTTTTTTTTTTTTTTACTGTTTTTCATGGTATTTTAATTCCTGCTCCCCCTAGTGTTTTACTGCCAGTACTGCAAGCAAAAGCTAAGAGAGGCCCCCCTCGCCAGGCCAAGTATGCCATCCACTGCATTAATGCAATGTTCACCAACAGAGACACACACTTTGCCCAAATCTTTGAGGTCAGTGAGCCCTTTCTGTGTATGCTTTTAGCACACTTTGCAGTTTGTTCTGTTAATTCAGTTAAACTGCCTTTTTTTTCATACAGAGTAAAGAATCACTGTTTTGTGAAATGTGTTTAAAATGTTTAGATAATGTTATGAATTAAATAAAAGGATCACCTTCAGGTTTTTGCAGATAATAGCCCACTAGTATATCTTCTGGTCTGTGATTTGATTAAAAAAAAAGTTATTGAGATGTTATTTATTTATCCAGCCCCTGCACAAAAGTCTGGACCCAGCTAACCTGGAGCAGCTCATCACTCCATTGACCACATTGGGTCACTTGGCTCAGTTGGCCCCAGAACAGTTTGCTGCACCTCTGAAATCCCTCGTTGCCAACTTCATTGTGAAGGATCTGCTCATGAACGACAGGGTACGGATAAACAGGGATAAACAATCACATATTGAGAGCTGCTGTTTTTATTGTTGTTCAGCAGATATTAAGGATTTTATAGGACTTGAAGACGTATAGATAAATTAAATGTATGTGTAACCAGAACTACTCCACTTCATATAAACTGTTCATCATTGTTCATTTAAAGTAGATGTACCTGACTGTCTCTGTTTTCTATAGATCCCAGGCAAGAAGACAACCAAACTTTGGGTTTCTGATGATGAAGTGTCTCCAGAGACTTTAGCCAAGGTCAGTACCAAAGCTGTGGAACTCCCTAAGAAACTATGGGGATGGCTAGTGGCTACGTCACCGTAGCCGAAAACGTCACTTCCGTGTCCAAACCAAACCGCAATATAATGTTACAGCGCTGTGTCCCATGTTGTAACAACAGAAATAACCTTAATAAAACTATTTCTTACTACCGCTTTTCACTGGACGAACATGAGAAAAGGAG
>JBAMHV010000016.1:11181121-11191532 GCA_037177535.1 Pseudomugil gertrudae | reverse complement strand
GTCGGCAAAACACGATGTCACTGTAAAAAACGCCACCGGTTCTTTGACTACAGACATTCTGCCTCTATTTACTATTATAAGTTGGACACGGAAGTGATGTTGTGACGTCACACTAGCCATCCCCATACTGCTAATAAAAGCTTTGAGTGAGAATAATCATTTTAGTTATATATGTATGCCATCACCCATCAATGAATCAATACCTTATTTTGAATGTTTGTTCACCAAAGAGGCAGAAAATGTTTTTGAACTTGCACTTTTTTCTTTTCTCTACTAGATCCAGGGTATAAAGCTGATGGTGAGGTGGCTATTGGGAGTGAAGAACAACCAGAGCAAATCAGGCAATTCCACTTTGAGGATGCTGACTGCAATTCTACACAGTGATGGAGATCTAACTGAGCAGGGCCGGATGGGGTAATGAGATCAAATATATCTTTTTATTATTTTATTATACAAAGTCAAGTCAGCACTCTTGAGGAGTTTTTAAGAAAGTACGGTTAGTGTCCATGTTTCAGTATCATGCTGAATTTTAATTGTGTTGTGGACTTATGGGGGATGCTATATTATAATTGTAAACACTGTATGAAAGTAAATAGGAATTCCTTTGTTCTTCCATATTTTATCTTAGTAAACCAGACATGTCGAGGCTGCGGCTGGCTGCGGCGTGCGCCTTACTGAAACTGGCACAAGAACCCTGCTATCATGAAATTATCACTTTGGAGCAGTATCAGCTCTGTGCTCTTGTCATTAATGTAAGTCTTTCTTTATGTCCAATCATTGTTATGCAGAAATCCTTTTGCTGTTTTTTGCCCTCATAATTTTATCTCATCATCCAGTTTGTGTTCCTCACAGCAGTTATTTATTCCTTATGACACCCAGGATGAGTGCTACCAGGTGCGACAGTGTTTTGCACAGAAACTTCACCGTGGCCTCTGCCGCCTCCGTTTGCCGCTGGAGTACATGGCAGTGTTTGCTTTGTGTGCCAAGGACCCCGTTAAGGAGAGGAGGGCTCATGCTCGTCAGTGCCTGGTGAAAAATGTGAACATACGCAGAGAGTATCTCAAACAGCATGCAGCCATCAGCGGTGAGGAAGCTAAACCATTTATTTATTTGATGCAGCCTGGTGGCATAAAGCAAAGTCTTTACTTTTTAAACATGAAAAGGAAATTGTGTTATTTTTGTGTTGTAATGTATAACTGTCTGTACCAACAGACAAGCTATTCTCTCTGCTGCCGGAGTACGTGGTGCCCTACACCATCCACCTTTTGGCACATGATCCAGATTATGTGAAAGTACAAGACATCGAACAGCTGAAAGAAATCAAAGAGTAAGTTGTGTCTCTAACTATTGTGGGTATTGATTATGCAGGAAAACTGGTGGGGATCATGTGTATCAGTGGAATTTTGAATCCTTTTCTATTTATAGACTAAATTGTTTTTTAGGCTAAGACAACCGTTTAAACAGAATAATTTTTATATGATCTGTTACACTCACTTTGGACTCGCAGGTTTATGTGCAACAACTTTCATGAATTTTAAGTTGATGTCACGCTTTCCTTCCTTGTTAGGGCTCTTTGGTTTGTTCTTGAGATTATTATGGCGAAGAATGAGAATAACAGCCATGCATTCATAAGAAAAATGGTGGAAAATATCAAGCAGACAAAAGATGCCCAGAACCCCACTGACCCCAAAACAAATGAGGTACCCAGTGCTTATGCAAATGCACCGAGTTTATATGAATAATGTGTGTTCATTGATTGATTGAACTGCCAGCCTACTGACTTGACATCTTCGCTGCACAGAAACTCTACACGGTGTGTGATGTCGCCATGAACATCATCATGTCAAAGAGTACCACCTACAGCCTCGAGTCCCCAAAAGACCCTGTGCTGCCCTCACGCTTCTTCACCAAGCCAGATAAGGTCAGCGTTTGCACCCATTCATATCTAATCATGAGTTTTTATTTTAGTTTTTGAGTTTGCTGTTGGTCTTGGCAAACAAACAAGCTCTCTGACAGATTTCCCTCCTTCCCTCCAGAATTTCAGTAACACTAAAAATTACCTCCCACCGGAGATGAAGGCATTCTTCACACCAGGAAAGGTAACCTCAATGAAACCTCTAAAATGCTAATGAGTCACCCATCCTATCTTTCTTTAACCTGTTTTCATTCCTCTCCTTCATTAAGCCTAAGTCGGCTAACGTTCTGGGTGCTGTGAACAAACCACTGTCATCAGCGGGTAAACAGCTCCAGAGTAAAGCCTCTCGTATGGAGACTACCAGTAACAATGACTCTTCTTCCAACCCAAGCTCCCCACAACGAAGCAAGAGCAGGTATAACAAGCAGTTTAAAGACTTAGGTGCAAACAGACTTGTTAATAACTGAAGCTCCAGATATTCATCTGTGGTATTCACTAAGCTGACACGGTGCACTGCAATGAGAAAAAAACGTCACAATATACTGTCTAAAAATGTGAACTTTTCTAAGCTAGACAAGATAAATACAATTTGTCATGTCATTTACTTGTCATGCCTTAATAATAAGATAATTTTTATTTTCCAGGCACGACAGCACAGAAATGGATCATAGTGAAAATGAAGACTTCACCCTGAAGAGAGCAGACAGTGTTGAGAAGGTACAGGGAAGTGTGTGTGTGTGTGTGTTTTAGTTATTTAAATTTAAAGAAAGAAAGTCATACTTTGTTTTTAGCTTGGTTTATATAAGATAAACAAATTTATCTAAAATTACATGGCAGTTCACATGTAGAAAATGTTGTGTTGCTGTGATCTGTTCAAGTGCTTGCAGCCATAAATCCTTGTTCCATTCTTAGAAACTACTTTACAAACACCAGCTGCACTTGAGATAGCCCTAGCAAATAAAAATGTCTAAACCTTCCTTAATAATGGCCTCAAAGCTCACTGCACACAGAGAAAATTATCCAGCTAATTTATATTAGGTGGTTTAAAAAAACACCAATTTTAGCTTTACTATTTAGATTATTTACAACGGTTTTAACATGAAGTACTCCAGCATTTCTAGAGTACTCTCTCATAGCCATGTTCCACAAACTGTCCCTAGTTCAGTGCTTAGACGTCTGTTTCATGTCAAATACGGTTTATCCACTAAATAATAGTCTGAAACTAATGCAGCCGGTGTAAACAAGACTGAACGTGTTATTTTTTCAGGATATGGAAAAGCCCCGTGGTCGTAAGCGTGGCGTAACCTCCAGTGACGACCAGGAGAGTAAACCAAAGCGTGGACGCAAGAAGGCGGCCGCTAACACGACACTGTCAACTGAGTCCGAGGACCAGTGGAACGAGGACACTCAGCCGGAGGACGAACAGAACAGCCCACCAAAAAAAGGACGCAGAGGCCGGCCTCCAAAGTCTGCAACGGCAAACCAGGATACACCTGCCAAGGGGAGGAGGGGGCGAAAGAAGGCAGCTCCCCCACCCGAAGAAGATGAGGAGGAGGAGGAGGAAGAAGAGGATAGAGGAGATGAGGAGGTTGATGATGACGATGAGGAGGATGACAGGAGCAGTGAAAACATGGAGGTGAAAACAAAGGGAGGAAGGCAAGCCAGAGCACCACGACGATCACAAGGGTATGAAGATGATAAAAAAAAGTATATAAATGATTTGCACTAATAAAACATGCAAGTTTGATTTGAGCCGTTTGCTTTTTGTCTGCTCAGCAGCTCTGAGTCGGCAGAGTCTACCCCGCAGAAGAGAAGAGGCCGTCCACCAAAATCTGCTCAGCCAGCTGCTAAGAAACCAACGTAAGATGCATGAACTTTGTGGTACACTGCACTTATGGTATGCAGCAGACTCAATAATAGAAATGATTTGCATGCTTTGCTCATCAGGCTTGCAGGGTTGATTTAGAACTATGAGAAACACTTCTCACCTACATGCTGCACCTGTTTGGTGCATTTAAAGATTTCTAGCTGTCATAGCTTTTGATTTTTAGCCATCTGTAAGTCGGTGTGTATCTGTGTTTTCCAGACGTGGTGGGCGATCAAAGGCCACTGCATCAAAAGACGACTCTGAGGAGGAAGATGAAGAAGAGGAGGAGGAGCAGGAAGATGAGCCAACACCAAGGGTATTGATTCAAGTATAACTATTAATGTACCAAACATTGGTGAAGATATCTATAAGCTCACTCTTCATCTTTGTTTTGCTACCAGGGTCGCAAGAAGGCAGCTGGGAGAAGAAGATGAGCTAAAAACGATGGAGGATGATAGCAGACAACACGTCTCCTCTGAAATCAAGGAGGAATGACGCGGGAAAGAAAATATGAACATTGAACTTTTTAAACTTTTCATATGCCGACGCTCCTACTGTTACACCGATTTACACACTTGCACACTACATCAGAACATCCGCACCGTCAGCTGTGGGCTGTTGCTTCGTGTTGCATTGTGATGTTTGCCAACATTAAATAGAATTCATTTTAACAGAAAAACAAAAGAAAAAATAGAAAAGGAAAAAAAAACATCTTTTGTAAATACTCTTATGTCTGTTTCATGTTCTGTTGTTGTGTTTGAACCTGACTGGGGGGATGCTGCAAGGCCTTTTCCCACTCATTAAAATGCTCCCATAAAGCAGTATTGCTAATCAAATCTCCCTCTGTGTTATACTTTTAGAAACAACGATAACCAGTTAACTTTTTTGTTTGTTTGTTTGGGTTTTTTTTAAGGGGGGGTGTAATTGTGTCATTTTACCCTTTTTTTTAAACATGTTTTTGTTTACAGCTCTGTACATTAACACCCTTTTTTGTACCCATGTATTGCAAACTTTTTGAAACAAAAATGTCAGAAAACTGTCCAAATGTAGAGCTGCTTCTGGATATTATTGTAGTGTGCATCTCATTTTTAGGTTTGTACTCACCTGTAGAAGAAAGTCATGAGCAGCTGTGGTTGTCGTGTTTGTCACTGCTTAGTAACCTGGCTTCACATCCACCCAGTCAGATCTTCCGTTGTATCAATATAATTCTCTATAAAACCTGACAGGCTCATTTTTTCTTTATTTTACTTTGATGATCCGCTATGATGGCTGGATTATGAACAGGAATACTGCCATACCTTTTAAAGTATGTAATGCATCTTTTATTTGTTGTTAGGCTAAAACAAGTAAAGGAAGATGACCGCTTCTAAAAGACTGGAACGTTTTAGCCAAGCAGAAGCAAAGCTTTCTGGCATATTAAAGGTGTTGCTTTTATCAAATCAGCACACACATCATGGTTTAAAAAGAGCAGGAAATTTTTTAAAATGCAGCTAAAATTAGATGCTAAATTCTCCAAATGTTCACATCAACATGACTTGTTTACTAAACCATTTGAATAAGCACTGATTACATTATCTGCAGTGTGTATTCAGTCACACTGCTCTCAGGCTGCCAGGCATCTCTTAATGGTGTTCTTCCTGTGTTGTAAAAGCTCTCCACATTGCTTATGCACATACACGAGTCGTGAGCTTTACAGTGCTGCCATGCTCAGTGGAAAAACACCCACACGATGTTCTGGTTGGGATCTATGAGTGGGTTTGTAATCACTAAGCTCAGCTGCTAGGTGAGTCTGTTTGCCTGCGTCAGATAAAGCAGCTGCATTATTCAGCGAATGGGGATTGTCATGATAAATGTCTCATTGGAAGGCTGGAAGTCACCAGGAAGCAGCGTCGTCACTGTGCAGTTCAGCTGCTGTTAATCTGGGTTTCTCTTTTAAAGGTTTGCAAATTACTTAATGAGTAGATCAATGGGATGGTCCAAATATCCATAATTAGTAAATATTGTGCTTACATTGAGACATATGGAACACCTTTGATGACATGACCATGACTTAAATTAATATTTTTCTCATTTTTATTAAAATTTGTGTTTAAGTAAGAACCAACGGTACATTATCATGTTTGTAATTTATTTTAGTGTTCAAATTCATTTTCATGATTCATGTTTTATTCATTTGTCCAAACTTTTTCTCCCTGACATGAGACCTGCTTATGAGATCCATTTCATATCTAAATTTATGCAATACAATACCGTATAAACCTGCAAAAAAAAAACATTACTTTGAACCAATACTCATGTAAACTACTGATGGATCTCAAATCTCTGCCTAGTGATGGTGCATTTCATGTCAGGTATCACCTCTTGCCAGTAAATGGGTGACATGGACCGAGAGTCCTGGGTTTCTAAGCAACAAGCTGAAAACAGCAGCCGGGTGCACTAATTCCACTATTTGCATATCTGTTCCTCCTCTCCTGACTCGATCCAGTGAGAAATGTCGACAGGTTTTTTTTGACTTGTTGCATGGATTTAGAGTTTGGATGTGATCAGGCAGCTGAGGCCTGTTGTTGGTGCTGTTCATATTAAAGGTTTAACACCTGGGTCACTTCCCTCATCTAATGTGCCTATTTAATGCGACTCCTCTTCACCATCCCATAGATTATTACTAATGTGTTCCTGTTTTGTAAACGATTGATCATTTGGGGCTCTTAACATCCTGCTGTGCCTGGAGACCTCCGTGCGTCAGGTGCTTTGGGTAATAATTGATAGATGTTGAGAGGCGCGTGTGTTGGGTTCACAGCTGGCTGGCTGCATGCCGCAGTCACCTGTTTAGTCACTCAAAGCCTCCCAGCATGGTGAGGTAGAGACTTTAACAAACTGGATATCTAAGACCGACAGGAAGGGGAATCATGATCACTTTGCTTGCCCTTTTGACCCTTTACGCGCTGAGTCCTGGTCTCGCAAAGCCCAACGCAGGTCTGAGGACGTGGAGGCGCTTCGAGAAGCTTCCCTATCCGGGAGACAAGGCTTTCCTCTATGACACCTTCCCCAAAGACTTCATATGGGCGGTGGGCACGGCTGCGTACCAGGTAGAAGGAGCGTTTGAAAAGGATGGCAAGGGGCTCTCCATCTGGGACACCTTTACGCGCGGCGGGAACCGGGTGGTCAAGGGAGACGTGGGCAGCGACAGCTATCACAACATCCACGCAGACATCCGAGCCATCGGACAGCTCGGGGTCAGCCACTACAGGTTCTCTCTGTCCTGGTCTAGGATATTTCCCAACGGCACGCGCGGGAGTTACAACGAACTGGGCACAAACTACTATCGGACCCTCATCAACACGCTTAAACGGATCCGCGTGCAGCCGGTGGTCACGCTGTATCACTGGGACCTGCCCGATCACCTCCAGCAGAGCCTGGGGGGCTGGAGCAACCCGGAGCTTGTGGAGATCTTTAAGGACTACGCAGATTTCTGTTTCCAAACATTTGGAGACGACGTGAAGTTCTGGATCACCATTGATAATCCGTTTGTCGTGGCGCAACACGGATATGGCACCGGAGTGGTTGCGCCTGGCGTAAAGAAAGACCCAGATCTCCCGTTCAGGGTTGGACACAACCTCCTCAAGGTTTGAGGCACCAGGTTTATTTTATTTTTACAGAATGTGTTAAGTTACCAAAAAGAAGTATACTTCAAGTGCATGTTATAAAGTATACTTAAGTATATTAAAGTACATTTCCCCAAGTGTACTTTTATTTACCAAGTCCACTGATACAAATATACTACTAGTTTACTAAACGTATACTTCTTGGGACTAAATTGGTACACGTTTAGTTTATGTAAGTACACTTTAAGTATGTTTTCAGGCATACTGTTAGTTCACTAGTTATAAACTTCAAGTCTACTTTTAGTTTGATGTAAGTATACTTTAAGGTATACTAAATAATCTTCTAGGTATACTATTAGTTTACTAGTAATAAACTTCTTCACATTTTCAAGTGTACTGCAAATAACCTAAGTATACTTCTACTCTCCTTTTAAAAAAGTTAAAAAAAAACACCATGTTGAAATAAAGTCAAAGAAATAAAGTTTTTCTGTTGTACAACAGAAAAACAACTTCAGTTTATTGCTTAACTAATAAAAACAAAACTGAGTTTATTCTCTGATTCTAAACATTTTGCATTATTAAAATGTTGGAAACATTCGTTGGCGTGACCAAGATAAATATAACCCTAAAAGAAAAGTACATGTGAGCAAACAAACATTTTAAATCTGTTTAAGCTGTCTGATCTGCACTGTCTTTATATCCTGTTTCCTCATCTGTCCCTTTTTTTTTCTCCAGGCTCATGCAGCTGCATGGCATCTCTACAACAGTCACTATCGCCCCCGACAGCATGGTAAGGTCTCCATAGCGCTGGCCTCTCACTGGATCAAGCCGAGTCGGACGCGCCTGGAGAGCCTGAAGGAGTGCCAGTGCTCCCTGGACCACGTCCTGGGTTGGTTTGCCAGACCTCTATTTGCGGATGGAGACTACCCCCCATGCATGAAAGCAAGGTTAGGTTCGCGACTACCTTCCTTTACCCAGGAGGAGAGGGAGCAGGTAAGAGGAACAGCTGACTTCTTCGCCCTGTCTCACGGAGCAACCCTGAGCTTCCACCTCATCAACGACAGCCTGAAGTTTGGACAGACGGAGGATCTGGACCTGAGGATGCTGCTCTACTGGATCAACGCAGAGTATGATAAACCTCCCATCTTTGTGGTGCAGAGCGATTGGTAGGTTCTAGTTTGTGTTTGTAGACTAGTGTTTTCCACTTTGAGCGCACTGTTTCACCTTATTGCTTCATACAGGTACGTCCTTGGCAGCACCAAAACAAAGGACCCAAAACACATGTACTACCTCAAGAGGTTCATTGCAGAAACACTTAAATGTTAGTATGTATTCCCAACTTTATGAAAAGACTCACTTAACATGAACTCATCGGTCTAAATGTGTTTGTACCATAGCAATAGTCATAGACAGAGTGAATGTAATCGGATACACAGCCTGGTCTCTGATTGATGGGTTTGAGTGGCACAGAGAATATGGGATCCGACGTGGACTGTACTATGTGGACTTCAACACACCTGAAATGAAGAGGGAGCCAAAGACATCAGCTACCTTTTACAGGTAAGTGGGGATGTAGTTTGTTTATATATGTTTTGGTTTTGTCTAATAGGGCATGAAAGTCTTCTGTACAGCAGTGTGGCTGTAGATGGAAACCTGCTGCTTTATGCAACCTTGTGGAGAAGGATGTAAAAACCCATCTGGGCTGAAACCTGAAGCAGATCTGCTACGGTTTGTCTTACTCCCTCACCAGTTGATCATCTTTAAGAATACTTTTCCCCCCACTTTCTCTTTCCATCATTGTTTTTTTATAGAAACGTCATCCTCAGAAATGGTTTTCCAGAGCTTCCAGAGAACAGACCGGCACAGGGACTCTTCCCGTGTGACTTTACCTGGGGTGTATCTGCCAACTCCATACAGGTGGGCCTTGGCATGTGCATGTGTACAGAAGACGTGCATGTGGAGGGGCATGAGGGAAAGTATACAATGTTTCCCCAGTTAAGAACAGTGAGAAAAGACTTTACTGTAACTGTTTCACTGTAGATGGCACTGTTGTTTACTGAAGTATGAAGTTTGCTTGTTAACTCAGTGAAAGCATTTAGATTGGATTCCTGCAGTAGATAAAAGCTGGTACCTCACAGGCCTTATTAACTAATATTATAAGAAATGTGTTTTTATTAAGTATTAAGGAAGAAAATAGTGTTTTAAATAAAACACTGTCTGTCATTCCTTCCCTCCTCATGTTTACTGTATAGTATGAGCATGCAGTTTTGATGGTGAAAGTCCAGGAAACAAAACAGGGATGACAACAGATCCTGGATTAATCATAAACCAACACGAACCCACACAGTGCTCAGCTCCAGGGCTCAGACCAGCTGTGCCGATCGATTTGTCTCATTGGGCTTTTATCTGCAGTTGTGTGTAATAAGCGAGCACGATCAGAGGTAAAGCAAACACATCCTTACACTAGGGTTTGTTTTTCCTTTTTCCTGTGTCACAGGTGGAGACAACGCCCACTCAGTTTGTGGACCCCAGTGTTTACCTCTGGAACCTATCCAACAACGGCGAGCTGATTAAGCTGGAGGTCCACAGTGCACCACCGTCACGCCGGGCCACGCATTGCGCAGATTACGCCACCATTCGGCAGCAGGTTTGTCTACCAAACATTTACTCACTGAACAAGGATTAAAAAGTTAGGCTTTGTTTGATTTGTTCCTTTTCATCAGAATCAGAATCAACTTTATTGTCAGGTAATTTACATTACGAGGAATTTGTCACATAAGAAACATAAGAAAAAGTGAAACACGTGAAATCTAAAAACAAGCAAGCAGGAGCTGAGATGACATGAAATATAAAATTGAAAAAACAAAGAGGGAGAAAGAATAAACATGTGTGTACACAAAATAAAATGCAGCAGTACACAGTAATTTTCAGGTAGTGTGCTGACATTTTGAAATTAGCTGACCATTTAACAGGAAGTGTGTTAATATAACACCTGTATGCTTTTCGTTGATGCACGAAAGAGACTGT
>JBAMHV010000016.1:11109547-11151940 GCA_037177535.1 Pseudomugil gertrudae | reverse complement strand
GATTACATCTCGCGGCTGGCCTGGGAACGCCTCGGGATCCCCCCAGATGAGCTGGTGAATGTGGCTGGGGAGAGGGAGGTTTGGGCTTCCCTCCTTAGGCTGCTGCCCCCGCGACCCGACCTCGGATAAGCGGTAGAAAATGGATGGATGGCATTTGGACCAGTTTGGTTTGACCCAGCCAGAAACATTGCTGCAGATTAAACCTTTATCTTTTTGTGTTTCATCTCTTCTTTTTAATAGCAACATGTTTTCCTTTAGTTTTTCACCCCAGAAAGTTTCCTCTTTATTCACTTCACAAAACAGAAAAATGGAAACTGAGCTAAAATAAAATTAAATAAAATAGAATACAAACTATGGCATGATATGTGAGTAGAAGACATTGGATCAAACCTTTGTTTGGTGTGCAGTGTGTCCTCAAGTGTCAGAGTTGTTAGTAGTTCATGTCTGAATGCAGAAGGAACAGCAGGGGCTGTGTGATCTGACTGATGCAGAGGTGTGGGTTTATTTTCCCACAAACCGTGACTGATAAAGTACAGCTGTCCAAACTTGCTCACACACTCTCACGCACAGACACACAATGTTTAAGTGGTACGTAAAAACGTCTGAAACCTATCTGTTGTAAGTAACGGGTGATAACCAAGTGTGGATGCAGAACCGTGTGCAAGTGAGCATTTTTATTAGAAAATAGGCTGGATAGAGCAGTTGTGTGTGTGTGTGTGTGTGTGTGTGTGTGACAGTTGAGGATTAATGCAAACTCAGAAATAACAGGACTGTTTGAAATTCATTCTACACAGTAGAATTACTGAGTGAAGTTATCGCAACATATATATAATATAATTGTATCTTTTGTACATGTTTTTAATCCTGAGAAGTGTTTTGTAACATTGTGTTAGTGAAAAGCGCTATAGAAATAAAGTTTTTTTTACTTTACTTTAAGGCCAACCAGGAAGAAGAACTATCAGTGTTATCAGTTGTGTTTGGACACATTTATGAGAGCCTAAATGAACACTAAAAATGATGAAATTACCCTTTAAAATGAGTCTCCATTGTGGAACAAAAAAAATTGCTCTGATTCCTTCTGGATCACTCCCAAAATTCAACAAGATCTAAGTTAGATAAAAACTCATTCTCACAAATAAAACCACTAAAATGCTCTTAGTGGTTTTTGCATAAAGTTACAGACAGACAGGTGCAAAAATAATGTCCTTGGTGGAGGTAAATGTGGAAGTTAGACCGATGAAGATGATGCCTGTGTTCATGGACTATGCAGAGCGAGATCTCAGGAAAACCCCAAAACAGACACTCCTGTGTCATTTCAAAGCTGCAGGTGCACGATTCTGTGAAATATCAGCTTCTTTGCATGAATGTGGGGTTTTCCTGTAACGGCGATGCGATGCTCTGTCTGCACATACTACTTATGAATTTAATCTGGGCTACGGTGTTTGGAGGAATCATTTCCTGTGAACAGTGAAACTGGTGTGAGTGTGTGTAACATCAATCGCAGGGACAAAGTCTGAGCTTAATCATTCGATGATGCCTTTAGTTGTTACTAATTTTCTTTTGCATTGGTGCTTTGCATTCTTCTGCCTTTTTTCTGCCATGTCCTCTTCCTCTTGTTTTCAAATCACCTTCACAGCCTCTCAAGTAGCTCAGACATCCACACAATGACACACACACGTCGGCAATATCCTGTCCAATTTATTATTGGTTAAGCAGCTTTTCCTTGAAGGTTTCCTACAACTAAACCACACATCCTATGTAACATCTGAGATTTATTGGAATATAAATCTCATGTCATGTTAATAAAAAAGGTCATAAACACTCACAACATTTCTTTTTCTTGGTTCACCCAGATCTGAAATGTGGGTCATTTTCCCAGCGTAGCTTCTGCTGCAGCAGGAGGCAAATGAGAGAAACTGAATCACCACACTTACAGTTTACATTCTCCACTGCTTCAGAGTGAAAATCCACTAAGCGCCTGTTTATTTTGCTGCTTCTGTTTTGGTACTTATCTTGTATTTCTTGTCTGCTTCTCTCTTTTGTTCCATTAGGCTGCCGCGAAGATGACCAGTGGATCAGCAGGTAGCGTAACCTTTAAAGTGAGGTTGTGGGTTTTCCAGTGTGTGTATGTGTGTGTGAGGAAGCTTGTGTGCACTGAACGGGCACAAAGGAACATGGATATTTAGGAGCAAAACCAAAATACAAACATGACTTCAAGCCGTTTGGTGGGATTGCCATCTGATATCACTGAAAAACCTCCTAATCAGAAGAAAAACATTTTTTGTTTGTTGACCGTGATGTTTCTTCTTTTTTCTCTTTCTCTCTTTGGGTAATACTCTGAAATGATGACAGAAGGATCTAATAGATGATTAATGAGCCCAACTCTGACCTCATATACATCTCTTACCCTCAGAACATGTCTCTTTTGATTGACATGCACAGGTGTCATGGTAACTGTAATTATGTGCAACCGAGGCAGAAGTTTTGCCAACAGGGTCACATATGCTGCGCTGTCGGTTTGTTTACTTTTGTGTGCTTTGTCTGTATGTGTGCACGCTTGTGCGTTGTGTGTGTGTGTGTGTGTGTGGCTCTACCACCAGTCAGGGTCGCATTACTGTCAGTGATAGTCCACAGAGGAGAAGTGCATACTGGGTAATGAGGCCCCAGAGGTTTCAGGAGCGTCGGGGGGGATCCTGTATGTGGTATGCACTGAGGGTGAGAGTGTGCGTGTTTGTGTATTTGTAGAAGTAAGAAACATGTCATACAAACACAGCGGCGCTGAGGGAGGAGTGCAGATTAGATTTGCTGTTTGGATTTTCGTGCTACGTGTTTATTTTCTCACTTGATCGGGTTTATTTTCTCCTCTGATATCAGTAAACACTTTTTTGCTCTTTGACAAAACAAAAAAAACCTTCCTGATCAATCAGCTTGTGTGGTCCAGGTTTTTGCCGCTTAAGCAGGCAGGATATGACATGGTCGTATCTGGGCTCACATAGCTGACATTCACCCGGTTCTCTGACAGATAAACAGGGAATTCCTCCCAGGAGTTTTAACCAGAACTACTCATATTGGGTTTTCGGTGGGTGTCTCCTTATCTGACCGCAGATTATTGTAATTACTCCCAGCATGCTTCTTTGATGTGTTTATTTACTCTGACAGATTTATTGAATATTTGTGTCCATGTCTGGGAGGGAATTAGTGATGTGATGTCAGTTCTGCCCCTCAACCCAGTGAGAGAAAATGTTTCATCTCAATGATCTCTCAGTGTCGGGAGAATATTTCTATAAACCTCTGAATCTTGTCAAACATGCATTAAACTGGGAGATTACCTTCATGGTCTCTAATAGCAGTGGCTCTGCAGGTTGGACAAAAAAAAAGTGAAGCCAATGCAGAGGTGTAAAAAATTGATATATTCTGCTGGTTCTGAACGAGAGTGCCCTGCCACTGCATGGCGTTAATCTTCATGAAAATTGATACACAGGTTCTACGTGCTCGGGTGAACAACAAAATCGATGGCCGTAACCAAACAAAGTCGGCCATTTTGAATTAAATGTAAAATGTAGGTGATTTTTTTACATTGTATTTTAAAATCAGTTTGCAGGTATACATCTTTAAAAAAATGGGGTCATATTTTCATTAGCACTCTTAACATCCTCTTTACAATAAATACGTTTCTTGTTAAAATCTTGTGTAAGAGTTCTAACACAACTTAAAGCTACATAAGTTTGTCCAGCAGAAAATATTTTATTAAGAGAAACTATAGATTTTTTCATAACTCAGTGGTTCTGTACTTATCACTATTTATAACCTCCATTTCAGAAGCAACCCCAGTGGAGCTGTTAGGACTTAGGAGCAAGTAAAGAACAAAATATAATTAAACATAATTCAGGCACGAATTCATGACTTTTTACTTTTGTAAGAAAAATTAGCGCATTTAATTGCAGAATTACTTGTCAGCATTTAATTTCCTGGTACACTGATGCACAGTAAACTTCTAATAATTAGCAACTCTGGCTCTATTAGAAATAATGGAAACTATCAACTAATGAAGCAACTTTTCTGGTAATTGTGGAAGCTTTTGGTGACTAACGTGAAACTATCCTACATATAGTTTCTCCACTGTCTATGAACAGTAGCAGCTCCTTTGTAAGCGCCTCCCCGCCCTAAAAAACCTATGATATTACCGTAATTAAGAATTATGGAAATCTGGCTCACTTGATGTAGCTGTTTCTCATGGGATCTGTCAAATATCCTCAGTGTCCTTAGAGAAAGTGATTAGTTTAACCTATATTTAGGCCTAATTTAAGCATCAATCTGCTTCAGTTAGCTGCAACTGTGGAAATGGGTTTTACAACCATCACAAGTCAGAACTTAAGTTAACGTCTATTTATCATTAACAAACATGATTTTTTTTTTAAAAAAAAAGTCTTCTTATACAGAATATTTGAATTTCATGAATATTTGATGTGAGAATATTTATATATGACAATGTTGGAAAAATATGTTTTGTGCAGTTTTATTAGGAAAAAGCATCATATTTTTTAATGTAAACGTGTACACAATGCTTGAAAAGCGAGAAGCATGGAAACCTCGTCTCTTCTGATGTTTGTTGCATTTATTCTAAATGAGGATCTAAAGTCACATGCAGGGCAGCTGTGCAGTGATGACTTTGTATTCATTTTATAAGGAACTTTAGTTGTGTTACATCAGCAGAAGTCAGAAGGCTAAGAAGAACTGAGCTGCATTATCTAGATTTTTTGCTACTCAGTATGTTTCTATACTGTTCACTGATCCGCAAAAAGACTAAAAACCACTGACAGGTCATTTTTTAAAATATTGTTCTCTTTTAAATCATACAATAATCTGCTGAGAAACATTGGGTCTCTGCACTCATATGGATATTACTTAAACATGCACCACATCCCTACGACGGTCCCTGATGGCGATTGACTCTCCCATCAGGACTTTGTGCCCCTCCTGCTCTGGAGTGGCTGGGTGGACACAGCAGAGCTTAAAGCTGTTACTTCTCTTCTACTCAGCTCTGATGTTGTACGATGTTGTTGATTATGAATAAATGACCTGGGTCGTAAAAAAACACCCACTGACACACACTTTTTCCTCTTTTTTGCCAATAGAACCAGATTTGGAAAAATAAAAACCTACCACCACAAACAACAACAAGAAAAGAGCTATACAAGTAGAAGAACAACAACCCAACAAAAACAAAAAACATTCAGAGTAATCAATCAGACATTTTTTTAACGTGCTAAGGCGGCTGGGAGTCATTTGAGCCCATTACCTGTCAATCCCTTAACAATGCCTCTTACATGTTTATGGTGTGTTTTGATCACATGTCTCACAGGAGGTGTTCAGCAATTCATGCAAATGTCAGAGACACACTGTCCAAAAGTCTGTGCTGTCCTGATTATATTATTAGCTGCTAATAAAATCAAACCACTCCAGTAAAAATAAGCATTATCCATTAATTTGACTAATAATGTGAAAGAGCTACTGTGAATGTGTTATGCATAAGAGATGTCATACAGAGAAGAAGTTGGCTCTGACATTGAAGTGCAATAAACCTTAATAAGTTAATGGCTTGTTTTGTTGTTGGACCATCTGCATGTGTTTGTTTGGGGCTGTGAGCTGCAGAGCTCGTATAAATAAAGGTCTGCATTACTAGGCCCCTATTAACTCAGTGCTTGAGCCTGTGTGTGTGGTAAAAATAAATTGCAGTGGTGTGCAGCAACATTTTAAGAAGTCTGGAAGTGGATCTGGCAGTTGTCCCAACCTGTTCAATCCTCCATGTCTTCCTCGTTCTTTCTCTTCTGTCTTTCTGCCCTCTGCTGTATTTCTGAAAGATTAAGCTGCTAGGTTCTATTATGATCCAACATGCATGATACTGATTAGTTTAACATTTTCTTTACATTTAATATACTTACAGTATGTGTATGATTCACACATAAGCCTAAACTAATAGCATTTATCATTGCTATTTTGAAATACGTTGTTTTGTCAAGATAATTTCTTTGGATCTCAATTAACTTTTTCATGCTTTTCATTTATATATTCACACCTTTATTCAGAGTGGCCTTTTTATTGTGTAGAGTGGCCCACTCAGCTCTATTCCTGCCTCTTTCCCCAGATGAGTAGTTGTAATTAACCCTCTAAGGCCATTACCATGTGAGAGTGGACACAATAATTAACCTGAGAGTTCAGACTTGCTCACACTAGGCTCATAGAAAACACTTCATGTCTCTCATAGTGTCACCGTGGATGGTTGGTAATGATCCCTCTTTAAGGTACAATTTAAACACAAAACACATTTTTAATTGGCTCAGATTGTTAAAATGTATCAAGACAATACTGTGTTCAGTCAGTGTGATATCATAATTCCTGCATACTGGCATAGACACTGGAGCTGCCCGTCATTCCTTTCCTCTGTGTTTTGATTAAGTTTTTAAATTTAGTAAAGTTTTACAGAGAACTGCCAGATTTTTATGTTGGTAAATACTTTTTTTCTCCACGGCAAGGTCAGTTTAAAGAATAACTTGTCAGAGTGTTGTTAGTGCTCTTGTGGATTCTTATAATAATGTGAGATTGAGACAATCCATTGTAAAAGGGTCCAGTTCACCAGCATCCCAACTGGCAGCTGTGGGAAGACAAATATAGCAAACAACACTGAATAAATGAATTTATGTATCTAAAACATCTACTTTAGATTTTAAAATATATTATCATTCAAAGAAGGCAAAACAACAAAGTCTTGACAGAGATGTTTTGGCTCAAAATTTAACTTTGTATCTGTTCTGAGGAAATCACCATGCTTTTCTATTAGTCTAACATTAGCATTTAAGTAATATTTCTGGTATATTCTGTTCTTTGAGCTTGATTTGTTGCTAAAATTCAGTATTATTGTCTGTCTAAAATGCTGTAGTAACATCTATTTGCTAACAGCTCGTTGCTGCAGAGTGGAAGTGTGCACAGGGAGTTATTTGCCTGACTAATGCTCATGAGAGCTGATAGACAGCAGTGAGGGGTTAGAGTTACATTCAGCAAATACTAGCATATGGAGCCAGGCAAAGACAGACAGTTGCAATTTGTTAAAATAATTACTTTGTCATAAAAATGTTTAGCTATATTTACAGTACTGTGTTTATCTAAGTAGCGTCTGAGAGCATTATGGTGATAATGATGATGATCTGATTTTACTCCTGGAAGCTTTTAGGTACCACTTGGTAAACATTTGACTCTTCTGCTTGTGTATCTGTGTTTGTTTTTGTTATGTGTGTTTGGTGGTTTGGCAGTGCATATACATATAGTTGTGTGTATAGTTTGTGTGTGGGTCCTGCGACACACACCAACACAGAGAGGAGTCTTGAGGAAGGAAGTTGTCTTTGAGATTTCTCAGTAAAATGCATATTTTAAGAGTGAAAAAAAGAAGAACTATCTGTATGCTGCTATTAAAATGAGCCACTAAGCAACAAAGCAGTCCAATCAGCATGTGACCTGCACTCCCATGACCCGTAGAGCTTCCTTCATGTCCATTAGCTATTGTTTCCCCTCCTGCCTCAGGTCCTGCTGCTTTCATACCACAGTGTGCTCCCCGCAGCTTTCAACCCCCCTTGCCTGTGTCCTAACGCATAGTTTACCCCTTCCCATTCAGCTCTATAGTATAAATCTGAGTCTGATTCTCGTATCCTAGCCTCGGTTTCCTTCATTTTCCATCTGCATTATCTCTTGTTTTGGCTCTGAAACCTTTGCTTTCGTGTCCATGGCTTCAGGTGGGTCAAAGAGTCAACCCTCTCCTGTTGCTCCAGGATAAGAGGTGGACGATTTCAGAGTACTCCAACTCCCTGGCCGGACGGGGGAAGTTGCTGTTATTGTTACTGGGGAGTGTGTGGAAAGACATTCTGAATTAGCTCTTGACCCACTTTCACCCTGGCCCATTTTTTTAGGGGGGACTGACCAGAACAACATTCTTCAGTGGCTGGAGCAGAAATATTGACAGAGACATGCTGATACTGTTGATTTAAGCCAACATGAACAAATGCTATATGATGCTTTTAGTTGAAATACTTACGTGACGACATATAATCGGCATATATAAATAATAAAGTATTCCTTCTTACTCTACTGTACAATATTTTAATGAGGACGGCAACTTAAACTAAATTTTGTAGTTTCTCCTCTGCTGCTGGACAATTAAACATCCTCAATATATTTGTTTTTATCTTATTTGTTGTAATCTTCATCTGTTAGACCGTTCCCACTATTCCTGAGCCTTCTAATCCAGTCAGAGGTTGACCAGCATTAACACAGTGTACATTTTTAAGAGACAATATTATGGTCTTAAGTTGTTATTTGGAGGGTATATTAGAAGAAGAATGCACATTTTAAAGTTCAAAAAGTGAGATTAAATTTTTATTGTACTTTTATGACACTTCAGAAACACCCATTTTCACCATATGTCTCTTATTTTGTGATCATCGTCAATTTTTATGGCTTGGACATAATTTCAGAAATAAATCCTAAAACTAAAAAACCCAAAGCAAACATAGAACTGCACCACCATAATAAAGTTCATGCATCTCCTCGCTCTCTGGGACCTTCGAGAATGCATTGTCAGTAATTTGCATCAAAACAAAGGAGAAATGTGAGATTTTCATCCTTCCATCACCAACACAGTGATTTCATGCATACTGATGCCATCGATCAACTTCAGCAACCAAATCCTTTCTACTCACTCATGTTTCACAACCCAGGACCACGCCACAGTGGTGTTAAATGATTTAATGAGGTTGGAGGAGGAGGAGGAGGGAGGACGTGGCGAGAGGACATCTGGAATGGTGATATGGTGAGCCAGTGAAGGAGACTCAGGTCGGGGGGGGTCTCAGAGCTTCAGTGTGAAGAACCCCTCCCCTGATGGTACCTGAAAGTTAAAGGAGAGAAAAGAAAAGAAATGGAAGAAACAAATGGGAGGAAGGGAAATAAGTCAGGATGAGACAACTGGGAGAGGTACAGAGCAGAGGATATGAAGGGGAAAAAAAGAAGAAGGTGAAGGGAAGAGGAGGTAGAAGAGATAAAGAAGAAAGAAGTAGGGGACAGGAAGGAGAGATGGAGAGATCAGGAGAGATGCTGGAGAGGTTTGACTAAAAGCAATGATAGAATTGCTTTGAATTGGAAGGAAACGGACAGACCAAAGATAAACCAGTGGACTAAACTGATGTCCAGCAACCTGGCACTGGAGAAACTGATGTATTTAACTAAGGGGATACTTGAGGACTTTAAAGAAATGTGGTTGCCCTTCTTGCACCTTATAAAAAACGGTAACATGTAAATTGTATTATTTATTTCATTGTCTTTTTTTTTCTTTCTGTATATATATATTCATAGAGTGAGCAGTGGGTTCCACCCTAGTGGATGAGGGGGGTACTGCTGTTTTAGCCACTTCAGCATAGGCTTTACTTTAGTCAAATGCAGGTTGCAGCCTGGGAATACCCAAAACGTAGAATATTTCTTAGTTTATTTAGTGCCTGACTTTATTTTGTATAAAGATCTTTGTGAACTGATAACTGTTTAAGACTTTTCACAACTTTTTACTTATTTTAGTTTTATTTGTCTTACTGAAAACTGAAGCAATATTATGGCATTTCTCTGTGGTCCTTTTTTTCCCTGTCCGGCATCCAGCTATCAGTTATTGTTAAGCTGCTGAAGTTTTTCATTGAGGTTAGTAACATGTGAAATTACTCACAGATTTATAGTAAGATGATCAGATGTCTGTTAATTCATGCATGGATGTGATCATAAATAAATAAAAACACATTTTTGGAAAGGAATTCAGGTCAGTGTCACACGTTGTCATCTGCTTACTGTTTTTATTTAACTAAGAGGTTTTCCACTTCAAGCAGACAGGTTTTGTTCGCGGCAGGTAGCATGCTGCTGATTTATTGTACATGCAGAAAAAATGCATCAGGAAAGCAGTTTATGTCTTCATTGTGTTTTTAAGTTTTGTTTTAGTGCACCTGCAGATTTCAAACTAGCAGCTCTTAGGTGATAAGACGAAGACAGTTGCATGTGTGTTTTAGTCTCAAGCAGTGGTGTACAGTAGCTGGGCTGCTTGGCTGAATGACTGAGTGCTGCTTAAAATAGAAAATCTTGAAAAATGAGGTGAAGGGGGAGGAATGGAAATAGGGTACATGTTAGCAGAGAAGACAAGCAAATTTAAGGAAGCACAGAGAGGAAGAGGAGGTGAAAGAGATGTAATCTGCTGAATCATTGATCAGGCTGAACTCACTAACCCAGGCTCTGCATGCAGATGTTGCTAAACATAAAAAAAATCAATGTGATTAAATGCAATGAAAAATATTTTAATCATTTCCAGTAGAAAGTTGCTAAAGTATAAATTATATGTGTATGTAATTGCAGTTCTCTGGAGGATGAGCATGGCATGATAGTATTTGCAAAGTCTCTTTCTACTTGAAGCAGCCTAGTGAAAATATCAAAGAGCATCTCTGTAACCTCCCCTAACAAGCAGTATGTGCAACACTTACACCGTCTGACTGTGCTGCCTGTTTGCAATTTCCTAACCTCAAATGACCTAACAGGAGACAGGGCAGAAACTCAACCTCCTTCTCTTGCTCCACCTTCCTCCTCTTCTGCCCTTAGAAAACAGCTTTTCCCCAAACCAGCTCTGTCCATTTCTGTACCCAGCACAAGATCTGATTGCTCCCCAGCGGAGGCACCCATGCTCTGCCTTGTATTTGTCCAGAAAACCAGATCCTGGGTTCCTTCATTGTGCTGTTTTGATTGGCTGTTTCAGCCCTGGAATGTGTCAGGTTGCTGTTTTCATTGGCTGCTGCGGTGAGACAATGTTGCTGCTCTGCTCCGTCTCTTCCAAAGCTAGAGGCTGACCTCAAGGACCAGCTTACACTCCACATATCACTGTCTTCAGCGTCGCAGGGGAGAAATACAAAACTGACCGTGTCAGTGGAAGTTCAGCAGTTTTCACACATAAGTGTTAACTTTCCTTCTTTCACACTGATTTGTCCTCCTTCATGTCACTTTTTACAACTTAATTTTTTGCCTGACTGAAATATAGGTTGTCTTTTTAAAGCCATCATTTAAATTTGGTCTATGAGACCAAATTAAGAGATTTTTAGAATAAACCAATTCTTAGTTTACAAATGTCAGATTCTGCAACCAAATCTGTACAAGTTTCCAGTTTCCTGTCAGAAGAATTGACCCAAAACAAACTAATAGATGCAATTTCCTTCCTCTAATTGCTCACTGACCCGTGTTTCTTGTGAAAATATGACTACTGGTTGAGTTCAAATTTACTGTTTATTGCGCCAAGGAGCCACCAGATGATGCAAGCAGCATCAGTTAGTCAGAGTGTATGAAGGCTGCTTCCAGCTATGGGCTCAGTTGTATTCCTCAAATGACTCTTATTATTTACTGGAGAAACTACATGAGTCTTTCTTTGAAAAAATGAGTAAATATCTTGAAGCAAAAGAAGCTTCTGAATAATTTGCTTGATCACACACTTACTCTGGCACACCTTTAGCTTATGTGTGTTCTTTTAATCTCTAGTGTTTGTTGTATATGTAGTCTCTCATGTTTACAACACATCTTTGGCTTTTTCAGACTGTAGTGCAGGATGTGAAAGTTGAGGAACTGCCATGTAATGATAAGAAATATGTACACAAATCTATACACAAGGAAAGATTTTAATTTTGATCAGGAATTAGTTTTACCACAAACACAAGATTAGCAAACAGACAGCCTTTTTTCTTATTATGAACAATTAAAGCAGGCGAGTGAACAGTAAGATGTTTACCCATGTTATACATTATTCAGTGATATTCAGTAGTCACAGGTACTTAAATCAGCAAGCCTCTCCTACCTCTTTATAGTGACTCTGGAAGGGTTAAAAGGTTGTAGAAAAGCAATATTTGGTAAATCTTTAATCTATTTTGTGTCACCTAATCTTAAAAAAGGTAATAGCTGAAATTAAATTTAAGTGTACATCTTAAATGACAGTAAATAATAATACAGACATTGGCCTGTATGATAGCAATATGGCTGTTCTCACAATGGGGGCAAGTAAATAACAGCCACTATCTCTCCAAGAAATCCTTGGTTAACTTGTGGTCTCTTCAAACTCTATTTGGAAAAATATATAAAGTACACAGAGATATAATTATCCATCCATCCATCCATTTTCAACCGCTTGTTCCCAGCTGCCAACAGGCGAAAGGCGGGGTACACCCTGGACAGGTCGCCAGTCCATCCAGGAGATATAATTATGTGCATAATAAATGTAATATTATGTATATTATAGCAAAGGTTGAACCTCACCTGGCTATTATCTATTCCCATTTAAAGCCTGAAGACATCTGAGCCAGAAAAAATGACCTTCTTTATGTTTATAATGACTCCCTGACACCAGAAAAGATTCCACATACTCTCATCATCATCATCAATACACCTTCATTTTCCTCCAGTTCACAATTATTTTAGTGATTTTCTCTGATTTATGTGTCCTAATTTTCTGTCCTCTCGCTTCAGCACTAATCTCTGTTGAAGATCTTTATTCACAAATCATCTTCACATGCAGCCTGAGAGATTTGATCTGAACTCTCAGATGTGTCCGTTCTACATTAACTTTGAGTTGAGTGAGGAGATAAAAACTTATGTTTGCAGACATAAACTGGTCTTGGATTAATCCATTATCAGTGTAATACTCTAAATATTAGTTGGAAGTTAAACAAAAATAAATGTACCTTAATTTTATGTCAGTTAGAATTTCATTTTCTTTACCAACTTCTTTGCACTGTGACTGAGTCCAATATAAAAACCACTGTTCCTTTAGTCCCACTTTCCTGGTTAAGTTTGACTCATGATGAGAAAAAATAGCAAACTTTGAATTCTGCTCAACTTTAATTTCCTCATAAAATGTTTGTGAATCCTTTTCCATTGTTTTTTAGAGGTGATCAAAACAAAAACGAGTGTTTTCTTGAGTTGTTTCATCCTCTTAAGTGTGTAATTTGAGGTTTCGCTGCCTCCTCCATTCCAACAGCTGAACCTTTGCACGTTGGTGGTCTTGTCAGTTTACTCTACTTTTTGTGTCCCTTGAGCTTCTCGGTTCTTTTCCTTCTTACAATCCACTGTTTAGTTCCCCAGTCTACATCTTTCACTCCCATTTCATCCATTTTTCATAATTCTTTTTCTCTCAAAACATGTTTTCCTAATCTCTGCTGAGTCGCCACCCTTTGTCCAGCCATGTTTTGGTGCAAGAATATAAATTACCAGCTCGCTCTTCAACCAGACTGACAACGGATTGCAGGATAATGCAGGAAGAGCCAAGGAACCATAAAGTTCAGCCAAAATATCTTCTCCAAAGTAAGCATGATGCGTTTGATGGGGAACCAATCAAATTGCGTCATTCATATTTGGGGTGCAAATAGCTCCTGAACAGATTATTTAGAGTCCCATCTCAACCTTACCAGTAAAGTGGTGTTTGGTGTCCACATGACCTCAGGATTCTGCTGACTACCCGAGATGTCAAGCATGTTTCCACAAGTTGGACTGTTGAATCGGGCCTCTACTCATGGATCCACGCTGACCTGAAACTCAACACCACAAACAGGACATCCGACGGTGTCAAGCAGACGGCAGCTGGGGAGTGTCCTGTCCAGTGTGATCGCTCTGTCTGGCATTCCTGGAATAGCACAGAATAACTCCAAGCTCAGGATGAAATTCCCAAAACTCTTAACCTGTCAGAGAGGTGAATGTGGCTCACAAAGAGAGACAGCTTAAGCACTTTCACTTTAGGTTGTCAAGCTGACTGGTGCATGTCGTCTGCTGAATGCAGTCCTCTCTATCTCAGTTAGGCAGGCTATGGTCACATGGCAAGTTGCTCTGAGGTGCCAATTTGTGAGGTAAAGACAGAAACCAAAGAACTTGCAAAACATAACTTTTCTCTGTAATTATCAGAAAGTTCAGCTATTAACATGATTCAGTTTCTTCCTCCTTTATTAATGAAAACCTTTTTGTCTGTTTGCAGAATATAAAACCATATTATTCACTGGTAGCATCAGAGGAAGTTCTCTTATCATGTGGATATTGGCTAATAGAAATTCTATTAAATCAAAGCTCTTAAAGCTGGACAAACACACCCAGATAAAGTACTTGGGGTTTAAATTATTCTTGCATGCTCAGTATTTGGAAAATTAGACTTAAATTGCATAAAAAAACAAAGTTCCTGTCTAAAGTTTGACTTTGTCATAAAAGAAGAGGCCAACAATAAAAAAAAGATCATAAAGAGTAATGTGCATCTTTTCTTGAGTAAACAGCCCTGTGTGTAAGAGAGCTGTAAAGGCGTCCAATTCATTGCACAACAAGGGTTTTTAGTTGCTTTGGTCTGTAACGTGGTTGTGACGTGTTCTTCAGCCAGAAGAAACTCAAAACTAAGAAGATGAAAAGTAAAATATGAGCATGTTTGCATAAGACATCCAGTACTTTGGTCAGTAATTATATTCACCAGTTGTCCAGTTAAACAGATAAAACTTTAAACTTAGCTCGGTTTAGCTGGATTTGTAAATGCATCCATGCTTATGCTTATTGGTCCGCTTTAAACTAACTTGGTCAGCTTCCATGGAGAATACGACTTATTTGGTGTTTGTTTGAACTCACATTTGCAAGTGTTTACTTGCAGTGTGAAAGTAAACAGACCGTTCAGTGAAGCAGAGAGGAAGTGATGTAAAGGATGTTGTAGCGCAATACGCCTCTCCTGCTGCTTGTACTGCATACATTCTCCAACAAAAAAACCATATCAGTAAACCAGAAGCTTCAAGACTGAATAGTCTTGTTATTGCTCGACTGCTTCTTTACTGTAACTGTGCCGTTTTTAGTCCTGGTCAGTAAATAAGTCATATTCTCTTCTTGGTCAGGGGTTAGTTTGGTGTCACTATGCCCTTAGTTGCTCCAAACCTGAAGTATTTAATATTAACTATGCCTTTATAAACTAGGAAATTACTCTTGATACAGCAAAGCTTCTCCATCATGGCTTTGTACACTCATAAAAGCAAGTGGAGGAGTTTAAGTATCTCAGGGTCTTGTTCACAAATGAGGGGAAAATGGAATGTGAGATTGACAGATGTGTTGGTGCAGCCTCTGCAGTGATGCAGACTCTGCGTTGGTCTGTCATGGTGAAGCAGGAACTCAGCTAGAAGGCGAAGCTCTTGATTTACTGGTCAGTCTATGTTCCTACCCTCATCTATGGTCATGAGCTGTAAGTAGTGACTGAAAGAACAAGATCAAAAATACAAGCTGCAGAATTGTGTTTCCACTGCAGGATGGCCAGGCTCTCTCGTAGAGATAGGATAAGAAGCTTGTTCATCTAAAAAGGAGCTCAGAGTGAACGTTGCTCCTCCACAGGAGTGGAGCCAGATGAGGTGGCTCGGGATTTTGGTTCAGATGCCTCCTGGAAGCCTTCCTGGTGAGGTGTTCTGGGCACGTCCCTGCAGGAGGAGACCCTGGGGGAAATCTCAGAACAAGCTGGGGGGATTATATCCCTCTTGGGATCCCCCTGATGAGCTGGTGAATGTTGCTGGGGAGAGGGAACTCTACGCTTCCCTGTTTAGGCTGCTGCCCTGCGACCTGATGCCAGATAAGCAGCAGAAAATGGATGGATGTGTGCACAGATCAAATAGAGATTTTCACAACAGAACCTCATAATATAAGAATATTAGAGCTTGATTTTCTAAATGCTGTTTTTTCTAATTTAATAAATCATTAATAATACTCTCTCTTAGATAATTTATCTCTTTGTATTTAACATTAAGAATGCACTGTGTTCCTATTTCCTATGTTGATGAGGATCTGCATCCTTAGAACCAGTTCTTAAAAGTTATTCAAGTAAAAGTTTTGAGTAATTTACTAATAAAACTCAACATGGACTAGTATCTGCTGGTCTGGATACAGAGCAGTAAAAACTGCTCATGTATGTGTGCTATGACTGGGTGGTATTAGGCTATGTCTATCAAGGGGATTGAAAGAGATCCTTGTTTGGGTGAGGGGGTGGGTTTGCATCGTTGAGAATGGTTTTGAGTATGAGCGAGAGAAACCGCCTCTCACATCTGGGTCTGACTCGGACAGGGACCAGGCAGAAATGCTGGATCAGTTAGATCAGCCTATCTTTTTCTGGTCCTGCCAATAAGATCTCCTCCTGCCGCCTCTGCTGGTGCAGGAAGGTGACGCAGCGCGAGAGGAGCCGGAGCCCATACCAGGTGAAGCAGTGACGCGACTATTGCGGCAGCCAGACGCAGCACCCGGGGCGCGCGGTGCCATCCGGAGCCCTTCACAGTGGAACTTAAGGAGACGGAGGATTATATACTTGGGTTGGTCCGAGTGTTGCTTTTAATTGTGGGGAGAATATGCGTCCGGTAGCACCGCAATGACAACCCAGCGAAAGTGTGCCAATAAGCTTCAGCTGCGGCGGTCCATCAGTGAGCAGCTGCGGGACTCCACGTCCAAGGCTTGGGATCTGCTGTGGAGAAATGTCCGGGAGAGACGACTCGCAGGTCAGAGAGCCAAAAATGGAAGTGAGACTTATTCTGAGAAGCGGAATGCAGCATGTCTATATAGATGTTTGTAACTGCACAGCCTGTAATAACAGCAGGAGCAAACTACAAGATAGTTTCTTCTTTTTTCTATGAAGCTTGCTACACAGTGTGGGTCTGGTGGGAATTTATCAACGTTTGCATTTCCACATATAACATGAGAATATCGGGGACACAAGTTAATCTCCAGTGCGTATAGGCTGCTGCATATAAGCCTGTAGCGACGTGCGCAGCGCGCTCCCCGATTATTTTGGGAAGGTCATTGTCAAATTTAGTGCTCAAAACAGCACAGGCATGTGTTGTGGAAAACTGTCCAGCAGGGCTTTCAGATGCCAGGCATTCATCTTTTCTGTTGTTCCTATGTGGAGACTGGCTGACTTTAAAATGACTGTCTGTTAGTGGCACAATCAGTAGCTTATATTTGTTTTTTGTTTTTTTAAATACTCACTGGTTAAGTCCGTTTGCTCTGTATTCACTGTGGCCTGATGTGCAGACTCTGGCTCAGCTGTGCGTCAGAGAGAAAGAGGAAGAGGAGGCAATGTGAAGGAAGGCTTGTAGAATGCGAGTTAGCTGCAGCTTTCTTCTCAATTTCGTGTGATTATCGAGATGTTCCCACATCCACAACTAACCAAACTACTCCAGACCACACCGGTTTTCTGGTTAGGCCTGCACAAGTGCTGAGCTGACCAGTAAAAAGTATTCTGATGCAGTATGTTTATGCATTGCTTTAATAACAGCCATCAGGATGATTTGTTGTATTTAGTTCATTAAAGTTCAACTCTTAGCAGGCTAACAGTCAGATTAGGCACCAGAGGACACCTGCAGCCCCAATATTTCCCTACTTCATTCTGTCCTCTAACCAGAGCCCCAAATCCCACCCCTTCCTAACCTCACCACCCCTCCCTCAACCCACTGCTTAACCCATCAGCTCAAAGGCACACAGTTCACATGTGTGTGGATCAGATTTGGAGATGGGGAATCCTTAAAATGTGCACATCTGGCCCCACAGTTGTGCTGGTATTCAGAAGAACATTTTCCACTCCATGAATCAGTCAGGACGATGAAATATCCAGGCCAGTTGATTGTTTTACGTTTCAAGCTGTTTACTGGATTCCTGGTTATCTCATTGGAAAATATGCTTCCAAAATAAGTTGTTTTTAATTCTGATGCCACAATAATTTTAATTTAGTTTAATAAAGGTAAACTGTCTAGTTAAAAGGAAGCATTTGGGTGCAAATAGAGCTCAAATATGATCCAGATTAAGGTAACTGGATGTACAGAAAGAACAAAATACTTTGATTCATAACATTGGGTTTCCAGAGTTGTGCGTTTATGTGACTGAATGTGATAATTTTATTGTGGTAATGTTTGCATTTGGTTGTGCATAATAGGACCTGGATTTAGTTGTATTTCTATGGATTATTAGATTATTATTGGGGGAGAAGGTCTCCCTCTCCGTGTGGGATTTGGTTTGAGATTTGTTTCCACTGGTATGAGTGTTTATGTGTGCGTGCGTTTGTTGGATAGCATACAGGATTTACACAAACAGCTTTATTTTTAATAATCTATTCTCTACTATGCAGGTCATGAGTAATGCTGAGGGGCTTTGCGGATGTGTGTTTCGGTTGGAGATGCAGAAGCTGTAGCGTCAGACTGAGTGTGCTGATGACTAGAAAGATTCTGACTACTATGATATGACTTAATAATAAAAAGCTTTACACATGAAGCTTTTATGTAATAGTGTCTGCTTTGGTCTTTTTTCTTTCTCTTCTAGATAAATCTAATGGAATTATTAATCAATTTTATTTTTAATAAGAGATTGAAACAACATATGGTAGTAACAACTAGATGTTATATACAGTTTATGTATACTGTATATTCTCTTAGTGTATATTGATCGGGCTAAACGAATAACATGCATAGGGAATGCTCATTTTCTGTTACAGGTATTAAAACTAATCAATAAAGAGTTCACATATGAAGGAATAGTTTGAAGCTCCTATCCTTTGTTAGATTTATAGATTTATTTATTCCCATCCTTTTTTTTAACTTGTGCAAACTGAACAAGGTTTGGGTAATTAATAGTAGGCCTATTATTAAGTTTTAACACTGTTATAAGTTAGATTTGTGATATCCTGTCCAGATGTACGATGCAGCATCTTAAATCAATGCACGATGCAGCATCTTAAATCAATAATCCTCATGGCATTACAGTTTTTAATCCTCTGTTTTAGCTGGTTTAGTTCCCTGTCCTGTCCCAGCCTGCTGTAGCTATGTGGGATGCTGGATATTGTATTACTGACTACAGCTTACTACAGCCCTGCTCCGTGCCCCTTCAGTCACACAAATCCATTTGACTCAGTATAACATTACTTTCCTGAATTCCCTGAATCAGCAGGACAGTTTGCTCTTTGGCCTGTATAGTTTTAGCCTTTATTCTTCAGTTTATCTTGACTTGAAAAGCAATTAAAAATGAAAATATATTCACCAATGAGAACATCATCATAGCATTTTTCCTAAATATCCTCAAGAGGGCAGTGTGATCAAATCCAGTCACAGATTTGAAGTTTTACACTACACTAAAATGTATGGTAAAGATTTAGAGTACATTTCTCAATTGCATTACACTCCCGCGCTGCAGTAGAGACAAAATCTTTGCTCCTACATGCATTCCTCAGCAGAGCCTCACACCCACATACACTATTGTTCTGCTCCTTCCTTATTTCACGTTGGGATGTGGCTGCTGAGATCATATTTTTTTCCAGGCCTTTCCCCTCTGATCACAAATATGTCCTTCTCAGGCACTCATTTCCACATATGCCTGGGGCATGTACCAAATAGTTTCCTTGGCAGAACTTCAGGAAGCAGGGCAGTGTTCCCTAGAGCACTTGTGCTGTTGGCTACTGGTCACATGATTAAAGAAAAATCCTTGCGGAAGCAACAGTTAGTGAGTTTATCTTCCTCCCATTTCAGCTGAGGAGAGTGTGGGTGGGGAGAACAAGGGCTGTGTACTGAGTCAGGTGGTGTGATGAAGCATGTGTTTGTTCGACCGTGAGTTGGAGGGAGGAGGCAGGCAGGCAACTTCCAGTGAGAGCATGTTGGAGGCAGGAATGTATGAGGAGTCCTCGCACAACAAATCAACTGGGTGACAACAAGGAAGATTTGGAGGTTCCTGAGGTTTAGATATCAGGGAGGCTGTAGATTGCACCATGGATGTTGGGGATGCTGCAGTGAATACGGACAGTGTGGCAACATCAGCACGTTGTGAAGCTGCAGACGAGGCAAATTCAGCCGGGAATGAGGAGACCACGAGCAGCAACGTGGACCCGGTAAATGGTGCAACCACAACAGAAACAGCTGGAAGGAAGGATGTGACAAGTGTAGATACTAGAGATTTCACAGTGGGTTTAACCATCGTTGACAGTGTGTACATTATGGAGATTGCTGACACTGTCTGCAGTGAGGGCAGTGCAGACAGTATGGAATTCACATACAGCAGGAATATGGAAATGAATAATAGTGTGGACAGTATGGATCAAAGTGGTGACAGCAATGACTGTGAGAGTGACGGCGCCAGTGAGAGAACTTGTCTGGAAGCCATGACACTGGACGGTCAGGAATACTACCTGAGACTGGGAGACACCCCTCGACGGCGTTCTGCCCTGCGTCTGTCCCGCATCATTACCCGCCAGCAGCTGCTGAGAAAACTGGCACAAGGTAGATAAAGAGAGTTGAGGCAAAGCAGCAATTTCTGAATGGAATTTGTTTTAATTTGTTTTAAATGTGATATTATGAGCTGGATGAAGTAACAGGGTAGAAGTCAGGAATTTTTGCTTTTAATCTATTGATAGGAACTGGAAAATGATGGGGTTGTCTAAGCCTCTAGCCTCTTGTGGTAACTCTTCATCTGCTCTGTCTGTTCAGAGATGGAGAGTTTCGGCTGTGCATCCAAACAATGTAAGCTGTAAAACATGGGAAGGAAGCCTCTGACAGTAGCTACTTTCTATGAGATTCAGTCTTTGTTTAGGATTTTCTTCATTTTTGATATATTACACAACACTTCACTGCATTTTATACACAGATTGTCAACTTGACTTTTTGTTAGAGCTTCCTATTTACAAGCGAGTGCACATGTAAGTATTAGACTCACTAACATGAAGTCACTTCTTCAGCAAAAATGTATTTTATAAATCTGATAGAAGTCATAACAAACCCCAGAGGGCTGAAGTGTTATTGTTTTTGTCTGCGTTCCACCTACTCAAATGGTTACTTCCGTAGCTTCCTGTCACATGAATCATGTTTCTGAAACAGAACATCCGAAACAACAACATAGACAAAGCTGAAGCTTCTAGCTGTGAAGCGTTTACAGCGTCAAAGTCAGGTAGTTTAAAAAAAAAAAGTCAGTGTTATACATTTTATTTGAAGATGGGATAGAAATGTTAAGCCTGATTCATGTTGTCCATGATGAATTTAGCTGCATATGGTAAATACATGTGTGTGCAAAGTTATGAGAGGAATGTATTTGGAAAAGCATGTTTCTGCCTGCATCCCCTCCCCGGTGCTTGCAAGAGTACGCTGTCTTCTCTCCTCATAGATAGATGGACTTTGAAATACAAAAAATGGCAAAAAACCCCAAAACAAAACAAAAAAACAAACAAAAAAGAACATACTTTATGATCTATAGGAGCTAATAATCAGACACTTATTATAACCTATTTATTCATTGTTATATCCAGGGTTGTTGAGTCTTATGCATGCACATGTGGTTTATGCTTATAATTTGTATTGATTTGCACATTATTAAACTGAAAATGATGCAAAGCATCTGAAAATATGATCCTGTTCAACTGAACGGCAACATTATGTTTTTAAAAAAACTGGTAAAGTCCATGATCGACTTGGCTGTGGGTACTAAGCAGACTGATTAAAGTGTAACGTGTCCTTGTACATTCCAGGATCTTTACTGTCATCTCTGTTTTATAATGTGCCAGATATTTCCATGGTTGGCTTATCTGAGCTGCAGACAGATGATGCTCAAGGGCCTGTTTTTGTTCACAGCTTTTGATACCGTTGCCCAGTGCACTAAGCATTTAAATCCCATTATAGATGTATATTTTTGGACTTTGCACTAAAAATAAGTCAGATAATATGTTACTAAAAGATGAAGCTTCCATATGTTTGAAACCACAGAATGGCCTTTTTAAGTCAAAATGAAGTGCAGTATCAGCTGTTAATCTATGTTTTTAAGTTTGTGGGTGCACCAACAAACTGTTCACTAACAAAGTGACCATGTCCATGCAGTGATTTCCTTTGTCTTTTAACAATATTACTCTGTTAAAACTGAATGTACATAATGTTTTTTACAACATATAAAAGGCATGAAATCAGTCTCGCTGATATGTGCAGCCCAGGTACTACTAAATTAGCTTGTTGGTATGTTTTTAATGGATCTTTGAACTGGTGTGTTCTTTTCTGTGAGCTGCTTAGTCAAAGATGTATTTCTACTGCTCTGCAATGAATGACAAAGTTTTAAGTTAATGTCTAACCAGCTGCTGTGCTCCACTGAGGTTTAGACAGGCCTGCAGGGTTTAGACAGACCCTGATACATCATATGGCAGAAATAGAAAGAGCTATGTAAATTAGCAGTCAGTCAAATGATAAACATCCCCGTGGTAATCGCATATGACGCCCTGGGTTTTGGTTAAATGTTTGCTTTTACATTTAACATGTTGCTTTTCTGTGACTCATTCTGAATAATACTCAAACTATTAAATCATGCATAGTAGATGCACTAGAAATTAGAGTGTAGTTCTTTGATGTGACTGTATATTTCTCCTCTTATTTATTCAGATATTTCTTTAAACTATAAATTGATTATACATTGAAATAGAAATACTCATTTTTTGTGTCTGTCAGAATTAATGTTAACACGTTATCACAGACTACAGCTACTGTGATTATTATTTGGCTTTTGCACACTGGTATGTCAAAACTGATAACTTCAATATTTCCTCATGAGGACAGTTGTCAAGTATTACGCAACCTCATGTGATAAAGGGGATAAGGTGTGATGCATGCAAACCAAGCCTTTCCTGCATCCTTTGACTGAAGCAATGTCCTAATTTGATGTGATATTAAAGCATTGCTGGAACACTTTTCTTTAACACCCTCTGCTGGAGACAAAATATCATCACCGAACACCAAGCATGATGACCTCCAGGCCGCTTGTCTCTGCTATTTGATTCAAATCCAGGCTGTAAACATTCACCACAATATGTTTTGGCCTAGCACTAATTGAAAATCTTCGTTCCATGTGTTTAATTTCGTGCTTCCGTTGGGTCTGTCCTAACCCTTGAGTCCTCAGATCAGCCACGAGAACACGAGACACCCTGTGCCTGAACCTGCACTGATTTCATGCTAGTATTCGTTCTGTTTTACAGTGCATTCCTGAGGGCAGGACATCATCACAGATGAACTACATAAGGCATATTCCTCTTTAACGTACCTCCCTCTCCATATTTCTTTCTTCTCCATCACTCCTCCTTTGTCTTCTTTACTACTTTTTGACCTTTTAACTTAAAGGATTAAGTACTTTAGCATATGTGAGAATATGGCTTTGGTCCAGGCAGCCTGTGTATGTCTGAGTGTGTCTGCTCATACTCTGCTCGGTCTCTTTTCTGTATATTTATTTCTCAAAAATCCCTCAAATTTTGATCAAGAAATGCATGCAGATGACAACAGTCATTTACAGTTTTGTTTTTTACTTAATCTCTCTGTTCCTAGTTCTTATCCATTAGCACACCATGGTCTAACACTTATCCCAGCTGAGTCACAGTGACATGGTCAGCCTAGGAACTTCCTGCTGCCTGCTGATTCTGTTCTTAGCTCACATGCAGCTTTGGATGCATGGTTTACCCAGAGCAGGAAATGATATCATGCCGGGCTCTTTAGGGTCCTTGAGACCCAGTAGTAGGCAGACATAACAGGAGGAAGACTGTCAGAGAGTCAAGGTTAGTGGAGGTAGATAAAAGGCAGGAAATCAAAAGTGGACAACAGAAGCAAACTTTGATTTGGAAAAAAGACTCTGAGGACATTAGAGTGCATGTATTGTGGTTATTATGTAACCCTGCTGGAACCCTTGTTATTTAAAGATTTACATTTCACCCCCTTTGTCCCAAAATCATTTATCAAAGCAGTCAAATGCACACACACCGTCCATCTGCCGTCTCAGCTGTGGCTGTTAGCTTGCTGCCTGTTGTCATATATTCACCACAGCAGGATAGAAGTGACACAAAACAGAGAAGAAAAAGCACGGTGGGCAGCTTGGATTGACTCTGACTGACTTCATGCACTGTGGTGCTTTCTGGTCTACTTATATGTTTAGATGCTAATTAATTCTGTGCAGATGTGGAGCAGACTATTTTCCCCACACTGGCAAAAATGCACAATGATAAATGCTTTACCAGTTCCATATGTACAAATACCACAATGAGATAGATGCCTTTGATATTCTAGCTTTGAACTGGATTTACATTTAAAGCTCATATTAAAAATGTGGGTGATTAATTACATTTTTGCTATGGCAGCACAGTGTTATAGTGGTTAACACTGAGGCCTCACAGCAAGAAGGTTACTTGTTTGAGCTTAGTGGCCTTTCTGTGTGGAGTTTGCATGCTTTCCCTGTGTATGCATCCTCCCACCCACAAAACAGGCTTTTTGGGTTAATTGGTGGCTGTAGACTGAATATACTGTCACTGCCCAGAACCAACCTGAAGGCAACAGTATGCTGACTCATTACCCCATGTGATGCATTCAGATTCTCTGCTTTAACGAGCTTAAAAGGTCATTTTTGTAACTCAAAAAACTTAAGGCAAAAAAAAAAACAAAATCAAAGGAGCATAAAACTCACTTCAAAGAAAGGTCATGAAACAATTAGTGTTGTTTTTTTGGGTGCTGTAATTTTCTGCTACCTAAAACAGGAATAATTATTGCAGCTGTTGAACATTTCAAGGACTTGATACCACACGTTTGTGTCAGACTTAAATAAAGTGTTAAACAAGTCTGCTGTGGTTCACTGGGACAATGCAATATGTTCAGTGACATTAACTTACTGATTCATATGAGGACATTCAGAATTTCCTGCTTCCTTTCTTTTTCTTTTCTTTATTTCCCTTTTAAGTGTTCTCTGCTCTTCATTTGTTTTAGATCTTTTTAAATACTGGTTTCTTTTAAAAGATTGCACCAATCTTACAATCTCATATAAATACACAGCTAATGTGACATGTTTTCCTCCCAGTGGTTTTCCCACAAGGTCTGTCCATTTTAACCCCCCCTCAGCTGTCTGACTGTCTCATCCTCTTCACATTCTCTGACTCACTGGGGGCAACATCTGGGCTGTCCTAAATATCCACACGTATGTGTCTGGACTGTGCACACTGGATTCTCCCACACATTGTTCTGGCGAACCAGCAGAAAGAAGCCAAGGTCAAAGTATCCTTGCAAGCCATCCAGCGGGTTCAGCTGACATGTGAAGTTAGCATCCAGCAGCTCGAGGGTCTGTCTGATGGGAACGCCAGATGAAATGAGCCGTTTCCTGAATGGATCTGATGGGGAGATGGAAGTTCTGGTAATGACGAGGAGGTGTGGGCTTTGTCGAAATAGCTAAGTGGGAAAAAGAAGATGTTTCTGTGGAAGATGCAGAAGGGACAGGATGAGACAGAGAGTTTGTTTTACAGAATAGCAGGGAGAAAATAAGAGCATGAACAGGATGACATGCACATGAAGAAAGTTTTTCAGTTAGAAATTAAGGGAAAAAGAAGAGAAGCCGGATTCAGAGACAGAGTTTAGAGAAAGAGGGGTTGTAAAAATAGAAGGATATTCTATGTGAATCGTAACAATGAAATGTGCGAGAGGTTGAGTAGAAAATTAGAGGGAAGAGAAAACCTGCAAGGGGAAGGCTGGAAGAAAGAGGCAGAGCTGTAAACACAGATTGGGGAGGCAGCGAGGAAGAAAGCACTGAGTTGCTACCGCTTGATGGAAAAACTACAGAGCAGCAAATGGAAATGCCATGGGATGGAGAGAACCCCTCAGCTGGAGCAATGGAGATATAGGAGCATGTCGCCCAGCTCACCATGAAGACCTCCAGTAAGTTTTGATGGTGAAATGCTTCTCAGTAGGATCTCTCTGACTGTTCGGGCTATTTTCAGAACACGACACGAAAACGATATTTTTCACTCTGGTCTCGTGTTGCTTCATATGTCATTGTGAGAGAGCAGTTATGTAAGGAATGTTGGAAGAGGGATGTAATTGCAGGATTGTGGTGACAGTGTCGTTTCCTCTGAGTGTTCTCATCTGTGATGGTGAGGATGGAGGCTTTTTATTACCCTGCTGAACTTTGTCCTCTGTATTTTCTGTGGTGGCTCTCACATTCAGTGCCACCTCCTCTAAATAAGTGAGCCAAGTGAGCATGAATAAATAGAGGAAAGGAAAGAAATGTGAAATATAAGCTTAGAGACAGGTTAGAATTCAAAATAAGACGATACCAAACAACAAAAAAGGGATTTTGTATTACTGAGAGGAGTGAGACTCTGGAATAGACTGAAGGTTGAACTGAAACAAAGTGCTAACATTAATATATTTAAGAAAAAATATAAACAGAGTGTTATAATTATGTATGGACGGGAGCTAGTGTAATTGTGTATGTAGGTATTTGTGTGTGTATATGAGAAGACTTACATGACAAAACATAACCTGACTAATATGGTATGATGGTAATGTTTTGATATCCGTGTTTATTATCGGAATATGATTAAAGAAAGGGTTAGAATTTAATAAGTGTATACTTCTTCCTACCCCTTTTCAAACACGCTTAATAAGTGCTGTTTCTTTTACTCTTTTGTTTTCTTGTTTTATAAGTTGTTTTTTTGTTTTGCAAGACACATTTGAGCTGTAAATTAAACTGTTCGAAATAAAAAATAAATAAATAAATAGAGCATTTAAAGAGGTATGAGAATAGATCTGAAGCTATTGACTCATATTATTGTATCTATATCTTTTTGGTATGTTTATGGTTTATTTAACTATTTCTTTTATTTAGATATGTTCTGCAATCATCTGTTCCTGCTTTTTATAAAGTCTAATTTATAGGTTCACACTTTAATCTCTGTTTGCTAATACATATCCAGTTATTTTGTCTTACAGGGAACAATTCATGCAATGATCATTGTCAGCACAAAGAGCAGCTGCAAAGAGCATGTGCTCATAAAGAAAAACTTATACACACAGACTTCAGTGCTGCCAGTTTAGCAGCCTGTGCAATATATATTTGCTAGCGGAAAAAGTAGTAAAACAAAAGCCAGTAAAATGTCTCATGGTGCTGGCAGCAGCACCTAATGGGTTGCGGTTCCATGTAAGGCCTGTTACATTTACCTATTAACAGCTGAGAGCTTGGTGTTGGTATATATGGATAGATTACATCGGTGAGTACAATGTAAAATACTTAACTATGCATCCTGTTTTTAATATGCTTCCCATTCTGGCTGATTGCCAGCCTTTTCAGACTCATCATTCCAGTGATTTCCCAGAGGAAAAATACATCTTTGAAATGTTCCTCCCTTGTACGTTGAAAATGCTCGCTTAGGGATAACAAACACAAGAACTTCTGTGTTTGCACTTCAGTTTGTGACTCGCTTCATTGTGGTTTTCTCAGAAAATCCACTGGTTCAGTGATGCAGGAACAAGGCAATATCAAAGAACTCCTTAATAGTTTCAGGTTTCATAATCAGCTACTAAAAGCTTAAAACAAATGAACATAAAAACTTGTATGCATGCATCTATTAAAACATCCACTCTTTGCCCTGCAGAGATTGAAGCTAAAGAGGCTTGTGATTGGCTACGAGCAGCGGGATTTCCACAGTATGCTCAGCTCTATGAAGGTAACATACACACACACACAAAGTGGTCATAGTCCAGATTATATACAGCTGCCTTGTTTCACACAAAAACCTCCTTCTCCCATCAGCTCCCTTTGTTTATACTCCATGTGCAGTTATTTTTTCCCTCTGTCTTATTTTTCCATCCACTTTGTTTCTTTCTCTTTTCCTGCCATCCCTCCATCTCCCCATCCTCTGGGCTACTTCGTTCTATTTCCAGGCTTCAGTTCCTGTCCAAAGGGAGGGGTCATGGGAAAGGCCTCGTTATCACCACTGGGATTCTCATGGTTTCTCCATCTCCATTCTTTCTCCCACCTTTTTCCTCATGCTATTACTCACCCAGCTCTTTCCTTCTAGTATAACAGTATAACAGGAATAAAATGCAAAAGAACTGATGTATTAAAGATAAACACAAAACAGAACCACAGAAGAAGAAACAAAAGCAATATACGCACTGTATTGTTCCTTCGTTTGTTCTCCTTCCTGCATCTCTGTTCTTATTTCCCTCCATCTTATCTTGTAAACCTACAGGCGGTTGCTCATGTGATGATCATCGGGTGTCATACACTAGAAGCACAAACAGGAAATGGCCCCTAGTAATCAAAGAAGAGGCTCTTAAAATTCAGCAGTCTTTCTTTATAAGCACACACACACAAACACACGCTGCTGCTCAGGAAAATGTTGTGAGATCCAGTAATATCAGGTTGTAGATGTTGGGCTGTGGGATGATGCCTGATGCCTGAAGTCTGCCTCCACATGCCTGCAATCACCAAAATAAAATGCTTGACTCATTTTAGCATTATGTGGGATTCAAGTTATTCTCGGGGTAGAAACGTCTGTGTTGTGCTGAGTGTTGTTGCTGTGTTAGCAGCAGCTGTGGCATACTAAACAGATCCCATTAACAGCTAACCAGCAGAGAAAACTCTTGTTTCCTGTTGCTTGTCAGTCATTAACTAACAAGTCTATTCTCTGTTATTCCTCACAGATTCCCAGTTTCCAGTCGATATTTCCTCAGTGAAAAGGGACCATGACTTTCTGGACCGGGAGCTGGTTGAGCCTCTGTGTCGGTAGGGACCCATTATAGATCCAATCATGCGCACGCACAGCTGTTTCTCTGTCACTCACCTCGGTGCACATGTGATACTACTACATTCAGTACACTGACAGGTCCCTGTGGCTCGGTGCTAACTGGTCTTCATCAGATGCCTGACCCCAACCCCTAATGAACTCCCGATGTCTCCATCCCAGACCCCACAGGCTTTGATCTGGCCAGCTCCCCTCCCCACTACCATGCTCTGATCCCCCATTCAAGAGGAGAGAAACCCGCAGGGGCCAAAATAGAAAGGGTTGTGAATGGGTGAGGGGTAAAGAGTCAGGGGATACTAGTGTTTGATTTTGAGTGTAATTTTAGTCCATTTGCACACCCATATGGACTTTCTTTGTTACATCTTCTCACTGAGCTCTTCCTTTCCTGCACCAGCAACTTTTTCTTGCCTTCCTCTTCAAGGGTGTGGTAATTATAGCATCAGTGATTCCTGACAGCTGTTTTGTGAGAGCACACTCATCAGACCCCCAGTGAAATGTCAAAAGAGCCATAAATACTTAGGCTCTTGCTAATTCTAGTGTTTATCTAATAGAATAGACAATATTACCATTAACAAATCAGCATTTGCTATTGTGTTGCAAGAAGCTGGAATGTTTCAAACGACAGATTTTATGAGCCAAAGAGCATGTTTTCTTTTTTAGTATGGCCCATCTTGAAAAGACACCACCCTCCTGAAAAGCTGCTCTCCACGTCCCGAGTTACAGAAAGCAAGCCTGTGGGTGGATCAGTAGACTTTCTTCAGGAGGGGGTTGAGGATGGGTGGCAGATGAAGGGAGGAGGGATGAGATTGGAGGGGAGGAGTTGGTTGTGTTTTTGGTGAGGATGAACTCCACAAGGGCGCGGATCGGTTCAAGTTGGAGATAGAGAGGGAGGAGAAAGTTGGATAGAGTCAGAAAAGAAGATTAGAGCAGCAAATGAGTAGGATTGTCAGACAGGGACTAATCAGAGTTGGGAGAAAAATGGGTAAAGTGATGGTGCAAAGTAAAACTATAGAGTGAAAGTGAGCAGTGTTACAGTGCAGGACACAAATGCACAACTACAATAAAACATATAGATGCTTTAACAAATGTGTCTGTGCATGTGTGTTGCAGGCGCTTAAATACTCTGAACAAGTGTGCCTCCATGAAGCTGGATGTCAGTCACCCCAAGAAGAAGGTAAGTTTTTTATTTATTTATTAAGGTTTTTTTTCAGAGAGGAATGGTCTGACTTAGTATAAAACAGTTTTACAATCAGGTTCCTGCTCTGCAGAACATGGAGTATAAAATCACATGAAAACACAGGAATTTTCAATCTTTCAGATGTGACTTTTTCAAACTTTCTTACAGGATTTCAGAAAACATCACTACATAATATCCAAATTATTCAAATGTATACCTTCTTTCAAAAATTGCGTTATTTTGTGATGTATACTCATTCCATATTAAAACTCGTATTAAAATTACAGCCTCAGCAGTACACAAGTACACCACTCATCACTGAAATTCCTCTCTTGCACTTTTTAGATACTTTTTGATGATCAGTCTTCCTCATTTTCGATTAAGAAAAGGTCATTCTGCTGTTTTGTATTAATAGGTGAGCAAAAATCAGCTCATATTCGTTCTCAGATGCTGTTGGAGATTAATGTTGTGCAGTGACCTTCACACCGTTTCAGCAGCCATAGTATCTCTTCTTTGCCATATTCCTGATAAAACTCTATGCTTACTCTGAAGAACGTGCTCATCTAGAGCAAGATTTGTCAAGCTCAAAAGCTGTGGCGTCATCATCTGGAAGAAGGCCACTGCATCTCTGATTAGTGCCACTATCACTCACTCTCTACTATCTGATTACTGCTGCCACTGTGTTTCTACTCATTCTTTAGGGGTCATTAATCTTTCTGTATTCATTTTTCCCTCTTGAACGCTAGCAATCAGCTTCCTCTGTATGAGGGGAGTGGACTGATACAGCCAAAAGTTAAAAGCTGAAAATGTCTCATTTTCATTTATGCATTCATGCTAGTTTCAGCTTTCCAATGCAGTCTTTCCAAGCTGTTTTGTATTGTGCATAAACAGAATCTTTCATTTAAAACAAAATGTAGTCATTTTGGTGTAACTAATGTGAATAGCTTATATAATCCTTATATTTAGGTGTACATTTTACTCTCTATGTTGTCTTTTTGTTTGCACAGAGTGATGATTCTGATGAAGATGACCCTTTGGCTATCAGTAAGAGGTGGACGTTCGAATGGAGCAGTCGCCGCTGGTCTCGTTTGCAAGACTTCCTGTTGGACAGCACCAATGAGAGCAGCCCAACAGGTCAAGGGGAGGGTCTTCGTAGCACAGTGAGCAGTGAGAGTGTACTAACTGATCTGAGTGAGCAGGAGATCACAGAAATCTCCTCGCTCCACAGTGAAGACTCAGCCTCTGCCATGCCTGACTCTATATCTATGGCATCCCTTTCTGCTTCCTACAATCCACCCAAAGAGCTTCCACACTACAACTCTCTACCAATCAAAAGCAGTCGCCATGGGCAAGGAGGGCGGAGTAAAGCCAAAGAGTTTTTGCGTAGAATGGAACTAATGCGCACTTGGGGGCCGTCGACGAAGCGTAAAAGCTCAAGTCGCAGACCACCAATGGTCATCAGTGGGCCGGTTTTACAGGGGGAGGAGCCTCAGGCACTTCAGATGCTTCAGTGCACTCCGATCAGTCAATTAGAACAAAATTCAAGACGTAACAATCAAACTCACGGTGACATCGCGTCAGTCACTCTCAACAAGGATTTTCAAGATCAGTCCAAACTGAGTGTGAGTGCCCACGATGAGACTGTGGTTTCTAATGTAGCGGAGCCTGTGTGTACAAAACCCCGCACTGCCAGCAAGAGAAGCAGCATGTACCTGGAAGACATGGACCTACCTTCTCAGGGTAAGAGGACTGAAGGTCAAAGCCAGTTTGGCAGAAACCAATTTCATTCATATGAAAACCTTCTCATTCACATCCCTAAAGACCATAAACCAGGCACTTTTCCCAAAGCCCTATCCATAGAAAGCCTTGCACCTTCCCCTAAAGACAGGAAAAATGGCTCCCAATCACATGTCCAAACTTCATCTCCTGAAAACGGATTGGGTGAACCCTGGTGCGGAAAACCTTTATCCAAACCCCCCTGTCCTGGAGCTCCACGGGGCAGCAGGGTGAGTGTTTATGACAATGTGCCGGGTTCACACCTGTATGCCAGCACAGGAGACCTGCTGGACTTAGAGAAAGAAGACAACCTGTTTCCTCACCTGGATGACATTATCCAGCACGTTAGTGGCTTGCAGCAGATAGTGGACCACTGGAGCCGCCATGTTCTGCCAGAGGGGGAAATTGGAGATGGAGAGGAAGAGGGCGAGGGCAGGACCACCCCTAGTGAAGGCGAAAGAGATGGAGTCTCCTTAAATGACACAGATTCGACAGGGACCAGCAGGGAGAGGCGAGACTCTGGAGTTGGGGCCTCCCTCACAAGACCAAGGTGAGTCGCTGCTAATTACAATTACACGTTTATTACAACTTGAGTCCTGTTGTATAATATGTATATTATGACATATTATAACATGTATAATAACTGCCTTCCCAGCAGCCAGCTGAGAACTTGCCTCACTTCCACACTGAATAAAGACAAAAATAGCATTCATCTTCTGGCCTCTGAGAAAGTCCTCATGGCTTTTGTTTCGTTATTAAACAAATCCTTGTTAGTCTTTTTTTTTGTAGAAATGCTCCTATTTATTCTACCTTCCAAAACATTCATTTTTAAAGTAAGTTGAAGGAATAAAAAGGCAAAAACACCCTGGACAAATCCAACTGGACCTGTCCAGGGTATACTCCACCTCACGCCCAATGATTCTTGTGATAGGCCCAGCTACCCATAACCCTGAATTGGATTAGGCAGTAAAGAAAATAAATGAAATGTGTTTTCAGTAAAATATTTTTAAATAAAAAAATGTAGCAAGCAATCCTGCTTTTACTTCATGAGCATTTGACCTCGTTTGAAACCTGAGTATTGTTAACAACTGTTTAAGTGATCATTTTACTCTCTGACATATTGTTTTAAGCCAAGTGTGTCCAAAATGTTATGTTTTTTAAAAATATATAGACTGGAGAGCAAAGATGATACCTGTAGGGCACAATAACATGAAGTATCCAGAGGGTTGGGGTAGGGTTTGGGTTAGAGTTACCTGACACGCTAAACTACTCCTCTATGGATTCTAAAGTTCCCAATGCTAACCAGGAGTCATTACGTGATATGGATTACCAACCATAAGATCATTTCATGGGTCATTTTTTAACATGATTACGGTTTTAAAGGCTGTTTTTGAGGCCACCTTGAAGTAAAAAATGGAACAAAAGATATTTACTTTATTTCAATTTGCAGATTTTGCCCCTCGATGTTGCAGAATTTTTCACAAAATGTCTATTTAAGCCTGAAAAGACTGAAAACCAACCAACAATGTCATAATCTGGAAACAACACTGGATTAGTGGAAGGGCTTGGGGGTTAGGGTTTTTCGGCTGAAGGGGATGCTTGTTTTTTATTCCATCAACCGAAATCTAAAAATATCAAATTAATTATTAGTTTTTAAGTTAATCGAGTCAGAGTGGTTGGCATCCCTGTTTGGTGCTGAGTCCAGCTGTTTAAAAAAAGTATTTGTTATCAGCCACACTCATCAGTTTTTTTAAGCAAGTTTTCCTAAATTATGATGATAAGACCTGATATCAACTATATCATAATTGCTGCTAAGAAGTTGCTGTCACACAATGTTTATTTATATTTTTTTTGCCTGTTGTAGGTTACGATGGCCCAGTTTCAGAACTTCTGATCATCTCAACCAGCCTGCAGCTTCACTGCAGATCAGTAGCCAATCAGCAGGCCAGCTCAGCCTTCTGCAGAAGTTCTCTTTACTCCGCCTCACCGCCATCATGGAGAAATACTCAATGTCTAATAAACATGGCTGGACATGGTGGGTACACACTCGCATAAAAGTACCTCAATCTGTTTGTTCATTAATTATAATTCAGGAAAATCACAAGATGTCACATCAGGCAGAAATGGAGCCATTTTCTGTGTTCTCATTCAACTAACAATCCCAATATCCTCTCTGCCTTCAAAGACAGGACACAGTGTCCTCTTTGTGTGTGTAACAGTCTTTCCAGCAATCTTTCTAGTTATTTTTTTTTAGCTCCCTGCAACTCCACAATAGAAGTGGAACAGCAAGACCACATGCACAATTAACACCTTCAGGCATGTTTTAAACACCTGAAGATCAATGGCTTTATGTAAGCAGAGGCATTGGAAAAACCACATATTTTCATTCTCACACCACGGGTCTCCATGACCCACAAACACAAGAGCACCCCCTGTGTTTGTCAGCAGCCTGTCCTTTTATTATGCCCCAGAGGGAAATCCTGTTGACCAGCGTGTACATGAAGTGGAAGATAATAAAAACACAGACCACTTTTTCTTCCATACACCTTGCTAATTATTTTCTGTCTATCGCTGCCAGGTCTGTGCCTAAGTTTATGAAGCGCATGAAGGTGCCAGACTACAAAGAGAAGAGTGTGTTTGGTGTTCCCCTTATCGTCCATGTCCAGCGCTGTGGGTTTCCACTCCCTCTGTGTTTACAACAGGCCCTCAGCCATCTTAGAACACATTGCCTGGACCAGGTTAGAAAACTGCTTTTAATGGGTTGGATTTATATGTTTTGTCCTCTTTGTGCTGAACATTCGCTGTTTATAAGCGTAAACACGAGGCACAGCTAATCTTCATGTCCCTCCTTTATGTCTTTTCTTTCCTGTTGTCTGTTTTTCAGGTGGGATTGTTCCGCAAGTCAGGTGTGAAGTCTCGGATTCAGGCTTTGAGGCAGCAGTGTGAGCTGTCTCCTGATTGTGTGAGCTACGAGGACCAATCAGCTTACGATGTGGCCGACATGGTCAAACAGTTCTTCAGAGACTTGCCCGAACCTTTGCTGACAAACAAACTGGGAGAAACCTTCCTGCACATTTACCAGTGTAAGTCACTTCAGAGGATGTGACTGCTTATGATTTTATTCATCCAGTCTGTTGATTTTTAACCCCTCTATGATCTTAATGTTATTGTTCAATCCATTATTTATGCTGTTTTCTGTTTGTAAAAACTAGATGTTCCAAAGGAACAACGACTGCAGGCCATTAGAGCCGCCATTTTGCTGATGCCGGATGAAAACAGGGAGGTTCTGCAGACATTGCTTTACTTCCTGTGTGATGTTACGTCCTTGGTGGAGGAGAACCAGATGACACCAATGAATCTCGCTGTTTGTTTGGGACCATCACTTTTTCACCTCAGCATACTGAAGAATGAGACGCTGTCACCCAGGTACACAGGCAATAACATAATGATGCTTGAATAGAAACATATTGATTATCCCTATAAAGCTAAACATATTATATTTGATATATACAGTTTCTGAGACGTTTTGCATCACCTTATGGTGGAAGCTTTACTTATAATCCTGTTGTACAACATGTGATACTGGCCTCTTCTTCTGCTGATACCCGGGTGGATACCAGAAAGTAGAAGACAACACCACAATTAATTTCACCATCACATGGTTATAAATGAAAAAATATAAGATGAATAAACTGTTTATCTTTTTTTAGATTTAGCTATAGAATCAAATAAAGACTTTAAAGGCTACATTAAAAGACAAATAAAAAGCAGACTTCCCCACCAGTTGTACATAGGTTGGGCTTTAAAGGGTTAGATGAATTCAATATAAATAATTATGTTAACAATACAAAGGATTTGAAATTAAATACAAAAAATTAAATACAAAATATTTTGTTAAGATTAAAGTCAAAGCCATGTTATGCTATTCTTCCTTGTTGAATAATTTAAAAGTGCATGTTATGCACGTCAATGAGTATTTCCTAAGATGTTTTTTATTTTCTAAATAGCCTCAATAATCATGACATGTTTGTGCTTACACTATTTAAATTGTAGCTAGGGATGTTCAATAATGGCTTTTTACTGATGTCCAATATACAGATTTTGTCCAAAGCTTAAAGATACTGAATCAACTGATACCGATGTATTTTCTGCAAGTGACAACACAATTTGATGATCACAGCAACAGTATTTATTACAAGTTGTGCCAAACTATCAAAAATATCTTGAAAATGTATATGTGACAGCTCTTATATTTTGTTGTTTTGAATTAGAGGAGTCGTCGCTGAAGAGTTTGATATATAATATGTACATGTTGTGTAAAAGTTGACATGAAAAAAACAGCCAAAAGTGACACTATAATAATAATTTCCAATATTATATTTTGATGCTGATATCGGCTGATAACATCAGATATCTGTAATTTAAGTCATTCTCATGTAATATCACTTCAGGAAGAATTGCCCTTTTTAAAGGTTCGAATCTGGCATGTTAAACATCTGTTATTCTATGTTGACGACCATAAGATTTATTTTATGTTCTCTGTGTTTTGTGTCCTCTCTGTTGCATAAGGTCGATCCAGAGAAAGTACACTACAGGTCGTCCTGATCAGAAAGACCTGAGTGAGAACCTGGCTGCCACTCAGGGCCTGGCGCACATGATCACAGAATGCCATCGTCTCTTTCAGGTCTGGATCTAACCTTTGCATGGCTGTATGTCTAAATATTATAATAACAGACAAACCAGCGCTTAAAATACATCAGGGCTTTTTAGGAGCCCAACTTTGCAAGTTACTTATACATGCATATACAGCATGTAGCATGGTCAAACATAGGATTTCTGCTGAAACACAATCCTCTGATTCTTCTGTATGCAGCATATTTTACCAAAAATAGGGCAGGAAGTTTGTTTTAACAACCAGAGAAAGAAGCATATAAAGTGATTGTTGTGTAGACATGCACAGCACACAACAAACATTAGTGTTGTCCATATTGCCGAAAGAGAAAAAAAAGATCACCTGCATCGTTTGGAAGATTTAATTAATTCAAGTTAATAAAAAATAAGCACACACCAGCAAATTATATCTATTAGTTTCATCATGAGCTTCATTGGAAAATGAAACGTAAACCAAAAAGTGGAGCCTTTTTTAGAGCTCTGCTCTGCTCCCCCGAAATTCTAACAATGAAGTTGAATGATGCTTCCCCTGCTGTGCTGTTATTATTCAAGACCACTTTTTAATTGAGTTTAATGAGCCCTTTTCTAAAATTGTACATCATCATTGCCTTGAGGCTGTCAGTGAGCACAGTAAATACCGCAGCTGTGAAAATACACTTTATTTCAAAGCTTTTTTTGTTTAATATGGCTTTCTGAAAAAAGAATAGAATATTCTTCTTAACCTGCAGCCTGTAGTCACTTTTCTTTTACAGTCCAATAAAATACTTCATGAGTTCATAAATCATTTACTTTGTAAGATAAAAAAGCTTCAACTCCGTTGTCACAAAGCTGAAAACAGGGCTGGCTGACTAAGCTTGTGGTAAATCAGTTTTATATGTACACACATGATTTTTACGATAATAATATAAGCAGAACTGTTGGGTTGCTGTGTAAAATGTTAATAAAACTACAATGATTTGCAAATTTCACAAACCAACATTGTATTAGCAACATAAAACATAAGAAATATGGATGTGAAAGATTTTACAACTCTGTCAGTGTCAAAAATGATTTAGTTGTACCACCATCAGCTTAATTTTCGCACACATTCATGCATTCATGGCATCATTTGAAACTAAACTTGCATTGTCACAACACTGAATAAGCTACATCCATATTGTGGCTTTTTAGTATACAGTATTTATTAAAAAAAATCTTTAAACCATCTTGAATTTAATCTCAAAAGTTGGGACAGGTTGGTGTTTTCTACTGTTTAGCATCCCTTTTTCTTTCCAAAACAGTTTGTAAACATGTCAAAATTCTCGCTGCTCAGCAGTCCTGGGTCTTAGTTGTTTTTTATGATGTGTATTCAGGGTGTCTTGCAGATGTTGCCGCTTTTAACAAGCGCTGATGCCTATTATTGGATATAAGACTCACATGGAGAAATATTATTTTGTAATTGCTTCATAACTATTGTAGTTTTCTAGTAAATTAATGAACCATCGCCTACCAGTCCTTTATAGTGTTACTTACTAAAAGCAGGAGTTTTTATGAGGCACTTTTATCACTTTCTGACATTCTGGCAGTGCTGTGAAACTGCACTTTGTTTTGTTGGAACTCATCTTCTCCCACTGTTCCCCAGATCCCAGAGGAAATGGTTACCCAGTCTCGTAACTCTTACATGGAGGCGGAGCTGATGGTGCCCCCACTGGACGAGCTTTGCAAGGCTCACGAGGAGGAAGTGGATGAGGATGTGGAAGAAGAGGATGAGGAAGGCTCTTATCACACACACTTAGAGAGGCTGATCCAGAACCTGCTGAAAGAGGCCAAAGATAAGAGCAAAGGCTGGGTGTCCCGCTCATCTTCTGACCACATTGAACTGGCATTTAAAAAGGTAAGAGCCCACTTTCATCTCAAAGGTATGGATGTATTTTTTGAATGGTAGAAGGGACCAAATCCAAATTTTACCATAGATTAACAAGAATACAAAGAGCATCAGTGATAGTTGTTCTTCTCAGAAAACACAGTTGACCCAGAAGCTTGACCTAGAAATTGAGCTTAAAATTTATTTAAAAATTAGAAACTTCTTTTTTAAATTATACATATTTACACTACGTTTCACTCTCATCATCTCATCTCATCAGGTTGAAGACGGTAACCCCCTGAGGCGGTGGCGCGTGTGCGTTGAAGTGTCTGCAACTCCCACTGAGCTGCTGCAGCGGCTGCTGAGAGAGCGTCCACTGTGGCAGTCTGAGCTCCAGCAGGAGAAGATCCTGGAGATGGTGGACAAACAGACGGACGTGTACCATTACTCCTGCTCCAACATGGCACCTCAACCCAACTGTGACTACGTGGTACTAAGGTACAGTAGCTTTGCTTTAGTAATGACAGAACAATCCCCAGACCTGGTGTCACTTAAAGCCACGATAGCAAGATAAACACATCACCACAATAAGCTCTGCTTTTCGCTGCATCCATCTGCAGATCATGGCGCACAGACTTGTGTAAAGGCTCTTGCGCGCTGGTGTGTGTGTCTGTTGAACATGACGACAGCCCACGCCTTGGAGCTGTGAAAGGGGTTGTGCTGGAGTCACAGTACCTCCTCGAGCCCAGTGGGACAGGGAGGACCAGACTCACATATATCTCCAGAATGGACCTCAGGTATGATCATGTCTTTATTGGTGAGTTTTTTCAACTTTCCAGTTGTTAATCTGCTTTATTTGCTTTTTTTGTTCCAGGGGAAAATCTCCAGAATGGTACAACAAGGCATTTGGTCACCTGTGTGTAAATGAAGTTCAGAGGATCCGCTCTTCTTTTCTTCCCTTAGATCAGACGAGCCCTGAGGCTAAGATCTGAGTCCCAGATGTCAAGCTTTGTCATGGACCTGAGAATCAGTGAGCCACAAGGTTAATCATCCAGACACTCGACTAAGGAACCTTTTCACAGTTCTGAGCCGTATTGTACTGTGTTGGCGCATACAGAAGGCAAACGTGTTGTCATTTTGTCATGTGTCCTAAATCAACATGACTGTTATTTATATTATAAGTTATTGGTTTTCAAGCCATTTTTGAATGACAGTTCCATGATTAACAAGTTTAAACATTAAACAAGTCATTTATGTTTATTTGAACAGCTATTCATTTTTATGTAATTGGCTTGTATGCATGTGTTTTTTAAAATATTAGGTCATGTTAGCAGATTTTTAAAAATTATTTATTCCTAAAACAATCCTCAGCATTTAATCCAGTATTTTGGTAATAATAATAATAATAATAATCTTTTTTTTTTAAACTAGCCAGCACTAGTAGGTATAATCATGAGATGGGTGCTATATTGAGTTGCTTAATATTTACTCTGGAAATTTGATATTATTTTAGCCCCTTCTAATAGAGTAACAGAATACCTATATAAACCTTTAACATTGTGATAACAGATTCAAATGTATTTAATTAAAAACTACTTTGAAGCTATGCCAGCTTACAATAATGATTTATTTTTATTATTCTAAGATTTCTCCATCCTTATATATAAAGTAGCCTGCCAGTAAAATACACACCACATATCTGATTGAATCTTATTCCATTTTTCATCTCAGATTTAATATAGAAATAAATTTGAAAAAGCACCCACTTTTATCAAAACACATTTGTGCAAAGTCACACATAAAGTCTGATAACATATTTGCTCTTTTTGCACTTATTCACTCTTACATAATGCACATTCAGCAGATAATGAAACAACACAAAACTTCTGTTATGTTAGAAAACACAGAGATCAGTATAATATGGATATGTGTCAGCACTGTGTTGTGAAAAAAAGACCACGTGAGGGATCTGAATCACACAAAGGGGACGCACCATTAATATGCTTTGAATACAATGCATTGGATATTACTGCTGAATCAGTTTCCCATCACTATTTTCAGTGTTAATCTAATATCTGATACAAATGAATGAGGTGCCATTTTGAGGTTATGATTGTCATTCAGTCTTTTATTGTTTTTTTTTTTCTTTAATGTTATACAATGTCTAAGACATATGTCCATTTCACTGCTTCTGGGAAGCATGTTTGAAATTTAGTGTGTATGCATGATTGTGCCCGCGTATCTGCATTTTAAACACACATTCAGCCTGTACTGTAAACATCAGCAGCGCTCTCCGTGCCATCGCAGTTCTTCAGGGTTCTTCCTATCATATTGATATGCCAAAATGTGAACTTTCCACAAACCATCCAAATGAAGCAATAGCAGATTAAAGCTTGCTGTGCCATGGCACTGCCTTGGCTTCTATTTTGTTTCAGCTGTAGGCAGCGTTGTCATGGTGTTGTTATGATATAATATCTCCACAGTGCCACCATAGTCCTGCGTAAAAGCCTTTTGTGTGTGTGTTTGTGTGCTGGGGAACAGTGTGGCATGTATGTGTGTGTAGATATATGTGTGTGTATGTGCAGAACAGCCAAAGAGTAAGTGACTCTGACGTGAGACCTCTGCTGTGTGTGGAGATACTCCAAAGCTAGTAGCTAAGGGCAGAATGATTTATGCTTGTTATTTCTGACAAAGTGAAAAAGAAATCCATTGTTCCTAAAGAGAATAAAAGATCTAAAACCCCAACTGTTGCTTCTAGTTTGTTGAAATATTTTTCAGTCCCTGACATGAAACAGAGTAAAATTATAAAGCACAGAAGCTTGAATAATGAAAATATATCTACAGTATATAGCACACAATACTTTCCTTGTTATAGGATTTTGTGTCCATGAAGGGGTGCTCTTGCCCCTCTGGAGCCTGAATAACTCAGGAAAGTATGCCATGGGTATATTTTTAGAAAAGAGATGGAAGGAAGAGTCCCCAGACCAATAGGGAGTTCTCCCTAAAGACTTTCTCACTTTTCTCTCCTTGTGTCCTTTCACACAACGGATGAAATCATCAATGTTCAATCACATTTACCTACTTAGCCTTGTTAGACGATAAGGACTGTGGAAGGGGACACTGAAGGTGTTTGAATACAAAATCTTTCCAAAATCTTCCACGTGAGTCAGTGTAGGCAGAGACATTTCTTAACTTCTTCCTCATTTAACCTGTCAGGGGTTTAAACTGGAAAGTAGGACACACAGTTACAGCTCCTCAGTGGAAGTGGTCCTCAGAACTATGGGTGTGGTTTTCACTTCTCCATGGGTTTGGACAAATGAGACACATCTTGTTACAATTGCTTCATGAAAAAATAAGCTTCCAAGGGGAATAATACTTTTCCTGCAGACCTACCTTATATCAAATCTTATTTTTCTTACTAGCAAGGAAAACTAAGAAAGTGCAGGTACTGAAGGCTTAGGCCACAAAATAGGAGGTCAAATATGGCATTCCCTTTTATAGAATTTTTTAAGAAAATAATTATTCTCTTTAAGACCAGATTTCCACATGCATGCAGTGTGCTGTAGCCTTCACTTGGCACAAGGATTTAAGGGGGATGGCCTCTTCTGGAGAGTGAAGGAAATGCATGTTCAGCTGCAGCTCCTGACAGATAAAGGTCATCACAATCAGTCTCAGATGTTTTCTTGTCAACAGGGTACATGTGTTTATGTAGTGAGTGTACGTGTTGGAGTTTAATTCAATCACACACCCTGCTTTCTGGTGCCAAAGAGCAAAAAAATAGTTTGCATGAGCGGATTTCGGTCATGAAATGTTCCACCTAACATAATTTCTTTCAATTTGGTAATTACACCCAATGAAACCTTTGTGAATTTAGTCACTAACTATCTTAAGAAGACTTAGATATAGAATCTATTGTCAATGAATTCCATTAATTCCAGCTAAATAGTAAGAAAGGGATTCTCATTGAACACTGAAGATTCAGTATGGCTATATTTACACTGAACTTCAGGCGATATTGGACTTTTTACTCAATCCCTGAGAATTAATAAATCAAACCTAATAAAAATAGCTTACAAAGCTTAATTGGATTTCTGACTTGACAGGATGAATCTGATGACGCTTCTTTTATTCACCTACCCGTTTCTGTATTTCTGCTTTTGTGAAACTAAATAAAATCAGCTCCAGCTATCACACTTTATGACTTGCATGGCACAGCTCTTTGAGGTTCTTTGTGATTCATTTATGCACTCATAAAAAATAACTTAATCCACAATCAGGCTGCAT
>JBAMHV010000016.1:11090139-11104352 GCA_037177535.1 Pseudomugil gertrudae | reverse complement strand
CTGGCACTTATCTATGCTGTTCCTCGTTGTTTGATTTCATGCTTGTGTTGTTTTATCCTCTGATGTACGTCGCTTTGCATAAGAGCGTCTGCTAAATGCCTGTAGAATAGAATAGAATAGAATAGAATAGAATAGAATAGAATAGAATAGATAATAAATCTCACTGTGCCATCATGAGGAGTCAGAAAATAATGTATAACGTCTGAATGTTACCTATTACTATAATAAAACAAGAACCAGGACAACATCCTGTGCTCTAATAAAAATGATGATGACATTGGCTAAGTTGAAGTTAAACATATTATTCTACTTATATTAACAAGTTATTAATAACTCATTTGCAGCTCTCTCTCTCTCTTTCTCTCACTGTATATTTGTGTGTGTGTGTGGTTGGTTTGAGTACAATATTGAAGCCATGGCATTGAGGACAATATTACTTTTTCATTTTTATTTGTAAAGCAATGACAAATGTGCAACACAGAAATCTTTCTATTTAATCTGAGTCCTGTGGTGTTTCTGATCATTTGTTTCTTAGTAAATGTTATCAGGAGGAAAAAGAGGAACTCTTCATAGCATGATTCACAGAGACCATATAAAATCACTCATTGGACAAATTAGAAAGGAAGTCAAATAGAGATGCTGCTTTTTCATCTTTGTAATCACTCCATGTTTCATCTCTGTCACACTCGCATATACACACATAAATATATGGACATGAATTACACATCGGCAAATACAGATGAAGACGCTCTCACAGCCATTTTGATGATTACTCATATCTGTCTGGAAAACAGGAAGTTATTACCTGTGTTACTGTCCTGGCCTGAGGTCATTCGTTGCACATCAACCAGCCGGGTTTTAACCACAACTATGAGCAAATAGATAAACTTAAATGTGATAAACAAATGGCCATTTTAACTTCAATCTACCCTATTATAATCCCTGCAAACTCATGCATTACTTTTGTCTACTGCCTCTCAAACTTCTTAGTGGATAATGAACAGCTGAAAGTATTATATAGTGAGAAACCCAATAGGAACTGATGCAAATTAAAGAAAATCCTCAAAGATTAAACTATATTTTGACCAGTACACAATGATCAAAGCTTTTCTGACAGGTCACCTCAGCTGCACTCTCTCTGCATGATCCTCACTGAATCCCAGTCCCCTCTGAAGCCCCAGCACTACGATTGCTAGCCCACACAGGACGCTACACACATCTCTACAAGGTACACTGCAACACAGGAAAAGCACCACCTGACTGCAAGTACCACACTTCTACTGAGATTAGGGAAGGGAAAGAAAGACATGATGTTGAAGACAGATTAGATAGAGTGAGAGAAGGGAACAATCTTAAAGCTTTTACCCAGTCACCAACTCTCTCTCCTAAAGGAGTCTTTTGTGAAGTCATGACAAAGCTGCAGAAGGAAGCCTTTGTCTGGAAACAAAGAGGAATGTGTTTTTGCGTCAGAGAGCCTGCCATTGTGCTTCTGTATGTGTGTGAATCCAACTGTGAATGCATTCTAGAGCTACATTGCATGTGCTAGTTTGAGAAATAGCTTCTTTGGAGTGTGAGGAAAGAGACTTTCCGATGTAAGTGTTGTGAGCGAGGACGTGGTTGATGGAGTATGTTTACATGTGAGATTGTCTTCTTTGGTTGATGATTAGGTTGAGGAAAAAAGAAGATGGTCTCTGGTCATCTGTGAAATGATCTAATAATTGCACATTTTTGCATAGAAAAGCAACACAAATTCATCAAGCATGGCCCCCTTTGTCAACGCTCAGTATCCCAAGAAGATAAGAAGCGAGACATCTAAGAGACATCACCTTTTGTGTGAAAACACACACATAGACAGGGATAGACAGAGCAACCAATCAGGTTGTGTAGCTGCCTTGTAATAGGAAATCCTACTCAGCAGATGTGGCCTGTTGAAGAACACATGGTGCGTGAAACAGTCTTATGTACACAGAGGTTATAAACTAGCAGCTATAGGTCTTTGCAGTCAGTAGAGGCTGCTGTGGGCATGAGTCATGTAAAAGGATTGGCTGGACCTGTGATGCTTTTAAGAGCCTCAAACAAGTGCATGATTTTAAAACTGAAAGAAAAGCCATCCAAACAGTAAAAACTGCAGTCATCAAGATAGAAATCATAGAAGTCGTTCATACATACTAATACTAATACTTACTGCACATTTTGCTGTCTTACTGTAAATGGCAAACAATCCAAGCAAAAAAAAAAGATAGGGAAGTGGTTTAGTAGAAAAACACAGAGATGTCAGTAAAACTATGGATTTTATAGCAAACTAGACAGTTCAATTGGAACGGACAATAGATGCTAATGTAAGACATAAGTGGAAAAAAAAGTAATGCAAAAATTTGAAGGTTGAGTTGTGTTAAAATAGTGGCTTTTAAAATCATCATCGTCTTGAGAGCGTCAGATTTCATTCAATAAGTTGTAGTTGAATCCCAAACTAAAGAAAACATAATTTTCTACACCCAAGCAACACTCCACGTGTTTTTAATTTTTTTTTTTTTTTTACTATAGTAAGTTTTTTTGTGTAATTTTGCCAAAATGCTTTTCAGGAATTGAAAGAAATATCTACCCAGAAAAGAAAATGTGCAACTAAAACTGTGTAGCTTAGTTGGTTATTAAAGGTACAATAATATGAAAGTTTGATGAAATACAAAAGCAATGTGAGGTTAGGTTACATGTTCTGTTAGTTGCTAATAACTGAAACGTCCATATATTTGTATTTTTCATTGTCTGATTAAAACACACCTTTGAATAAGTAAAAAATAGTTATCTGTATACTACAACTATTGCCCAGCACTGCACCTAAAAATGTATCAATTGCATCTTCTTTTTAAAATCTTCTTTTGACATCAATATTTATGTTTGCAGAACTAATACTTTTTTTTCAAACAAAGCTCAAATATAAAAGCATGAAAACAATAAAAGTTGATTTGCAGTGTTATTCTCCGCATGAACCTGTGCATGGACGGCTCCATGTTATTCCACTTCAGCACCCTTCCGGGGAGTGCTTGTGTACGCATGCGCGGCAAAAGCGCGCTACCGCAGACAGGGGGCGTCAACATGGCGCTGTCTCCTCCACGACCGCCGCACTGACTGCAACCTGCCAATGAGCGGGGGAAACAGACAGTGGGGAGAAAAAGAGATAGGAACATCGTCTCCCATCCTGTCAAGCCTCTATCTTTTTTTCCCCAGCCCCTATGAATCCCTACACATTTTTAGGAGGATAGGGCGAATTCAGAGGATTTTAAAACCACCGTTCCCCCTTCTTTTTCCCCCTCCCTGCGCAGTGGATGGTTTTTAAACAGCAGCAGACGCCCGAGCTTGTAAAGCAGGTGTGAGATACAGCGGCGACCGCTCCTCTCCTCCTTGTTTCCAAGGGGAAATGTCGAGCGAGAAGCCGGTTTCAGCACCGCCGGGCTCAGCTACTTCGCTCACGGACATAGACCGAGACTCCCATCTTCCGCCGGGCTCCTCCGCGCAGCAACCGCAGCAGAAGCAGGTCGCCGCGGGCGCTGGCTTCGGCTCCACAGGGGAAAGGATGGTGTCTGCTGCCGGTTCTATGGTTCTCCCGGCCGGGGTGATCAACCCCGCTGTTCCGATCAGGAATATCCAAATGAAATTTGCTGTGTTGGTGGGCCTGATCCAGGTCGGGGAGGTTAGCAACAGGGACATCGTGGAGACGGTGCTGAATCTGGTGAGTAGAAGGAAGAAATGTTGGAAAACACAAAAGGGAAACCATAGAAAACAGTAGAATCACTGCGCCCTAACCCGCTATGTTTTATTTACGATGCTTCACTCCCCCGGTTGTGTAGCTTTCAGGGGATGATGTCATTTGTTTTTTTTTTTTTTGTTTGTTTATTTCTGGGAAAATGAAAGTGTTGTTTCTCTTTTGATTGGTTTCGCAAATTCAAAAAAGAATTAGCACGAGGCTGTATGTGAATAAATAAAGCAGTATTATTGCAAAGCCAGAAGATGAATGAAGCATGTGACCCCACCAGGCTTTAAGGCTAGTCTAATCACCAGCCATTGTTAACTAAATGACCCGTTTACTGTGAGGTATAACAAGAAAAAGACCTCAACAGTCATGCTTTAGTGGACAGGGAAAAGTGTATGCTGGCTATTCTTTTGACCCCGATATGTACCCTGAAGTGATGCAGGAACCGACGAATGCGCTCAATGTTGCGCACAAAAGCATGCCCACACTAAATGTGTTGCTTCCCCATAGGTCCAAGTCATGAAGAAAGCTGTGATTGTCACATTTTAAATGAACTGATTAAACGCGGACAAAGGCCGACTAGCATGATGCTATCCATCGACATATGTGTGTGTGCTCAAAAATGATGCACGGGCCTTTTGTTGAAGGCAGGGCCCTGCATCCCGTGCGCAAAGAAGTGATGTATAGGTAGCTTGGAAGCGGTTAGTGCTTTATATTACTGTGCCTCACACAGCTATTATTTATGGAGCAAATATAGGCTGCCACCCCCTTCCGTTTTTACCCCTTTATCAGGGGATGTGTCGGCAATGCTGGGCCTACCCAACACAACACATCAGAGGATTTAATCCAGCTGGGGCTACTGACATGACTAGTGTGTACTGTTATGAAACAGATGGGCGAAATGTACAGCAGACGTTGGTCCCGAAGACTAATGCTTTAGAAGGATATAGGACATGTGTGTAGGCTGTTTTGTCCTCCATGCATCAGGCAGTGGGATCTACTGCATGATAGTACCACAAGAAGGAGTGCACTGATCATTATTGATTTTATTTTAAAGAATATCTTTTTAATTTGATTCCAGTATTGTGGTTTATCCAGGCTGACTGTTTCAGGGTTTCATGATGCCAGTGGCCTGGATGTGTAGAGCAGGACAGTCAGGCTGCATCTTTCTCTTAAGTCAACCATTCTGATTCAGTCGCCTTTCAACTCCCAATCGATTATCGGAAGGAGACGTAGGAGTGTTGGTACTTTACTGGCTCTCTCCAATGTTTTTTTGTCTCTTTACAACCACATAGGTTGCACAGGCTGATAACCATCTATTGTATTCCATGGCTTCTTCCTTCACTCTGGAGGGACAGAGAGGAGTGATGCTGCATGCATAGACTGGTTTGGCAGGGCAGCGCCATGCATTTAAAAGCAGGTGGAAAGGGGTTGAAGGAGGGTGGGGGAGGAGAAGTGAGAGTGGAGGAGGAGGTGGTAGGATGCTGCAGTGGCTATGTGCTCAGAAATCACCAGCTGATGCAGCGGAAGAGGAAAGGACTCTGGATTGGTCAACATCAGATCAGTGAAAGCTCATCAGAGCAGTCAGCCGAAATGCACTCCTCCATATTTCAACTAAACACCTGCTTAAAGGCAAACACGGTTAATTGTGACTGTTGTTTTGATGAAGTAACCTACAAAGGAGTGACACAACCACAAATGAAAGCAGGATGTGTTGGTCATACAAAGCTTTACCGGCTAAATCCTGAATTGAACAATCAGTTCTGGTCGCAAGGCTGCCAATAACTAAGCCTGCTAGGGAATTCTGTTGCTCAGCTCCTTAATTAAAAGAGTTGAAACAAAGAGGTGTGCAGGCAGGAAACCTCAGTGGTCATGCTGCTGGTACAATGAGTCTACTGTGACCCAAAAGCTGATCCATTACTCCAGTCAATGTGGGAGACCACGGCAGCTACACTCTCTGTTCACCGTGGCTGTATTGATCCGATCCCACTGCAGCTTTGGTGAACAGATGGCTTTTTGGCTATATCAGATTTATCAGAAGAAAGTGCATTTTGCTTTTTTCTAGATGGCACAGAGCAGGACTTTTGTAAGACATGAACTGTAAAAATAAACAAGAACAAAAAGAGTTATGAAGTAAAAAAGTTGGTGCTGTCTTTGGATGTAAGAAGGTATATTTCTATTAATATAATATATTTTTGCTATTGATGTGCCTTATGGTGCATTTTAAGCGCTCACATAGATGCAGTTATATACATTATGTTTGAGTGGTTTTGGCTGCAGGATGCTCAGCTATTATCATTCACAAGGCATCGCAGTTGTCAAGGCAACACTGCTCTTTGACTGCGTGCCTCCAGACGCTGGACCACCTGGCGCTGCTTTCCACTTCCGGATTTCTCTCCCGGTCTTTTGCCACAGTGTTTATCTCCATTTATTCCTCATATTATCCCTTTTTTGTTACCTGTTTGCTTTCTGTTACATGTGGATATTTCCATGGCTCGAGAAACAAGTGCTGACCAGAATGCAACACTGAGCTTAACAGCACAAAACAGTAAATATCTGCATTGAAGATTTGTGTTACATTTGTGAGACACGATCACCAGACATCTGATTATTAAGGCCAAAGTTTGCATTAATGTGCAATTCAGTAACTCTCAAGTGGATGTATCTACAGAGGCTGTGGTTCTCACCTGTATTGATTTATTCTGATTTCTTTACCTGTCTGATATACATATTCATCAGTGTGGGAAATGCAGGCGGTTCTTACTCACTCAGGAAGTCTGTGGGCCTTTTAGATGATAGATCTGGAGGTCATGAAGGGCTTAAGTCCAGATGACAGCAGGTCCATGCTGGAATTCTGACATAGGATTGCTCCTGCTCACTCTACTTCCAAAAATATCTGGAAAATAGTTCATGTGGACAAAACAGATTTAGCTCTTTAGATTTTCTTTTTATCTTCTGGTTGTTGTAAGAAATTGCAAACCCTTTCATTAGTCCCAGACCTGAGATAAATCATTCTCCCAGGCGTAAATATATTTGATTGGTGATTGGTGATGCTGTGCTGGCCTACAGGATACCTCATGGTGTTTTGATGGACTAATGTTTTTATTTTTTAAGGAGACATTCTTTCTTTTTCCTTAACTAAACAAATATTAGTCACCCTATTGTTGTGATGTTGATTTTTGTAGGGTGAAAGCCAAATGTTAGTTGATAAAAGGATTGGCGTGATTTATTTCTCAGAGGTGTCACATCTATTCTTTATTTAAAGACTTGACACATATATTTTAAATGTATAGAGGTAGTTGTGCAGGCTGCATCACCTCAGTGCAGCAGCAGCAGGCCTTGTTTATAGAGAGCTTTATCTAGTTGTACAGCTTTTTGGGACGTTTCTCTGGTACAGTAAATGACCAGTGAGTCACAATTGGTCTTCTCACTTGTTCTTTGCTTTGCATCCTCTGATTCACCATCTTCATCAGTTTGGTGTGATGTCATGTGGGCACTTCATATCCAACCATAGACCCTTTAGAGATCTCACTGGGTCTCTGTTACCAAACGTCTCGTTATCCTTTTCCACATGCTGCACTATCACCAAGGTCACGAGTCCAGAGTCAGAGTCAGCTGAGCACACTGAGTCTGACACCCACGGAAAATATACTCTCCCAGATGTGCATGTGTTTACATGGCGCCCTGCCAGCTTCTTTTATTGCTCTTCTCATAATCCCTCCAAATATGAAAAAAAGGAAGAAAATATTCCAGAGGTAAAAACAAGCTTATGTTTTGTACAGTCTGTTATTCAGTGTGGCATGCTGATTATTACTGCACAGCTTTTTAAAGAAAATTGTCCACCATTATAATGTATTATGTGGCAACTACCTTAATGTGTAATTTTGATGCACACACACAAAAGCACAAAAACAAAAAACTTGGTTAATTGAACTGTTTATCAAGTTTGCCCTGTGGCTGTAGACCTGAGGCGAAGGTCTAACAATTCCCTGCAGCGCTTATAATCTGCTTGCATGTCCATACAGGGGAAAACAATGCGTCATTGTGTGCCTGCACAGTCAAGCAGATGAGCTTCCCATAAATAGACTTAAATAGTCAATTAAATAATGTCTCAAACATGTGTGGTTTAAATTAAATGTTTCCCCAAACTCAGCAGATTGTCTTTTGAAATTAATTTTAATAATAAGTAAACATTTTTTCAGATAGATCATGTAATATATCATTCAAAGCATAATTATTTTAAATATAAATGCATTTATTATTATTATTACTCATAATATTCATATTATTATTATATTAAAATGATTATTATTACAAAAAGCTGACAGAATCTACCTGGAAAATAAGACTTATATGCAAAGGTTGCAGGTGAAAAGCTGCTTTTCCTTGGTTAATATGCCACTTAAAGTTTGAATAAAACTAAGACTTGTATAAGTAAAAAAAAAATCAGATTATTTTTTTTTTAAAAAACATTTTATTACAGATTTTTGGCAAATCTAAAGAACTCTAATAATATACAGCAGCCTTGTTGATAGTTTCCCTCTAACCGGATTAAATTAATTTAAAACCACAATATCCGGGCGTTATTACAGTAATAATTTTAGCAGCTTTCTGTTATGTAATGTGTTATATTGAGCCTGTTTAGAGTTTCATATGGATAATGTAGTAACAGTACTTGTATAATAATCTTTTGTCTAACTGGAGTCATGCAAATTAAACATCTCCCAATTGCAACATTTCTTATTTCATTCCCCACAATATTACATTTTTTTATTTCATACTACTAAAATAGGGCTGCATGATATTAGAAAAAACAGACCTTAAGATTTTTTCTAACCCTGTGATACATTTTGCCATCTGAAAATAATGCAGTAATTTTTAGTAGATAACTTGAACAGCACTCCCGTCGTCTTCTTGACCATGACCCTGCACTGATCTCACCTCTTTCTGTGAATGTTACACAAAGGGGTTTTGTCTGTATTTGAGAGCTATTCTTATTGTTATCTTTTATTGCTTGCTTTTATTGTGCTCAGTGCTCAGTCAGTCCAGTAAACGCTTCGTTCCGTCATGCGTCTTTTACAGCTGCTTGCATTGGAGCAGTCATAAATCGATAGGCTCCCCATCCACGTCTGCAGGTTGTAGACGGACAGATGGACATATTGAGTTTTTTTGCTTCGTACATTGCATGACCTGCGATGTAACTACTACACACACATCCTTTGCAACGAAGATGCTCAAACCATATATTGTGCACCTTTGGATTAAAGACAAAGCTGAAATTTTGAAACCACTGAGAAGCTCAAGCCGAGCATGAAAATGGACTGAAGATTGTTTTCTGTCTATTATTGAGCCAGTTGTTGTTGGAGTCATGCCCTGAGCTCTAAATGAACAGTTATGTTTGATCATTATGTTATTTGATTATTACAAATCAGCAGAATTGCAGGTATATTCTGCCTTTATGAAGGGGAGGGGCAAACATTACCCTCAGGCTAATGCTGCAGCAAAGGAAAAAAATTTCTGGAGATACCCTGAAATTCCAACAAAGAAGTGGATCACAAAGATGATGTTCATTTTGTTTGTCTGTGTGCAGTGTTTTGCAGTCTTCGACGAAATGATATTGAAGGTTATTTTTGGGAAAGATTAGCTGCTGTAAAGCTGCAGAGCAGCTTAGTCAGTTTGTGCCCAGGGTCTACAGCCAGTGAGCAACATCAGCCAAAAGTGACAACAGAGCTAGTCCTGGCTCAAGGGACAAAAGAAAATGGTTTTGCATTGGGTGACCTGCCACTTTAACTGCATAAACACATTCACTGCGCCTGTTTGTCCATTTAATTCTCTATAACACACACACACACACAGATATCCATGAAGAAATGGAGGACAGAGGGTGTGGCTTGTACTGCAAGGTCATGGATGACTTTGCTATCTATCACACAGCTGGGTTATCCTGACCCCCGCATGAGGCAGAGAGAAAACAGAGAGACTGAGACTGAAGGAAAGAGATGAGCAATGTGCAAGTGTTGCTCATCTTAGCTGCTGAAGAAGGAGTACAAGGAGGAAGATATTCGACAATAGGGGTAGAAATTATAAGCAGTCTTTGTCCTTCAAGTGTAAATGCTCTGTGGGGGTCTGATGAGCACTGGCCCGCCTGTGGATAGCCTTATCACACTGTAGGTATCACTCCTCGCCCCTCTCCTCCTCTCCTAGTAACGGGAAAGTAAAATACAGGCAGAGTCCCATGGGGGCAGGCATGCGGTTATTGTACAGACCACTAAATATGTTCGTGGTACTTTCACATTCTACGTTTTAATTGGCCATTTTTCTTCATCAGTCACTTGTCATGTAGGAGGGATTAGCTTGCACTGACTTGTTAGCATGGATAGCATTAATCTGTGAAAGAAAAGCCAGCAGTTAAAGATTTAGCTCAGTGAGGCTTGTTTGACATGTCTTTAAACTATTTCAATGAACGGACCCAATTAATAACACGAATGTCAAGTTTTCCCTTAAACTGCAAACCTTGTCACACCCAAATCCTCTTAATAGCAATAAAAAAAACTGTGTCAGGGGGAGATGAATCTTTTAAAGGTGGGATGCTGATTACTGCTGGTGTCATGATCATTTTGGTTTCCGTCTTTTTAACTTGAATTACAGCTTGGTTTGTGATAATCTCTGATTTAAATGTGTGTGTAAGAAGCATCCAGGTTAAACCGTTCACCTATCCGTGTCCCAAAGCACTTCAATTCTGCTTCAGCCCTCTAAATTCCTCCTCATCCTCGCTTAGCTGCCATTTCCAGATGGTGGGATTTTTCCAAGGATTAGCAATATAAGAGTTTGGGTGAAGGCACCTTCTGGAAGAAGGAAAGGAGCACAGAATAAAGTTTTCCATCCTTGTTTAATGACACTTTTTTGCTACATCCCTGTCGCTTTCTCCATCTCTCCATTTTTTATCCCCTCAAAGCATGTCCATCCTTCTAACGCCTTGGTGTAAATCTCATCCCTCGCTCCCTGACTGTAGCTGGGAGAAGCCTCTGGTGGATGATCCCTATTGTGTAGAAGTAATGGAGCTGTCTGCAGCACATACTTTCTCTGGTTTTCTCTTCCCGTGCACTTGTTCCTATTCCATGCTCTGAGAAAGTCTGGGGGGACAACTATTTGTTGGGAACCATGACTCCCAACGCCTCTCACATCTCTTCAGCATTGTGTTTGTAAGTGTGGATGCAGAACTGAAAGCAGGGTCAAAGGAAGATGAGAAAAGGGTCCCAGGCTCTACATTGTGGAGCTGAGTAGCACTATTATATATATAGTTTATAGTTTATATAGTTTTGTTATGACAAGGATGAGTTATATGCATCTATTAAATGTTAACAAGTCATGTTAATTGTTTTATTTTTGAAATATTTAATTCATTTAATGTTCGTTTGTCAGTCCTGAAAATGATAACAAGCCGATAGGAAGTGTCTGCTTACATTTTTTTTCTTACTCTTTGCTCCGTGTTTTCGCACTATTGTGTCTGGCTGCTTCACACCATTGTGTCTGCTTCTTAGTGCATGTGTGTGTTTTGAAAGACGTGTGTATTTTCTGTGTGTGACCGTTGTGAGACGGGAGGGGTCGGGGGCTGTATGGCATCTCCACACACAGCATTCGGATCCAACCCATTGCTGAGACACGGATGTTGCTTTGTTTGCATCTATATTAGTTGTTTCTGTGGAAAATGGCTAAATTCCAACAAGCTGCTTTGTTGGAATTACCTGGTGCTTATGTGCTGGTGTGTGTGTGTCATCTCAGCTTGTTAATAAATGGTTGTTATACAAACCTGTGCTTAGGTCTCCTCCACTTTCATCTGTACATTTTTGGGGCAAAACTCACATTCAAACACACAAACGCATAAACACATGTGTAAAAATACACACAGTGCTCTCTTCCTTGTTGTAGCCCACATCATTGCCTGGCAGGGGTGATTTTATATTCATGCTGGCCTACTTCGCCTCTCTCCCTTGGCTCTCTTCACACACATACACACCACACATCTGCTTTACTGGAAGTATAACTGACTGTGTAGCTATTCATCATGCTGCATACTGCAGTGGCCGAAGGTTGATTATAGCCAACTTTCCAGTGTGTGTATTTATATGTGTGTAACTTTAGTATTCTACATTACCCATCCAGCATTTCCCTGCATTGCTCATACATTCCCTGCAGCTTGAAAAACAGTGTCAGTAGTTGTAACAAGTCATTTAACACCACATTAGGCTGGTTAGTACATCCACACTCTGTATCGAACTACAACGATTTTTACTTCTCCTTTTTTCCGTCCCTGCTCTGTGCGGAGCAAACAATAAGTCAGGACTGCATGTTCCTCTCATTAAACAGACTTTAACTAGTGATTGCAGATGAGAGCTATGATCCCCGATGGATTTAATCTCATGAATCTACTTCAGTAATGATTCAGAGGTAGATATGAAAGGGAGTGTTTAGCAAAAAAAAAATTTAGCTTTTACTTCTGAAGATTTCTGAGATGGCATGGTTTGTTGTGAAATAGGACTTGATTGTTTTTCTTCTTTTTTTTAACATGCAAAAGAGAAATCGTTGGAAATGCTACCATTGTCGTGTAGTATGTGAAGCTGCCTGAGTAGCACAGAAACACTGGTTTGTTCTCACACAGTAAAGTCAGGTTTGTGCTTTAATACATATCAAGGAGGGAAATAAGAATGGCATGGTTATCTGATGTGAGAGCAATATTCTGTATGTGAGCTCAGTGACAGTCAGCAGCGTCAACCTGATTACCAATGTGACAAATCTTACATAATATGGAGTATTGTATTTGTTCACAATCTAAGATCTGTGTTGTTAAGCATCCCATTGGCACATGTCTTCAAAGGCAAACATGTAGTAAAATTGGCAGCTATTAAGTACAAGTAAATAATGAAGTAAAATTGGCTTAAAATGTATTAAATAATGAAAAACAATAATATTCACAAAAGTTGCCAACAACTATCAATGCAATTAAACTAGCTTTTTGTATGTAAACATCAAAACAAAGTTTTATTTCTGGCTTTGAATGTACAAGAGAGTATTTCTAGTTTAGTGTTGGAATGATGCTCGCTGTGCACAGTCACAGGGAAGGCTCAGAGAAACTGAGCATTGAGGTGCAGGAAGCAAAACATTTATATTACCGCACAAACGTGTTTAGCGAATATGATGTTGACCATGTCAGCAATCTTGTTTCAGCAGGTTGGTGTGTTGACATTTGCGCAGTACAGTTGAGGCCAATATGAGATTATGTTCATCTATGATCTAATGGCCATGGTGAACTTTTGATTGAAGGATCAATGAAACTGTTGCAAATTATTTTGTGCAGCTTTCCAAATCCTAATGATTTTTTTTCATTCAAAATCTCAACTTCCAGACATGCTTGTTGTTAAAAGAAAAGCATGGACATGCATAATTACTACATTACTGAATGGCACTCATACAGTATGCTGCCATTCAGACGTTACATGGGAACTGTGAACTATGAAACTTAGCCAGTAGATGTTTAGCTAGTTCCCTGAATGTGATGTTACTGCTGACACTAAATAATAAGAATAAATAGTGTGTAGATATATAGAAAAAGTATGTTTATGTCGTGACTTGTATTAGTTGTAAAAGACTGTAGGTGATGCGGCGCAATTTAAAATAAATAAATGATAACTTTGACCTAATCCTTTTTTGGAACTAGAAGCAAAGTCTCCCCACTCTGAAAAGGCCATCTTCTAAATTCCTCCTGGCAGCTCTTTCCGAAAGAGCTCATCTATCCACACGAGTGAGGAAAGGGGTTTAACTGCATTTTTAATGGTCACCAGGACATAAAAAGTGCATGTTTTACACAGCAAGTCACATCAGATAAAAACATAATGCAGACAGATTTAAGCAACCCCCCTCCCCCCAAAAAGTGATCTAAGAAACTTTACCTGCAAGTTGTCCTGACAGTTACATCCATTTTAGTGTTAATCAAAGAAAAGGGTTGAACACAATTGTTTCCCTGTGATTTCAGTGTTTGAATCCTTCTCTGCTCACAGCTGTGGAATCTATCTGCAGCAACACAAGTAGCCACAAATGTTTGCATATGCAGCAGACCATACCCTTTCCATGGGATGTTTTTTAAATCCATATTTCTTGTCATTTGGGAATTCTACCTTAGATTTGTGTTCAGATTTCTTTAGATGTAAGATCTCTTCCGTATAACATATCCACTAGTGACAAAATAGAGATGAATGTTTTGTAGCAGAGTTCAGCCTCACCCCTCCCATAGGCAGTCTTATACTTAAAAAAGCTGAGTACCTGGTACTGGCGATGACTCACTGTGCTCATTTAGAGTCCCCCTTTACTTAACTCTGGCAGTACCCCCCCCCCACACACACACACACACACACACACACACGCACACACACACACACACACACGGGCCCTGTGCTTTTGCTGTAAATAG
>JBAMHV010000016.1:11069771-11088322 GCA_037177535.1 Pseudomugil gertrudae | reverse complement strand
TCTGTAATTTGTGAAATGAAGGAAGATATATATATATATATATATATATATGTGTGTGTGTGTGTATAACTGTGTGTGAAGCCTTTTGAGACGACTTTGTTGTGATACTAGGCTATATATATAAAATTGAATTGAATTGAATATATTGCCATAGCTTCAATTTGGAAATCCAAATGTAGGTAGTTAAATGTTTGTCCTTGCTTAAATTTGTTATCAAGATTAAATTTCTAGTAACAAGCCAGCTGCATTATTGGTCTTTTACTTACCTTGTGTTGATTTCATACTTTAGGTATTAATTTATTAGACATCATGGAAGCATGGAAATAAGACAAAAGCTGTTACTGCTGTTTCGGCTGCACTTCAAACAATATGACACTCATACGTCGGATCTCCACCACTATTCGTTGTGGACAACCAGACCTGTAGCACAGAAATATCTTTGCAAAGATCCAGTTAATGTTGTTGTTGTTTCTTTAGGGCCAAATGTCTCATAAAATAATTATTTTTTATTCATTAATAACACGTTTAGGTGTTATTAGGTGGCTTAAACATGCTGAGTTGTGCTTGTATTTCCTGCCCTCATAATTACAACTGTTGTTGTCTAACTTGACCTTATCACTGTGTGTGGTCTTCTTTGTACAGTAGCAATAAGTCCATCACGCTTTGCTATCCCTTTGGCCCTTTTCTATGTGTACGTGCATGCACGCAAATTTGTGTGTGTCATTTCTGACCCCGTCTCATGATGATGGATTACTGAGACTCATTGGAGCTGCCTCTCTTATCCTCCATCAACTCTGGCTCAATGGAACAATACTCTCCATTGTTTTAGTGGATGGCAGACACGCACAAAGACGTGTGAGTACTGACACACATGCAAGCACATGTCTGAACAATGTAACGCATACATTTGACCAAACCAAACAAGCAGATTAGTGGTCCTGTATTGCCACCAGCTTGGGCTGAGTCAGGTCTGGAAGGCTTAGCAAGCAACCTTTGAACTTAGCATCAGCTGGCCCTACACAAACACATGCACATGCATTCAATGAAAAGACAGTAATTTTTCAGAAATAAATGGTAAATTCTGGTGGGAAACATAGTTTAGTTAGACTTTTCTGGTTCTTTTTGAGTAAAGTTCTTTTCAATCTTTAATGAACTGATATAATAACATTTAACATGATGTAAAATGATGTAGATTACAGATTGGTACAACAACAAATCAAAATCCTGTTTTTACCACACTTGCTGCCACTCCTGTATGTCTGATAAAACCCTTTCCTGCAGCCTCATTGCAAATAAATATCTATATTTAAAACAATCTTGTTTTATTTTGAACTTCACTGAAACAAACCCACATATGTATTTGGAAAAAAAAAGGGGGCTAAATATGGGGAAAGAAACTGTCCAGCTGTCAACAACGGTAGCTCCATTATGTTTTGGGCTGGAGTTGCATCCAGCAGCACAGGAAATATTCCACTGGTGGATGGTTGAATGGATGTAGTTAAAAAAAACAGAAAGCAAAAAATTTCTAAAGTAAAGGCTAAAGTACCCCAGCCTTTCCATGTTGATTTATATACTGTATTCCCATTTGTTTGTCTGATGAATCACTCCTTCTAGAGGACTATGGATGTTAGAGTGAGTGACTTGTAACCCTCAGTTATGCAGGTACCGTATTGGCTCAACTCCTCTCAGCTTCTTTTCATTTTTTTTAAATGAACACATTTGAGCAAAATCACAAGACATGAAGACTTTGTTAAAGCACACACAATTCTTCCTCCCACAGCACCCCATAAACAGCACATTGGGATATCTGTCTTTAGGACAAACTGCAAATGATGTTTTGGTCCTTTACAGAATCCCTTTTTTTTGCTAGAGCATTGGGGAAAAAACAGAGTGACTTCAATTCACAACACAGAAACATGTTTTATAGCAGTAATTATTGTGTAGGGAATTGATTCTTCATGAACATCGGGTGAGGTAAAAAGCTTGTGTTCATGGGTCAAGTACCTGCCCACCAGTTCTGGACATCATTAGCTCATCATCACCATTTCATTTCAGAACTGCCAGTTTTTACGTTATGAATCATCTTTTTTGGGGGGTTGAATTATCTTTAAAGTCATGTATAAGAGCCACAGAAGCACAAAAAACCACCACTGCCTCTCACATTTCACCATTCTTTTTTTTTTACATTTACTCTATACTCTCTGTGTCAGATTGAATGTCTCATTTGTTTCACACTGTCCCTCTAAGGGTAAGCTCTCAATCACAACCTTCCCTTGATGCTACTCGCCTGACTTCCTCTCGGCTGTCCTCTTTGTTCTTCCTTATTTTTCTCCTCACTTCAGATGTTTTCTCACTCTCACCCTTTTCTTCATGAAACCTTCTCGTCCCCTGGTGAGAGAAGCCCTTTTTAATGATAACTTTCCCACTCTGAACACATAAATCATAGCAGTTTCTGTACTTGTAAGGCCTAGGCATGTCCCTGTTGGAAAGTAGGTGTTCCCAAATGCCATGACTGCTCTTAGATTTCCTTTAAATTTACTGGGGCGAGTCTATGAAGTGCTCATTCAGAGATTTACTCATTTGATTTCAGGAGTTCCTATCCATCGGAGCAAGTGGAGTATCTGGAGTTTTGTTTTACATTATACTTCCTAGAAATGATAAGCTTGTAATGAGAAATATTCTGCATGTTGTGAGAACAACTATTAAAACTGCCACTTACTTCACTGAGAAAGTCCAGAATATCATGCATGTTCCTTACTTTTCTCTAGCAGATAACAAAGATAAAAGTAGATCAACATAAAATGAAACAGGCTAAAGCTTGACTAGAAATTTAAAGTAGCGTGAAGCGGATTGTTATTTTAGCTGGGAGGCATCAGTCTTACACACATACTTACAGTCACAAAATCTATGTAATCCAATTTTTATGGATTGCATATACTCTGCATACAGTTTATATTCAAATATCTAAGTTAATATAATCCATAGTTTTAAAAAATGTACTAGATGGCACAAATCTAGATTACTTCTAAAATGGAATTGATTGTCCACCAGGTCGCTGTCTGTCTGTTTCTCGGACTTAATAGCATTTTTTTTAACATATCCAATTGGTGGACACATAGAAAAATTACTCAAAAGTTGTAATGAAAGCTTTTAATATTTCCAAACTTTTAGCCACATTATATTCTGTCAAATAAAACTACTTTAACATAAGTTTTACCACATGGCTTGGTGACTAATAAAGTGTATAAACAAAGCCTTTCAGGATGTGTGCATTTGTGAAGGAGTTTCACGTGTTTTTTCTGCAAAACAAAAGGCAAAAATGTTATTTTGTTTGTGACCCACAAGCATGTGACAAGGCTTATTGCTAGATCCGTTACTAAGCCTCTTTGGCCAATCAGGTGGCAGACATTTTAAACTGCAGTTGGATGAAGTCAGCTTTGTGATCACTTGGCTGTAATCAGTCCCTGTAGTGTATGCACATGCATGTATTTTTGACCTAGTTTTTCTTCTGAAAATGTTCAGCTCTGGTCTGTATTGCTCTGTGTTGCTGGGATGCCTGTAAACATCAGAGCGCCCACTTCTCTGAATTTTAATGTTTGTCACCAACTGATGTCAGACTTCGGGTGCTGTTGGTACGAAGGAAGGAACAAGCTTCAGCTCTAGTTGTTTGTAAGGGACTTGTGCAGTCCAAGCAAGGAGTTTCCTTTGTAGCTTCTGCCCCAGTCAGAGCAGCTGTCAGCAGAAAGACCAGGAGCTGTCCGCTGTGCTGAAACATAAAAACTATGTTTTTGTTGGTCTTTGGTATTTATTTGTCATTTTTCTCTGCTTACAGAGCAAACTTTCACACCCTTCCTGTTCCAGTTTATGCTTTTCTCGAACCATTTATGATGTAAATCATACTTTCTTGATGTCAACTTTTATCCTCCACTCCTATAAACAAGTTTTTCAAAATTAATTATTTGGTTTATTGCATGCTATTAATAAGACACCTCATTAATAGTCTATTATGGACACTATATTCTGCTGCTGTTATTTATTGACATACTGAATTGATACGATTGTGTGTGCAAATAATTATGAGCGAAACAGCTCTTCACAATGAATTGTTTAAAAGGTCTATTGCCCTTTGAATGGTGACTATGTGTCTTGGGTGACTGTCAAGTGTGTGAATGTTGTTATATTTTTTTGTATGTATGTTTTTTTCTTGCATCTGATAAGATAATAGAAATGTTGGAGGTTAGAAAAGGCATGCTGAATTTGTGACTTTCTGAGAAAGAGCAGCAGGTGTTTTGCATTGTATTCTCTTTTTATTCGGTTCTGCCTTTGTTGTCTACTAGTGTTAACAGAAACTGACAAGCCAATACATGGGAATGCACTAAAGCTTTTCTTTGATGCATCTACAGATGCACATTCATGCTTATTTTTATGGAAAGCGTGCCCCGGCTACCGCTACTGGCACTGAGAACACAAATGTCAGGGTTTGAATCAGATGGATTTGTAGAGAGTGTACTTATTTGCCAGATGAGAAGTAGCAGTCCTTTTGATTGGAATTTGTCACCTTTCTGCACAGTGTCCTTGTCAGGGTCACACCAGCAGATTGGAAAGAAGCCTTTCCTACACATGGGCAACAGTGTTTGCACAGATGACATTTCACATATGCCAGACTAAGCCCTGGATTGATAGAAAGATTGATACAAGTATTAAAACAATTCCCACTGTATGACTCATTTATGATACACAAATATTTGCACCAGTCTGATTTGCAACATATTTGCTAGTTATTTTTAAATATGCCTATACTTTCTAAACAAAGCCGTGTTGTAAGTAACAGGCTGTACAGGTTTTTAAATAATATCGTCTGTTTAAACCTCTTTGAGTGTGTTTTGTCTTCTCGTGTAGGTCTATAAAAGTCTTGTGCACCCACCAGTGTTGTGTTGGTGGAAGATGAAAGGTGATGCTGTACAGGCCCATTAGTCTCACTCTATCACAGAGAGAGCGCTTGGATGGCGATCAGTCCATCACTTCTGATTCATGATATTTTTTTCTTTACCATACACATCGCCTAAAAGACAGGACATTATATAATTTTTTCACACAAAAATTATATTCCAATAAAAGGAGTTTTGATGTGGCTACAGGTTTGTCCTTTGGGAAGTGAAACATGATCCTTGTAATTATTTTTCCCTTTAAACTGTGAACTTACATTTAGTCAGTCATTAGTTATGGAGGTTCTCTACTGTGTTGATGTGTTTATTAGCTTTTTTCCCTTAGTGTGCATGCTGTGTTTTGTGCAGAGTACAGCATTTACGGAATAACTTACACCATTAAGATGAGATGTGCAGGGCATCTCATGATCATTGTCTCCTATCTGGTCAGCTTATGTGATATAGAAAAGTTTGAGCAGAAGCTAGGCTGATATGATGTGGAAATTGGACAAATATTTGTTATAGAAATAAGAGTAGTTAACAATTTTTTTGTTTATATTATAGCAGAACAGTAGTTTTCCTTTGGTTAGTAAATACCCCCTTTTTTTTAGAAATGAGAATGCCATTCTTCATTTAGTTATATAAGTTTGAAGTTTTTTTTTAAAAATGTTTATTTTTGCTGGTAACTATTGCTGGTTTTGAACTGCATTGAATGGCTAAGTTTTCTTCAGCAATACACCAAATCAGTCAGTAGACTGTTAGAAACTATCACATTATTAAATGAGGCGCTTGTTTGAAAAGCTGTGAACATACTTGTCTGTGGGGAACCTGCAATTTTGGTTTTATTCCAAATTGGCTAACTGGGTAGTATGGTGAATGTGAAGATGATGTAATAGGTTAGTGGTATTAGAACGGCTGACTGCCACCATTCTGCTGAAAATTGTCAATAGGTTATTCTCAGGTGACTAAAACAAATTGACAATCATAAAAATTAATTAGAAATCTCTCAAATAATCACAATTAAATGGTTATGTAACGAATGTGACAGCCAACAAGTGTTGATGGCTAACTTGTCTTGACACGCTTGTCAGCCTCAGCTTGTTTATCTATAAGCTGAGGTAGTAGACCTACAAACTGTCAGCTTTCATCATTTTCCATTAGCAGTAAGTCACCAGCACTAACTTACTATTAATCTTTGGCAAGAATAGACTTTCCAGTTCTCTAAGCTATAGACTCACAGAGGAGCTTAAATGCTGTAACAACTCAGTATGTTTATTACCTTCGAAGCATTAGTTTAAATCAAATTTCATTGCAGTGTGCACTATTAAGTAGCTGTTAAGTAAGTGTAATCTAAGCTAAAGTGGTGCTTATTACATCTACGTCTCTGCTATGCAGTGCAGCCAGTTTGGACATTGCACATTTCCTGCAAACAATGTTGGAATATTTTGACAACTCTATTTACTTTCATGTCTTTGAGGAGAGCTTACCTGTCTCATGGGATCTTCATCCTCACCCTTTTAAAGAGTGTCTCACAGACTCAAGATTGTGTCATTTAATGTTAGTGTTTCTACTCAAAATAGCTATCTAGGTCACAGAGTGGCCTGCCTGGTTTGCGCTGGTCCAAACCACCCTTATATCCATCCCCATGTGTGAATTTATGTAATCGTTGCTGTGTATTTGCTGTGTTAAAACTGTTTCTCTGCATCCTATCTGCTCTGATACTGCAGTATAATTCAGTTTTCTCTCTTTATCTTTCTCTAAACCTCCATGCAGAGCAGAACTTAGATAATCCCGTTCACTCACTGCTGATAATGCTCATTTAGCTTACTGTGTGGCTATGACAGTGTTGCTGTGAATTTCACGGGGGCTTGTTCCTTGTCTCGTCTGCCATCTGTGCTTACACTGGCACAACTGGTACAAAGGCCCATGGGAAATGCAGTCCAATGAGCTACCCCTCCCCCTTCCTCTCATTGTCCCCCACACCAATGAGTTAACCCCGACAAACGCACACACACAAACACACTTACATGTCTGGAGGCAACTTTCAGTCAATATGTCATTGTTGATTACAATCAGAGAGCAAGAGACAGACACACATGCTGCCTTTTTACATCTCATCATCCCAACCTTTCAGAGGCAGAAAATGAATTATATCTGCTTATCATGCAGTTATCTAGTGATTAGTACTGTATACATCTAATGTTCAGGTTGTAAAGTCTAAACATTTTGGTTAAACAGAGTCCATTTATGCTTAATGACAAGCTATACGATCTAGGACAAAGCCACCAAACAATGAAATGGTTTAGATCTAAACGTCTTATTTTAATACTGTTTGTTTCATCAGCTGTTTGGAACATTTCTATTATCCTAATGAATCAAAGGAAAGCAGCATGTGGCTGTTTTGGTGTTGTGGTGTTTCTCACAATAACTGGATTTTTTTTCCTCCCTTAAATATTCTTTCTTATAATAAACCAGTAGTTCTAAATCAACCTCCTCAAGTGCCACTGCCCTGCATGTCTTAGCTGTGCTCCTACTCTAACACACCTGATTCACATTAATGAACCTCCTCACTTTAGTTCTTTGCAATCTGGTCAATGAGACACTCATTTAATTCAGGTGTGTTAAAGTAAGGCTACCCCAAAAACATGCAGGGCAGTGGTATTTGAGAACCAGGATTGAGAAACGCTGTTTGAAACCCTTATGAAGTATGTTTAATGGAAGGTTTTTTAATAAAATACAAGATAAGTATATCCTAAGTCATATCATAAGTGTGTCCTCTGCATTTGAATCTGAGCTGGTGATAAAATTAACTGCTTCTCTTATCAATGCAGTTTACTAAAATGAGGTCATGCAGAAAGCAGAATGTGGATTATTGAGTGTTTAGTGGCCAGTTAGCCCCCACATAATCCATATCTTTGCAGAGATTTGCTACGGTCATCAGCAGAGCACTAAACCCTTCGCTGCACATTGTAAAGCTCCTGGCAGTAAAATTGCTCTGCCATCCTGATAAGAAAAGCATTCAACCTTCCTTTATTTTACACTCAGTCTTTCCTTCCTGTTCATCGCTATCTTCTGCTTTTGCAGCCTTATGCAGTCCATTCTCTTGTTTGTTTCTTTTTCCCTCCTTCACACCCCGCCCCCTTCCAAATATGCTTCAATTTTGCTCTCCTGTGCTTCGTTGAGTCCTCTCAGCGAAGCGTTAAGTGTGTAATCTGTGATCTCATGTCTGGATTGGCCTCTCGTCTCTTCTCGCTTCGCACACAAAAGGGGTTGAATGGCCGCGACTCACTCAAAGGACACAAATGAGTAATGAGCCGAACGCATGCTCTCATATGCACGCGCACCAAACAAACATGTAGACGTGGTCACACCTCTCCAGCACTCTCCCTAGGGCTTTGAAGTTGTGTGTTGATGATGCTGATTCTAAAGGCTCAATTGAATGTGCAGAGGTGGTTATTGACTGTCAGCTCTTCTCTCTGACCTGTCATCTCTGATGGCCGTAATGAGCAACAGGTGTCGTTTTTTTTGCCAGGTTCCTGATAGCCATCCAGTGTTGAACACTCAGTCAAAGTAATCATCTGCATAATCGTTCGTTTGATGTGTCATCACAGCATTTCATAATAGGCTGTGGTGTGTCTGAAAGAGTTTTATTTTAATCATTATTAAATAATTATTGTTAATAATGCATTACTCTTCAGAATACATTTGGAATAGCTGTGATTAAAGGTTGAAATAAAGTGTTTTAATCCAGAGATTTAATTAAAAAGCTATGCCTAAATTTCCTTTAAAGAGTAAATGTGGTTGCGTGTTGAATTATTCCTGCCTGATACATTCAGTTTGACTTAAACTGGCCTTGGTGCTTTGTGCATGTTACTAAGATCCCATCCTGGGCTTTCACCCAGGAGAAGCAGAAAAAGATCTGGTACACTTAAGACATACCCAGTAACAATGGAGAACTGGTAACAGTATAGATTTATAGCTGTGAGATCCAGTTGTACAATATGAAACAAGATAAATTATTCAGTAACTTACAGTTTATGATATAGTCCATTATTTTGTCCTGCATACTAAAGCAACTCATCATAAGTTTCTAACCTTGAACTGATCTCAAAAGGTATTTTCATGGCAGGCACTTTGTCTTCTCTTTAAATAAAAAGCACATTAACAAAGGCTTTATCTAATTCATTTCCCCCTGTTTGCAATGACAGTAAGACATTCATTCAGACTGACACTGCCAGGACTCAGACCATCATATATTTTCTGTCTTACAGCTGCACAAGTAAAGAAACTGTAACTCGCTTTACTTAATTGGGCCAGTTACCCTTGGACCTGCTCAAGAGCAGTTTTTCTACTGAAAAAGGGTCAGATAGACAGAGCAAGCGCTTGTTTGACCAGGCTCTTAAGAGAGCTGGTTTTGGCTGGTAGAATCTGCTCATATAAGCTCTTTGTGGTGTGAAGATGGTTTCTGGCACTCACCTCCACTCTCCCTCATACGGTCAGAGCAATGCCAAGCTCAGTGCCAGCATCCTTCAGGGTCTGAATGAGCAGCATCGCAAAGCTGGTCAGGACAGAATTAGAAACAAGGAACAAGGGAGAAAAGGCAGCCCATTTGTAAGTATATATTACAGTTGTAAGGGGAAAAATAAGTGTTTCAGATGGACTTTTTGTCAATGTGGAAGTACTTTACAATGGAGATTAGTCACCGGTAATTAGCCCAGTGGCAGATATTCTTATATTTCAGACAGCTACTGAATGTGTCTCAAGGTTTAATACAGTAACTTCAAGACACTGAATGAATGGTAAACATAAAAAAGCCAACTCATCCTGATGTGCACTTGCTTGTGTCTCTAGTGTTTACCTGGTCAGATGCTCTAATAACCCCCTAGAACGTCAATCGTGGGAAATAGGTTGTCACTCGCTTGGCAACTGGTTGACAACAGGCTGTTTGACTCAGCAGTTGATTTTCTTGCTGGTTCTGTGTGTGTGTGTTCGCATGTGTGAATGGAACATACAGGCACAAATGGTACACTTGGGGAGCAATCATTGTCTTAATACTGCCAAAACAAACATCTTCATCCAGTCGCCAAGAAAACATTGAGGTCAACATTGAGGCTCTGTGCCTCAGAGGAGAGAAGACATGATACTACTAGGCTCCTTTATTCCAAGGCATATCACATAGTATGGATGCTTGTGTGTGTTTATATTTCTTTTAACCAGTAGTGTAAGTGATGGGGTAGGGTTGTGCATCCTCACTGATGTGATTACTTGAACCCTTGTAAAGGTTTTCCCAATATGGGTTTGAAACGACATGTTGCAGAGCAGGGTGAAAAGAGAGATTGAAGGTTATGGGCGCTTATACACAAGAATCATACCCCCTCATAAAACTAATTAGTAGTCTTTTGTCAGTGTCCATGATGGTGACGGTGTTTGAGTGCACTCAAGTGTGCTTAGGATCCGGGTGATCAGCCTTATTGCTATTTAGACAGCATGTTTATGCATCAATTAAAAAGAATTGGCTCAAGCATCCATCCTTTTTATTGAAGCCACATGAAATGGAAAGCATAGATTTGATTTGAATGCTTTCAGATTAATTTTTTTCTCTCTTACTGAAATCTGCTGTTTTTTGATTGGCTGTTTTTTTGCAGCATTATAAGAGTTTACTGGAACTAATATAATAATTTTGCATAATAATCCTGCATTTTTATCCTACTGTATGTTTAGCTCTCAAACTCCTTTTTCGTTGCATTGTTTGTCACAAGACTCAATTTGTTGCAGTTGTTTGCATCATCCCTCTCATCTTGCTGTGGTGTTCGAGATTGGATGAGTAAGCCTAGAGAAATTACACTTGTGTTTTACATGTGTAGGTATGCTCCTGGGATGTGTGTGGTCTCATGTTTGAACTGCTTTGCATCTGCAAGCAAGTTTCTATCACTGCCATCTTTGCTGCTTTCCCCTGTAGCATGTGTATTGGATGTCTTCAGATGGACAGGTTGTCTAGATGAGGCAGGACGCAGTTGTCCCCAGTGAGTTCTGTAATTGGGAACCTCAGAGGAGTGCTGAAAATCCAATGTGGGATGAATTAAATTCTTCCTTCTTTTATTCCATACCTTGTTCTCTCTAATCTGTGCTAATGCATTCACAGAGTGCTATGGATGTATTGACTTCACTGACTGAAAGGGGAGACAAAAGAACAGAATGAAAGAGTAGTTGGTGAGTAGGAGAGGGAAGAGATGAGAAGCAGGCAGAGATCTAAATTCTGATCAATCAAAATGATGTTTTTGAAGCTAAGGTAAGGAAATATGATTTTACAAGCCAATCTGTTCATATTCAAGGTTGTACTTAGCCTGAAACCAAGAAGTGTCCATACGGCATCATTAATGCTTACGTTGCTAATTTATGCTGCAGCTCATCTTTTTTTTATATTTTCATATTGCAGAATGCAGCATCATTTTCTTGTTTTTGTGATATGCAACAATGGTATTGGGGCATTGATGGGAGGATTCAGTAATTCCACTCAACATTTCAAACTCCCTTTGTGGCAAACGGTGATGTGAAAATAGTAAATGAAACACCATCTATAGCTCTCAGTGGTTACGACGTGCGCTGGTCAAAAAATCTGATGTTTTTGGGGGAAGGCCATTTAAAGCTTTGATGGTAGCAGTAAGAATATGAAATCGATACAATATATAACAGGAAACCAGTTCAGTTTGACAAATACAGGGATGATGCACTGGTGCCTTCTTGTTCGGCTAATAATTCTCTGCAGCTTTCTTAATGAACCAGAAATGACAGGGGAAGCCCTGTAATACCTTAGTATAGTGAAATGCAATCAATGTGAGAATAGACCAAAACATCCCAAGAAATTAACAGATATCTTTTTAGATTAGCAGATCTAGAAAAAAAAGAAAGTAGAACAACGTGTTTAATTTATGTATTAAAACTGAGGTTAGAAATCCGCCAAGGAGGTTATGTTTTTGCCGGAGTTTGTTTGTTTGTTTGTCTGTTAGCAACTTAACTCAAAAAGTTATTGATAGATTTTGATTACATTTTCAGGATACGTTGGGAGTGTCACTGGGAAGAAATGATTAACTTTTGGTGGAGATCCGGAAAAGATCCTGTACTGCAGACCTCTGCCTAGCAGCACCATAATGTTGCTGAAAATTTGATCCTGGATTCTGGCAGAGGTCTGCACTCTCAGAGTTCTTTTCTAGTTTTAGTACTGGATTACCTTGCTGCCAGGGTGGTATTGATTTATAGATTGCAGTGATTAAAAATAACAGGAATGAAAGAATTTGGAGAACTGAAGAGCCTCATGAATGCATGCAATTGCAGTAAATTTAAGCTGTTCTAGTAGGCCAGTGTCACCTGGAGCCATCCAACATGCACAGTGCCTGCTTGCAGTTTGTGCCTGGCTGTAGTTTGTGAATGTTCACAGGCCACCGTGCAACCACATTTATTAGAACAATGTCCGAGTGACAAATAACTTGTACATTGATTGAATGCAAGTTTTATCAGTTCACATAGACAAACTCGTTCTCACCAGGAACACAAGGTTCCGGTGGGTTGGTGGATCTAACACTGGATCCAGTTCAGTACATAGATGTAAAAGCACAGGTCTTGATAATCCATATCTGCTTATTGTCACAATGAGGAGTGGTATGGAAGTCGAGTTGTGGACCCGAATGCAGTGAGGAGGCCAATGGAATGCAGTATATTTAGGATTTATTTCAGGATTGAGGGGGCATGAATTTAGGAGCCAGACGTAACTAATACAAAACCAAGGAAGACTAAGACCAATGAACCAGTGAAGCTAACAAAAACCAGGGAGTATAAATACACAAACAGGAATGACTATAACAGGAACCATACCAAAATAAAACTAAACAAACCTAACTCAAACTATGACAGTTATCAGTCAGTCATATTAATGTAACAATTAATGTACCAGTAAGTGCCATAGTGACATTTTATTTAGTATGAACATATTGGCTCTAATGCTTAAATATGTATTTATGGAATAAATACTTTAGTTTCTAAGCAGGTCTACAATAATCCATGCATTGGTGTTTATTATTAGGTCTTTAATTTGAATGCAATGAAGCAAAATCTAATGTGAATGATAACAAACATGGGTTTAATGTGGCTTAAATGCATTATTTTATCTGCTGTCACCAGTTTTCCTTCTCCAAAATATTACTATGCAGGGTCCAAAGTTGTCGCAGTGGTACACCATTTTCTCCATCAAGTTTTCTTTTAATAAATCCCAAACTTTGCTTCGTAAAGTACTTTTGCATTTTTCAGGTGCCTGATCCTTATTGTGTCTTACTAACTTTTCTGACTGGCACTTAGGTTCCCACCTTCAAATGATAATTGAAGGTGGCTGCCTGCTGCCTGCTGCTTGTTGTTCATACAGGACATGAACACTTTCCTACTGCAGAGCTTCATCCTGCAACAGCAGAATAATGTATTTCAAGTTTACTCTGTAGATTTTGTGGATGACTACTGAAATATAGTTTTAATTTTCAGTATAAATAGAATTTAATTTAAACAAATGCAAGATTAGTGGGATAAAAGCTGTTTCTTGCTTAACAAAAGCCTCACATGATAAACAGGATAATATGAAATGTGAAATTGGATCAAAATGTTACATGCAGTGGATATTTGGCTAAAGCATACACCAGCCTCAAAACCTGTTGGCCACAGATCATGCCTCATACACCGAGACTTCTTGGTAACACAGGCTTACATTTACTCTTTACTCATTTCACCGTGACACATATTGTTTTTGGTTTTTTGATTTTCTCTGTCTATGAAAGGACCACGGATACAGCAGCCATAATGTTTATCATGGTCTCTGTTCTGCTAGATTCTCCTAATCTATTGCATGTTTCTGTTCCATCTGATTTAATAACCTCAGTGGTGGTCGCTAAGCTTGCTGGTAACCATGGTTACCATTTCCTGGACAGTGTAGTAGGCTGAGGACGAACTGTGTGGGTAAGCTCGTGTTCGTGTACGAGTGAATGTGAAGCACAGTCATATGAAAGCTGTACTTTCACAAGTAATTATAGTGCTTCAGCCATTAAGAGACAGAACATTTGCACTCGATTTGAAAAGTGTGGTATCATCTGACTAATGCCATCTGAGAGGACTGGGACTGAAATGTGTATTAATCACTGCATGTGTGAATCTGTATGTGCCTGCCTGCTACTGCGCTATGTGTGTGTGAGGTGTTAGAAGGGGCCATTTTTATGCTGGCTACATGATGATAATTATGGCTCAGAGAAGCGTGTGGTGGTCTTCTTACATTATAGAGAAAAGAGATGAGGAGATTGTGTGTGTGTGTCCATACGGTATATGTGTGTCCAGATGAAGGATGTTTGTTTGTTGCAGCATGGTTGGCCCCCAGCAAAAGAAATGCTTTCCTAACCACAATCAGCATCTATCAGAAACCATGTTTACCTCTCCTGGAGACAAAGGTTAAATGCTTCACTAAATCATTCACTTTTTCTGTTCTCTCTTTTTCAATTCCCAATTTTCCTTCTTCTCCATCAATGCTACCACTATCTACCATCCTATCTTATTCTTCCTCTTGCTTTCATCACACTCCCCCAGCTGGTGGGCGGCGAGTTTGACCTGGAGATGAACTTCATCATCCAGGAGGCGGAGAGCATCGGCTGCATGGTGGAGCTGCTGTCCCACTGCGAGGTGACGTGCCAGGCTGAGATCTGGAGCATGTTTACAGCCATCCTGCGCAAGAGTGTGCGTAACCTGCAAACCAGCACGGAGGTCGGCCTCATCCAGCAGGTTCTGCTTAAAATGAGTTCTGTGGACGACATGATTGCAGGTGAGACATGGACACACGGCTAGATAACATCAAAACATGCATAAAGACAGCAACAGGAACAACAACGGGTGATTTTGGTGTTAGACAGAACCAGGCAAGGAGTGACTGATTTATATTTATAATGTTGTGCAATCAATGTTGGGTACTTTACTTTCAAAGCACTTATTAGAATTTCACAATTAATGCTTTTAGATCACCACTATTTACATTACTAGTTTGCCTGCTGACATAAGTAACTAATAGATTCCTTTTGTGCTTTGATAAATATAAAGTTTACGTCTTTTAGTTTGTTTTGTCAGTGGATTCCTACTTTTGCATGTACTGACTACCTCTGTGTAAAACCTGTTTTATGGTACACAATCTAAAATAAAATCTAAACTCTAAAAAAACTAATAAAACGACTGACATATGCAATGACCCCTTTATACCACTTTATCAATGATTATAAAAAACATAAGAAACAATACAATAAAATCAGAGGTGTGGCGCTCGATGCATAAAATTTAACAACTCGTAGAGATGGTATTTTTTTTTACAGAAAGATGATGAAGTGCTTTTTTAAAAGGATGTGCTTATTGTCACTGAAACAGCAAACTAGAGGAAGAGCTCACACAAAATCCTTTTGTCAATTCTAGTTCAAAACACAAGGGAGACGAGTAAATTCTCTCCCATCATAAACTCGGGTACTTATCTGACATTTTTCTAATTTACTGTAAACCTTCATCTCGAACCACTTCTAAGCTACAGCCTCTTTGATTACAAAGAAGTTACATTTAAAAAACAATTTGGTGCCTAAAAGGATAATACATTTTAATATGCTGCAATACTTTTAATGGAGAATATTTGTCCAATTTATAAACCAGTTTGGAAATGAACAAAATCGGACTTTTACACACACCGTTTACAGAGTGTTTGTGAAGTGATTTAAAATAAAAAACTGAATACACCCTCATAGGCATGTTAAACAGATGATGAAGTTTGTTGGAGCAACTGTGAACATTTGATGTTTTATTAACTTGAATAGCTGAATCATCTTTTATTGTTGTGTTTAAGACAGTTCAGCTATTCGGTCTTTTTATTTATCTCATTGACACATACATGTCTTGTCCTGTCTTAAAGGACAAAATCAATACGTATTTATAAAAATATGCATCTAGCAACCTTGTGGTACCTAAACGATTCAATGCATTACTGTGATAGAGGATTATTCCAAAGCTTTAACAACTAGGGATAGGGATGCACGGTATTTATCAAACCGATAAATTATTTACCAATTTGGGTTATTTTTTTATTAATACGATACCATTTTCCGATAAAAATCACCGATAATATATTATAATTTTGGGTTATGGCAATGCAACCATATAGCAGGCAAAGACACACAGCTTATGTGGGACTTACTAGCAGGACCCAGGCTTGGCGCCATCACTGCCTGACTAATAAGATAATAATAATATTCATTTCAGGTAAATAAGATATATCATCCACTTTGCAACAAATTTGATGTTTGTAGAAGTTTGAAATAAAAACATTTATAACGAGTCCACTTCCAAGCTCCTTATTCTGCACTGTGAATGTTGTGTAAAAATTATCATTCAAAAAAGTAAAAAGAAAAAGTAGAGTAATAAAAGGTACCAATATTTGCCAATAACATATTTACATACCAATATTTGCCAATAATATTGGTCACATACATCTCTTTTAATAACTTATCTAGACAGGTTTACAGAGATAGTTGTTTAGTCTTATTTACTTGTAAATATCAGTTTGTTCTTAAAGAACAATATATTTTCAAACAGTATTTTGTACATGTTTCAAAATAAAATATTTAAAAAATGAATGAATTAAAAATAATGTTTTTGTTTAAGCATTTTTGAGTCTACTACATTTGGTAGAACACTATTTTAAAAAAAATTAAACAAACTAAACAACAAAATAAAAGACCACCCCAGAAGCATTAATTCGATATAGGAGGTAGTAGTCATGAACCTGTGAAATTGTACAAAAGCCCTCCTTTTAGGTTAATTTTTAAGTGTTTATGAAAAGTGGAGTCAAATTCCTTTGACATGTAATTATAAAAACAGACCAAAAAAAATAAAAAACTTAAGATTATGTTGTGTGCACAGGTCGTACATCTATTTGCTGCAACCATTTTGGATTGAAGTTCTTTCCTCTTTTTAGAGTGAGCGGTTTAAGAGAAAAGAGTAAAACCCACCACAGACTAATTTTTATTCTCTGTGTGCATCTGTGCACAGGTGTGTATCCTGTAACATCAATATAACTCTCAGTTGCAACAAAATTAAACTAAATCTTTTTGTGTGCACTGTCAGGGTTTGATTGCAGAACAGTCCTCTCTTTGACCTTGAATTCTCTTTATTGATGCCTCGGCGTGCATATGCCCCCCTACCCTACCTCCCTTTGTCCTCTATCCCTACCTTTTGCTGCAGGATATTGTGCTTCATACCTACCATGACTTATTACTGCTCAACACAACAGGGTGTGCACCTATTAAATCAATTTAATGCATATTCGCACAGACTCCCTTTCTGTACCACAATTCTGACTTTTTCCTAATACTATTTAAAATGGCCTACATTGATTGATTGTACCAAAAAAACCAGAGCCAGGGGCTTTTGAATCTGGGACATTGTGCACTGCATTTTCCTCTCATTCCAAGCACCTCAGTGAACTAGCCTTCTCCTTTATTCCCTGTTGCTGGGCTCTGCCTAATGAATTATTGTTGGGAGACTATTCATATCTAGCAAGCCTAACACAAGGAAGAAGAGGCTCTTTAAGTAGATTGCCTCAATCCAAGAGAGCTGTGCTGCATATTTTCTACATTCACAGTGATATGATGTGTTTGTAAAAAAGTGAAAGTCAGTGGAACAGGATGCTTGTCCCAAAAAAAATCAATGTGGCACTGACATGCTTATATGTTTAAATTGAACTTGTTATTGATTTCAGTCAAAGTAAATATGAAGCTGAAGGTAAAAGGGAACACACCTTTTTATTGGATATATTCTACAAATAAATCTGTATGTCTTATTTCTTCTCTTATTACCTGATGCATCGCAGCAAATGCATAATTCAGTTCAATTCAGCTTTATTTGTATAGTGCTACTTTACAACAGACATAATTAGGCAACATTATAATACTACACATCTGCTGTATTGAGCCACGCTCTGCACAGCACTTCTACTTTAGATTCAAGGTAGTGTGTGTTTTGTATACAGTAGAGTAGCTCTGAGAATCTGGAGGCAGCATACTCATATGTTGACTGTGATAAATGAGAAACTGCCCGAACACTCACAGCATACAAGTCATCTTTGTCTTATCACATTTTATCAAAGAAATGTCAGAGCCAGGCTTTCCAAACACTGACTCACAAACATGCTTGTCTCTGTGGTCTTACACTCCCTTGCTGTGTGTTTTCTCAGACCTTTTAGTGGACATGCTAGGAGTCATGGCCAGTTACAGCATCACAGTGAAGGAGCTAAAGCTGCTGTTCAGTATGCTGAGAGGGGACCACAGCATCTGGGTAAGTTAGTGGTGCTTTAAATACACACCAATGGAAGTAATCACAGTGGTGCTTTAGCTTGACGTACACCTCTACTGTTGGCGTTTTGCAAGAGCTGGGTAGCAAACTGGGTTTACCTGTTTGACACAAAACAATGTCTTATAATATTGTATAACTAATGTCTAATTACCTGGATGGACTGGCGACCTGTCCAGGGTGTACCCCGCCTTTCGCCCGTAGGCAGCTGGGATAGGCTCCAGCCCC
>JBAMHV010000016.1:11014857-11069671 GCA_037177535.1 Pseudomugil gertrudae | reverse complement strand
CCCGTAGGCAGCTGGGATAGGCTCCAGCCCCCCCGCGACCCCGCTCTGGGAACAAGCGGTTGAAAATGGATGGATGAATGTCTAATTAGCTCTATTTGTGAAACAAGAAGGTTTAACTGAAATGTCTCTGTTGGCTCAGGTGGTAGAAGTGATTTTATTCAGTAACTATTTGTATTTTCTCTTTAGCACACTCACATATCACACTTAAAACTTTGTACCCCACTGAGTGAAAAGGGCAAGAATCCATAAATATCTGTAGGGGATACTTATATTAAGACAAATTTAATATGTGGTGATAAATGGGCATAAGATACTGTATGAGAACATATATTGTGTGATACTAGATGTGTCTGACTTTCTCATGATCTGCGGTCATGTTCGGAAGTATCTGAGGTCAAGATGCTATAAAGGGCCAGAATCCGGACATGACAAGTCTTAGAAGAATCCAGAACGTTTCACAAATCCAGCGTGGTCAGTATAGTCCATGTCTGGTGATATACAGACACAAGGGCCCTGTTTATTACACAAAAAAATCTACTGTGACGATTGTATTGTTATTTTTACAGTTATTTCTGGGGTTTTAGTGTTTTTGTTTCTAAGGATTGTTACCATTTCTGATGAGTGAGTATTTTTCATAATGAATTGCGGTGGATGATTAATTCATGACATATGAGATTAATTTATGCTGTCATTAATCTCGTCACGTAATAGGACAATTGTGCTAATAGACCTGAATAATAGAGGATGTGTGTGTGTTTACGTACAGATTGGTTTGTGAGCAGATATTGAGACAAGCCCAATTTGTGATTTTTTTCTTTTAATTGACTTTATTAATGCAGCATAGGCTTGACTGTGTTGCTGTTGTTAGAGCAGTCGGAGCTTCATGGTAAAAGCAGGGGCAGTCTAATCAAGTGTGAAGGTGAAACACTCACTGCAGTTTAATATACTCACACTCTCTATACATGTAACCACCATTTTCTATTACAAACCACAGAGCAGCTCCATTGGGCTGAATGCAGCTCCAGGGCTCTTTTTTCCTCTGACAGGCTATTTCACCACCACATCTCACCCCAAACTCTCCTCGGCTTTTTCTTTGGCTGTGCCTATTTTAAATAGGCACACGATTGAAATTCTTTGCATATGATTGGACAATAGTTAAATAGGTTTTTTTTTTCCTTCAATGAAACACCAAAAAAGAAAAAAAAGCTCACAAACTTTTTTGTTTCTAACTTTCCAGCTGAAAATTGAAACTCCCCTTTAAAGGTATTTGAATTATCCAGGAAATTTGCTGCTTACTTTTGAAGTGACGGTACCATCACCTGAGATTATTTTAGAGCTGAGTTGAAGGTGTTTAGTGCCAAGTCAGCTTTTCCCCCCTGTTGTTCTAATGGCAACTACTCCTTGTAGTTTACTGATTACCTCAGTCAGCAGTCTCTTGTTGTAGTTACGTACCTCACAGCAGGAAGGACACTTTAAACCTGAATTGTGGGGATTAAAGATTGTTTTAATGAGGTGAAAGTCCCAGTGAAACGCTTAGCGCAGTGTAATTTGTTTTAGTATATTTACAGAGTTCTTGTAAAGATGTTAGAGGGAATGTCCCCTTCCCAGAAAAGAAAAACCCACAAGTCTTCCTCTGAATGGTCAAACATCCTGAACAGGCAATGTCAGGCTATTACACTTCAACTCTGTTGTCTATTTCTTGTGTAAAGTTAGTGAGGTGTAGAGTGTTTGATGTTAATAACCTAGTCCCTTCTCATCCATTTTACTCCCACTCTGGCACCAGTACAACCAACATCAACAAACCTCTGGTCACTGATCAGCGGTTCATACCCTCAACCATTCTGCCTCCTTTTTCCAATAACCATCACAAAAAACATCCACCTCACCCCTGTTTCCCTGTCTATTTCAATTCTTCCTCTTCCAGCAGCTCCCTGGAGACAGATTGATTAAGGGTCACCATGGTATTGAGAGGTTGTTGTTGAGGGTGGAAGTGATTGAGGACATTGATCCACTGTGGTCACACCATGTTTTTATACATATATATATATATATATATATATATATATATATATATAAACATATGTATATATGTATATTTTTTATTTATACACAGCATCTTTGTTCTGTATCTGATAGGTTGCAGCTTTCAGATGCTAACTATGCTTACTCTTCTCTCTCTTGGTTTTCTTCTAGCCGAGGCATGCCATTAAGCTTTTGTCAGTGTTGAACCAGATGCCTCAGAGACACGGTCCTGATACCTTCTTCAATTTTCCAGGACGCAGTGCTGCGGTGAGACTAATCATCACACACACATCTTATCATAATTATCGACAAATAACACAAAAAACAAATTCTTTGTGCAGTTTTATGTTGAATATGTAGAAATGACTTACTGACCGACATATGTATGTATTTTTTTCTTTATTTTGGTGAGGCTGCTCTAATGTTGTACTTATCCCCTGCCAGGCTATTGCATTACCACCAATTGCTAAATGGCCGTACCAGAACGGATTCACTATCAACACGTGGTTCAGACAGGATCCACTTAACAACATCAATGTGGATAAAGACAAACCATACTTATATTGGTAAGGTGTTCATCATTTATTTAGATTGTATAATGCGCTGGAAGCAAATCTTTCTTTCAGCATCATGATAGAATAAACAAATTTTTTTCCCATGATTTACTCACCCCTGTGTAAGCATTACTGGAGTTTAACTGAAGAAAAGGATTCATGTAGTTAAATCGTTTGTATCAGGTTTTTGTTTTAATCAGTTATAACAAGTAGAGAGTTTATTTTTTTAGAGGACAAAACATCTTTAGATGTTTCAAGTGAAATTAATCTTGAACTCATACAAAAAGAGTGAAGTTTGACTCTTTTTGTATAAAATTCCCTCTGTTCTATTGATCCAAGGAAAAAGGAACACACACAGCTGAATAAATCAACCTCGAGTCTGTTCCTGATATACGCCTAGATCTTGTGGACAGAATAAGAAACTCACTAAGGTGAACACGGATGACGCATTAAGTAGAGCACGCTGCGCTTACTCACAGCATGAGAAAGCACTTAATTGAATGCAGACATTTGGCCTGTTTATTTTTATCAATACTGTACATTACTGGTGACCAACTGGTGATCAACTGTAACATAAATGATTTTTTCCTGCTTATTTTCCCTAACACATTGAGATGTATATTCAGTCTTGTAGAGGAAAGACTACAAGAAGGACAGGAACACCTAGATAATGCAGTGACTAACCGCTGAAAATACTAATGGATCCTTCTGAAGCCCGAAACAAAAGATCTGCTTAATCTGAGGAACTTTTTGCTTAATAATTCATTCTGAATTGCTTTTGTCTAGAAATGACCAAGCTTTTTAAAGCCATCAGACTGAAAGACGTGAACAGTAAGTTAGTAGATAAATAGAATTAAATTTGAACAAAACTTGAAATGTCAAAACACTCCATTATGAGTGTATGGTTTGGTGAATGCCTCCATTGGCTCTATAGCTCTGGACCTTGCTGGCCTCACTGTTAGTGTTGTAAGTGCAAGCCGTTAGCCAGTGTGAAGCTTCATTAGCTTTGACCTTTTATTTAATTGAACTCCTTTACTCCACTGCTGGACTCGCTCCCTCCACCTCTTCACTCTGTGACGCTAACTAGAGGCCTCCTCCTCTCAGCCTTCCTCCCTAACAGACCGACAGAATCAGGGCACTCATCCTTTGCAGGAAGCATAAGATGGAAGTATATACGTTTGAGATGCAGTTGCAGAGATGAGCTCTCATTGTGTAAAGTGTTAGGATGTAATCCTGTTTCCTTAGTAACGGCTTGTCAGGTTGTGATGGAAGGTAAGGTGTGAGAGGAAGGGCGTCCTCCTCTTCTCTGGCCTATGTCTTATCATCCTCCCCCAGATACAGCTGTTACTCATTGGCCTCTGCAGCTGCATCAAGGCCACGATAACACACATTTACACCCTCCTAATGTATATCAGGGATTCACTTAAGAGGGATTTATATCTACTCTCTTATTCTGCTGTGTGTGATCCTTTGGCTTTTTTTTTTTATCCATGTTAGTGTTTTATGTAGATGTTTCAAGTGATGGAAGAATATACTAGGAGGGAAAAATAAAGGGACGATAGCTTAAATAGTGCGATATATAGTTGTGAAATGGCTGTGTTTCTACTGTGATAAGCTAGACTTTAGTATAAATTCATTAGTAAAAGAATTGACAGACTTTTTTAACTGTGAAACAGGAAAAGCTCGACATGCAATTTAGTTCTGCAGAAATCAAAATGTTGCATCATCCTGTAAGTAACTAAAAACTGCATTTTTCTGATTTTTCCCAAGTTTTCGCACCAGTAAAGGAATTGGCTACTCTGCTCACTTTGTGGGAAACTGTCTCATTGTGACATCACTGAAGTCAAAAGGAAAAGGCTTTCAGCACTGTGTGAAATATGATTTTCAACCTCGCAAGGTAAGAAAATACAAACAGTGTGGAAATCCTTTGCCACTTGTTAGATGAGACAGCATCAGGAGTGTGCTGCTGCCTTCTATCTCACGCTGGACACGCTGGGAATGTTGATGAGTGTGGATAGGGTCTGTCAATTAAGGCATGCGCACTTCCCCCTCTATCGCACTGTCAGCATTTTGGTGCCGTCCTGCACACAAATGCACACACACTCACTCACCCATACATGCTCAGGTAAACAAACACATTTGCTTGATAAGATGGCCTTCCACAGTATATGCTGACCCAGTAGAATCTCTACACTACCTAACAAAGTTCCCAGAGGTTTTATTTAATCAGTTTGTAAAGTCACCGTGTCTGACAGCCTTTTTTTTAGTTGTGTGCATTCGTCAATGTGTGTGTGTGTGTGAGAGAGAAAGTATGCTCATGTGCACATGTGCTACGATCTGCTTTTTAGCATTGTATGAATTGTTGAAATTCTTGGTTGTCTTCCTCCTTCTGAAGTTTTCATTTTCTCTGGGAAGTAAACAAGTCTAAGACATTGTAATTGTTTAGATAAGGTAAAACTGTCATGGAGAGCTTTGATTATAGACAGAAGACACAAATGTTGTCTATACAGGGTCTCCAAACAAACACTGAGCAAAATATCTGAAACCAATCAGTGCATAGCAGGGGGTTCTGTCAGTTTTCTCCAATATTTTCTGTTAATTTATAACAAATAAAAATGAGCAAACAATGTGTTTTTAAGGTGTTTTAATAGTAGTTTTGTTATTATGAGCCATTTGGGCACAAACAGTGTTAAACATGATAATTGCAGTAACACTCACCACATGACACAAAGTGAAAGAATACATTTTGATCAATAAGCGAGCAGAAAGGGGGTTAGAAATGCAGAGATTTTTACAAACAATAAAACCAATATAAAGTAAAATACACATTTGAAGAGAAATGATAATAATAAAGGGAAGACAATAAATTCCAGCATCTGTTATGTGGTGCACTGCTGCATTGGACAGGATTATAAAGTTTTATTGTTTGTCTCTGAATGTCTCTTTGTGTTTTTGTTCAGTGGTACATGATCAGCATCGTCCACATCTACAACCGCTGGAGGAACTCCGAGATCCGTTGCTATGTCAACGGTCAACTGGTCTCCTATGGTGATATGGCTTGGCATGTTAACACTAATGATGTAAGGACGCTAATGCTGTCTTAGATATGAATATGGACGCTATAATTCAGTTATATTTCACTGAAAACGACTGTCTCTTTTTCTAATTAGTTCAATGACTGCTAAAGATTTTTTTCTTTATATGATCTCTAGTTTTCAGTTATGTGCATCTGTGGCAGTCACAGAAACCCGGTATTAGTCTGGCTCTACTTAACATTTACCACCTGTTGTGATCTTGGCCAGTATTTGAGGTTTGCCCTCTGCATCGTCAGCTGGGGCAGACTTGTCCTTGGGCCACTTTCCAGTACAACTCATATAAAGTAAAACTTCCAACTTTCCATTTAGCAGGGAACAGGCAGCTTGTCTGCACAGCAGCACAACCTTTGCAACACTTCTTTTCTTGTTGGCTTTTGATTTAACTGCAGTTACCAATGCCTGATATTATTCCCACCTTAAGGTCAAGTGTTAGTGTTGTTAGTGTGTTAGTTCTTAAGCGTATTTTGTGTAAATCATCAAAAGACTTGTAAGAGGTGAAATAAGAGGTCTCTTAAAATGTGATGTTTTTTTTATTGAAGCTAGAGGATAAAATCAGAGGAGGACGGATGACATTGTGTTACAGTGTATTGTTAGGATGTAGTTGATGAAAGATGAGTGTAAAAGCAAAAAACATTGTAGCATCAGGTGAAGTTAAAGCAAAGTAAAAGGAAACTAGCAGATAAAAATCATTCTTGTTTTTCACCAGCACATATGGTGTTTATCTTAAAGGGAAAATATGGAGATAATAAACTTTTCAGATGTTTTTTTCATGTAAATATCAACAAAATATAAACACTTTTTTTCTCAGAGGAGCTGATGGCCAATTGAAATGTTTGTTTCTTTTTTTCAGAGCTATGACAAATGTTTTCTGGGTTCATCGGAGACAGCAGATGCAAACAGAGTGTTTTGTGGTCAGCTTGGAGCTATTTATGTTTTCAGTGAAGCTCTTAACCCGGCTCAGATCTTCGCCATACACCAGCTTGGCCCCGGTTACAAGGTAGAAGAATATCCTCTTTATTTGCTTTTTTTTGGCAGATACCTTTATAATAAATTATATATTTTGCAGCTAACATTGTCCATTATGAATGATGGGAACCTTCAATAAGTATTGTGTTACTGCATGTCATAGAACCAGTAGAATATTTTACATTGGTTTGCAAAGTATTTCCTCTTCTTATTGTGCATTTATGCCACTTCATTTCTATGTGGAGGGGTTGTTGTTGAGTTTAATTTAGCACCAACATTACCATATTTACTCATATATAGAATGCATAAATGTATATCTGGATATGATACATAACCTGTATCTGTATTAGTGCGCATGTTTTACATTAAAGGTACTACATGGCAATAAAACCCAAGAAATATTAACACGATTAAACAACTGCATGCTCAACTTTAGTTATATTTTCATTAATGAAAGGTGTCATTAAGACACATTTTATTACTTTATTTATTACTTTCTGAACATTTTAACGGAACACTTTAGCTAATGTGAAACATCATCCATTCATCTTTTGTCTATACCTACTTATCCCAATGCAGGGTCACACGGAGGCTTGAGTCTCTCCCAGGAGCTTTTAGGCAAGAAAGAAATTCAGAATTCAGAGACAACGATGACATTAATATGCATGTTTTTGGACTGTGGGAGATTTAAAGGGCAGTGCAATATACCTGGGTAGATTAAGCATTTCAGCCTTAAGTCTGAACAGAGTTTTGCACTCGGTTGAAACTAAAAACTATTGATATGAGGTTTCACAGTATAGAATAAGCCCTGAAAGCTTCAGAAATCACCATGTCTGCATGGTGGTCTGTGAGAGATGAGATGGTGAAACACCTTGCCAGCTGTCTGCTCCTTGTTTTGGCAGACTTGTATGCCTCAAGCTACTTGCGGCTCTTTCATGAATGTGTCCAAAGCTGTCAAGAGTTTAGACACAGGAGCATGAGACTGCTGATGTGAAACTGACTGCTGGTATTGTTGCAGTTGACTTTATTGCAGTTACCAGTAAGAATTTTTCTTTATTTACCAAGATTACAATCATAAAAATGATTAAAAATCATAATGTAACATTCTTTTAGGTTACACCCCTTTTGCTTTTTCTAATAACCTCCCTCTGTCATGCAGTATAGTGGAGGATATTTTATAGACTAGACTTTCTCATATATTGCTCCTGATAATCACATCTTTGGCATTTGCTGTTTTGCTGTCATGAATTCGGATCGCTCACTCTGTCACAGCCCCCAGTTTCCTGAGGCTGATCAGACAGATGATTGCTTCTCTGCATGATGCAGAAAGGGTTTCTCAGATGCCCAGAAGAGACCATTAAATGGCTCGGTTGTTTCAAAGCTGCAGGCCTCAGTGCTGGTGCTGTAATGATGAGTGTGTGGGTTTTTCGGTCAGCTGAAGGAGGACGCCAGTGGGACTCAGTTTGTCACACAGCTTCCTGTGTTAATGAAAATATAGGTCAGTGCTTGTTCTCATGGCTTCACGCATATGGATGTGTGTATATGACAAACTGCTCCTTGAGCACTGCCTTGTCTGTTTTGAGGAGTATAACCACGTATACGGCCCAATTCAGTGTATCTGCATAGCTGTATTGAGCCTCTTGGTCTCAGCTGTTGTCTGTGTTACCACTCAATAATGAGCTGCAAAAAGTAGACAGACACTCTGCTTGCTCTGCTGAACAAGCTTTCAGCACAGTGAGGAAGCTCGTGGTCTTCATGTCTGAGGCGGCTTATGATGGTCGACACACTGTGTGCAGTTTATCACCTCCCTGCTCCACTAATGACAGAAGAAAATGAAATGTAACATCTTGTTTTTCTGTGTGGGCTATGTCTTAAGAAATGCTTCCGTGTGTGTGTATGTGTGTGAGTTCGATATGCATGTGTGCTGCAACTCTTATGGTAAATGTTTTGCTATTTATTGTCTTCATCAGCCAACAATTTGGACCCAAGGGAGACAGTTAGGATAATTGTATTGTATTAGTGTGTTTCCCTATATAAATGTGTCCTGTCTATATTTGCCAGGCTTTACAATTGTTCATGAAATAATGAGGAGCTAGATTAGTCATTTTATTTGTTGCATACATTCAAGTGTTGAATTGGTGTAGATTTAGGCTATGTTTTAGGACAAGGAGACATTATCCTAAGCAGTTTTGAAGCTAGGATCAAATAACTGGATATTTCTTGAACTGTCATTTCACCTCCAGCTTTGTGCCTGAGTTCAGTCACCTTCATGAGTTAGAAAAATGCTAAAGAAGTGCAGTGTAGCAGAAGCTGCAAAGTGTAGCACAGAGTAAATGAGCAAGACAGGATTGTAAGGCAGCTAATACGCTACAGGGTGAGAAGAAAAGTCTTCCCCAATACCAGTCTCAGGAACCAACATAAGCAAGCAACTCTGATTAAATACATTATAATATATATGCACACACATATTATATAATTAAATTATACACATATATATATGTATGTATGTATGTATGGATAGGTGGATCAACACACGGCAGAGACACAGAAAGGCATTGGTTCAAGGATCAGAAAAGCCAAACCTCATGGGTTGACAGAACTGTTGCTCGAGACAGCAGAACCAGACAAACAAACCTGTGCACAGCCTGGATTGATTACCAGAAAGCCTATGACTCAATGCCGTATACATGGATCTTGGGATGTCTGAAGTTCAAACTCAGCTCAAACCTTTTTTCTAATGTGCTTTCCATGCCACGTGCAACACGAAGTGCTTTACATGATCAAATCAATTAAAGTAAAACAAGCCTTTACACTACCAAACAGACAACATAGCATTGTAAAAAAATAAATAAATAAAAACTTATTATGTTCACTGACACTTAGGCATACACACACACAAAGCCAGACACGACTCCCTAACTTCAGTCACTTAAACTACTTATATATAAGTGAAAAAAATAAAAAAGAGATGGAGAAAAATAATAAAAATAGCTGTACTAGACTTTAGACACTCTAAGAGCCTTTGTTGTAAAACTCAATGAGGTTGTGTCAGACCTCCCTGGAGGTCAACTTCAAACCAATTGCACAATTCTCCATCATATATGGTATATACCAAGGAGATGCCCTGTACCTGCTACTGTTCTGCATACTGTTGAAACCCCTCAGTCAATTAATCAATAACACTGGCTATGAATAATGACAGACACCTCCTCAATATGGAGACATCAAGCTGTACATTAAGAATAAGCGAGACGTTGACTCACTAATCTACACAACCAGGATCTAAAGCAGGAACATCGGAATGTCACTCGGACCAGAGAAATGTGGCCAAATGGCAACATTCAGAGGGGGAAGGTAGTCCATATGGAGAGCATTGCACTCTTGCAGGGCAAGATAACAGATGTGGCAGAGAGCTACAAGTGGCTTGGCAAACCATAACCATGGAGGATTCCAGCCTAAGACCAGTGTCCAGAGGGTATACGCTAAGAGCAAAGAGGGAATTTGAGGACTAGAGAGCATCAGGGCCATTTTCCAAGATGAAACATCCAAGGGAGAGGGGTCGTTTTTGACCTTCATTCAACAGTGTGAAGATGAAGCAAAAAGTTCTCTAAAATGAATGGATTAGTGTGTGTGTGTGTGTGTGTGTGTGTGTGTGTGTGTGTGTGTGTGTGTGTGTGTGTGCTGTTATCAGTGCAGCAGCAGCATGGAATCTGCAGCCGTCAGGGATAGGGAAGAGTTGTCACTTTCATTCTCGCATGTGTTAACAAGACACATGCGTCTTTATACGTGTTAAACTTCACATATATAAAATTCTTTCTGTCGCATGTGCTTCTTGTGTTATCTATCAAAAGCCTGTGTTCATTCCTTATGACGTTAAAGACCCAGTAAAGCTTGCTTCCATGCTTACCTGCATGAAGACATTAATACAAGCTAATTCTATGAGGTTTGGACCGCATGCACTTCATAAAAGGAGCACAGAAAATGGGCTTAGTTTGCAAAAAATGTGCATCTTAAAAAGTGCATTAAGTTACATTCAGGCCATTCATTATTTTTTGTGTGAAGAAGGCCCACGCTTCATGGAAAATAACCAAAGAGCGGTGTATGTGTATTTATGATTGATTATCCCTGCACATGGTTATAGCTTTGTAAGTAACTTTTAATGGATAAGCTTTTTAACTCTATATATTAACAGAGAAGCTTTAAACACCAGATCATCAGCTCTTGTAATTTGCTGAAGTAATATGTTCTAAAGTCAGTAAATATGAACAAAAGCAGTATGTGGCTGCAAATAACTGTGCTTGCAAATATTATTTAGGTGCAGTTACCTAAAGGATAATTTGAAGACAGCTAGAAAACTCTAAATTTGTATTCAGTCATGTAGATGTAGATAAGGGTGTTACAGCTTGCTGCTCTGTTAAAGCTGCTCAGGGCACATTTCTTACACTAGACCTCAGATAAAAAAGGTTTAGAACAAGAAGGGCTTGTAGTTGTGTGAGCGGCCTTGGGCCTTCCTGTGCTGTCAGACTGAGCAAGGCACCTGGGGACTGAGTGCTGGAAGGGGAAAGCAACCCCCGCCTGGAGCTGCTGCAAAGGCTGGCAGAGCTCCTTACTAGCCTTTCATCTGTAGGGCTTCATCATATGTGTTACAGAACCAGCACTGCTGCAGGATACATGAACCGAAAGGTCTGTAGAGACAGATATAGATGGATATTTGTACAGATAATGTACAAACTGCAACTGGTAATTTGAAAGAATTGGAAAAAGATCTGTTTTCAGCTTTTTTTGTGAATCTAAGGAAAGAGTGTCTTGGATTTTGATATAATACAATATTTTTAAGTGTGCCATTAAAAATTGTCTTTGAAAGACAATAAAAGCGAATCTTGAATCTTGAATCTTGAATCTATGAACTTAAATCCTCCCAAGAAAAATATCCATGCAGAGATTCTTTTTATTTCAGCCTGATTGAGGCTTAGCATCTAGTGGGGAAAGATAAGATAAATGCAACATCATATACATATATTGAATTACTCAAATGTGTCCGTCTCTTATGTGTTGTTTTGTTGACAGAATACAAAGAGATAAATTTGGATCTGTAAGTGCTTTGAGTTCTCTCCCATCACCCCCACCCCCCAACTCCCATCTCTTATTCTGGGCTAATTGAATTAGTGCCCGGGTTAGCAGTGTGTTCATTAAGCTAATGTCGTGTTGTTTACACACAGCTCATGCTGCAATTAAACAGACTCCATTTTGGGTGTTGAACTTGTACACACAGACACACTCACACTTCTCATGTCCCTTGACAGCTTATTTGTCTCTCATTCCATCCTCTTTTATTTCTCACACAACCTTTGACAAGTTCTTTTTTTCCTCACCGCTCCATCCCTGCAGAGCACTTTCAAGTTCAAGTCCGAGAGCGATATCCACCTGGCTGAGCACCACAAGCAGGTGCTGTATGATGGGAAGCTGGCCAGCTCCATCTCCTTCACGTACAACGCCAAGGCAACGGATGCCCAGCTCTGCTTGGAGTCATCACCCAGGGAAAACCCTTCCATCTTTGTACACTCACCCCACGCGCTCATGCTACAGGTCAGTTTGGCTTTGTTATTTGCCTTACTAAGACCTGTAAATCACCTAAATAAGTGTTTGAAGTGAAATGAAATTACATTTTACTCAGGTGCATCTGTGAAAAATGCTCTCAGTATAGTGTTTTATATTTCTGCCATGGCAGAGGTCATGTATTCGGCAGCATTTGGCTTGTCCGTCTGTCTGAAATCAACATAACTCAGAAGATGCAGACAGAATTTAGTCAAATTCTCAAAGAAAGTGGTTAGATTTTGAAGGGGATTCGGATCACCACCTGAATCCTGAAGGATTCTTTATTTAAAGAGCGATAGGAATAAAATTAGGCCCATTGTCATTACAAATATAGAACTGGCAGTGTTGTATTGGACTGATACTAACCCAGCGCTGATACTAGTATCATGTACTGTAGGAGTAGAAAACCTTGAATCGAGCATAGGAAACATGGCTACCTGTTAAATTAAAGAATTATTAATTATGTATATTAGCATCAGTGAAAAGCAATCAAACATAGCTGTTAAAAAGAAAATCCTTTTACAGTAACCAGACAGGCTGATACCGAGCCCTCACATGTGGAAGTGTCCTCGTGACCCTCACATTGCCCTTGAGCTCTTCATCAATATGCTACTGTAGAGTAAAAGCACTGAATACATCCAGTTGATTGCTGCACAGCTGACTGGGTAAATACACGTAAACAAAACAAAACATTTTGAAGCTCTTCAGCTTTTAATTAATTTGAAAAGGTATTGATATTGACATGTATGAAGGGCTTGTGATTGATCATTTTGTTTAGTTTCAGCAGGAACTGTTATGTTTCAACTGATCTTTTGGTTTTCATGGATATTCAGTACAAAGTGCAACCCAGTTCAGGGAAAATGATCAATTAGCAAGGCTTAGAAAAATAATGAACTTTAGCTTCATGGGCTAAGCTTGAAAGATTTATAACTATATAACTATAAGAATTCATCCAGATGCATGCTTCAGTGAAATTTAACAAAAGATTAAAGATTAATTGATTTTTCTTAAATAAAATGACATGAGCTGGATTATGTCATTCATATTAAAATGAGCACTGAGGAATAAGGGTTAATGTGCAGATTTTAAACCTTCATTATCATTCATAATTGATGGAGTCACATTTTTATTTAAGATATAGGAGATGGCTTTTTTTTGTGAAAGTTGTTTGGTTTTAACCTGTTTGTAACTCCTGGTCAACACTAACAGATCTCTAATAATCCACAGGATGTGAAGGCCATTGTAACCCACTCCATCCACAGTGCCATCCACTCTATAGGTGGCATCCAGGTCCTGTTTCCACTCTTTGCTCAGCTGGACTACAAGCAGCTCAATGACAGCAGTGTGGACACCTCCGTCTGGTGAGTGGGCTTTGAAAAACAAAAAAGGAACCATGTGGCTGCTTGAGCAGCAGTGAGATGGAGAAAAATAATGATTTCTTTTGCAGTAAACCCACTTTTGAGAGTTATATTCATCTGAAGTATAATAGATTATTAACTCATTGGCAGATTATTTGGCAGCACAACAAAATGGTGGCTAACTTTTGAGTGAAAAATTACCTAAAAGGACAAAAAAAGTACCAGATTACCTACAAGGGTTAATGGGTAATAGAAAGCAGAGGCTGAAGAGTCAAAGGACAAAGACAGAGATGGCTTTCTCTGGATTGATGAGTGATTTTTACAAAGAATCTGTGCATCCTTCCGCTCAAAGATCATCCTGATACCAGTCCATTACACACGCCGTAATGCAGTTACATATCAAGCAGCATCTCCAAATCATCTTCGGTACAGTCAGACTATTTATTATACTGTGAGGAGGAAAACGATAACATGATAATGCACCCTCAATTTGGAATGATGGAAAAGGTGAAGAGCTGAGGGGGAAACATGGTGCAAGTTTTCCCACTTTTTTACTGACATACTGTATTAGAGGACGTATAGAAATTCATCACTAATTTCCACATTTGTGAAATGTGTGTTCAATGTGTGTGTTGCAGCGCTACTTTGCTGGCGTTCCTGATGGAGCTGCTGAAAAGCTCTGTGGCCATGCAGGAACAAATGCTGGGAGGAAAGGGCTTTCTGGTGATTGGATATCTGCTTGAGAAGGTACAAAGGCCTCCGCTGAGTTGGTGTTGCCACTTAGATTTATCTGTTTCTGGAAAATAAAGAAAGAAAGCCGGAGAAGCTGGAGTTTCTGTCAAGCCTTTTGTTTCCAGTTTTTGTTTGTGTTAGTTTAGGTAACTAGGTACTTTCTAAGCTTTGGTACACATGTTTATCATTTTGGATTTTTGTTTGTTCTCTTTAACTACAATGTTGTTGCATGCAAACATTACAATGTAACATAATGCTGCAGTTATTTTGCATGTGAGGGGAATACAAATGTTTCTCATTGGCTAAGTTTTTTTAAAAAAAATGGTTTAAGTAACACCTTTTATTTGCTGTTCAATGTTCAGTCGTCACGGGTCCACATCACCAGGGCGGTACTTGAACAGTTCCTGTCCTTTGCCAAGTATCTGGATGGTTTACCGCATGGAGCACCACTCCTCAAACAGCTTTGTGACCATGTCCTCTTCAATGCTGCCATCTGGATACACACCCCTGCCAAGGTCTGTTTATTTTTGTTATTCTCCTTATAAGAGCATGTCTATTTTTTTAACTCTTTGATGACCCTCATCCAAAAAAAGTAAAACGTAATAACAAGAATGACAGAAATGTAAAAGTTTTCAGCGAGTTTTAACCCCTAAGAAGAACGAGGCAGAAACACACAATTATTATAATCTGAGAACTTTATTCGACCCTTTAACAAAATCTGAACAAAATCTGTATATTTACTATTTATTACCATATAATATGGTCAAAATTAATATAATGTAGAAATTGTTTGTATATATTGTATATATATATTATTCGTCAGGCCTTGGGGGGTGAATGCCGCAGTGACATCTCAGCTGTTATGTTTTCCAGTAATGTAGTAAATGAGCTTGGAAGACATGAAAGAGGGAAGCTGGCATATCACACTGGAAAGGACAGAACATGCAACATGCACGCGGGGAAAACAAAAACGAGAAGTGACATTTGAAGAGACCCCAGGACAAGAGAGAAATGTGCAACTCCACTTTTTCCTCTCACTCTGAGCTTGTTCTGTTCTGAGCATTTGTGGCATTTCCACAGAGCCTGTCAGCTCTTGCCTCCATGATTTTCAAAACATCTTGACTTCCTGCCCCCCCCTCCCTTTCTCTGACCTTAAGAGGTGATCCTGGGTACAGCAGCACCCTTATTCTGGGTATGATGGAGGAAGAAATGAAAGGGCTATCAATGTTACTAAGAAGGAGTTTGTTAAGACAGACTCCAAGTGTTTATGTATTGATCCTCGTTGTCAACACAAACCAGTACAAAATGGTTACATATTGGATTTTCACTTGCAGTTGAGTACCACTACAGAAAATAGCAATGTAGTGGCTTGTAAGTAAGATCACAGCTGAATGGGTTTATAATGAGGACAGGACATGCAGAAAAATTGTACCAAGCATTAAGACTAAAGAAAAGAAGTCTTATAATTGTACAATTTCACCTCCGGACTTTTCACACTTCCACTGAGCTCTATTATTTTCCTCATCTTGGAATATTATTATTATTGCCCTCATTATTGGCAAAAATTGCCTCAGTTATATTCTTCAGGACTTAATAAGAAATCATATTGTCTGCTTTACAAGTAGAGAGCCTGTTCTCTCTCCCAAGCTACCTCTGGTAAAGACGAAATGCTTTTAACAAGCCACAGTTGCAGCAGTGAAGCCAAACCACTCTGCAGTGATCAAGGATGAGACTTTTGTTCTGTTTGATGAAATCACACCTGATCAGTAGCTCAATGTATGAAATGTAATGTAATGAAGTCTTTATACGTCAGCTGAGTGTCCTCTCCAGTCTGGATGAGTTGCGATGTGATATGCTCACGCCGCAGTCTTCCACTGATTTCATTTGCTTAAACAGAGCTACCTCGTTAAGGCTGGTCCTTCGCATGGTGGTCATCCGAATGAGCTTAGAGATTTGTGAACCAGCTCGATTTGGCACATATTCAACGAGGATAGGCTAGGAGAATATTAGGAGAGAGAAGAAGAGGGTAAGGGAAGAGACAGCGCAAATGAGCAGTGGGAGGGTGCCCTCCTTAAATGTCAGGAATTGTAAGTAGCTCCTCAGTTGAGGCTTAATGGTTTCCAGCACAGAAACATAAAAATAACACTAAGCAGAAAATATGACTGCCTTTATATTTAGTTTCCTCTCATTCCCCTGTGGCTGTCTTGTCACAATAAAACTTGCTTTTGTTTGAACACTAAAAACACACACTGCTGATTAGTTTTACCTCAAACAAGCCATATTTGCATTTGTATGAGTAAATGTATATTTATAAAATCTATGAATGTATTGTGTGTGTCCAGGTTCAGCTATCCCTCTACACGTACCTCTCATCAGAATTCATCGGTACCGCCACCATCTACACCACCATTCGCCGCGTCGGCACCGTCCTGCAGCTCATGCACACCCTTAAGTACTACTACTGGGCCATAAATCCTTTAGAATGCAGTGGAATCACCCCCAAAGGCCTTGGTATGTCCAAAATCAAGCACAGTCTTATTGTATGACGATTTTATTTTAAGAATGAATAAAACGTGGACGCTTTGAGCAATTTCTGATGAATGTAACCAGTGTGTCAGAGACACTGACTCGATCCATCACCCTGGTATAAAGGTATAGGATTTGAGGAGCTGGGCAGCTCCTGGAAAAAAGGTTACTCTGTTTCCTGCAGCCAGAAAAACTGTCACTCTGGTGGAGGCCTCTCACATGCCGTGAGTCCAGTAGGATCCAGCATCTTAGAATCTGATGGTCACACACAGTGGAAAGCGATCCCAGTTGGAGTCAGTAGGTTTTCTCTGTGTTTTTAGTCGAGTCCTGTCTTGTAGGTTTATGGAGTGGAACCAGCTGGTTACTGAGAATGTTATCACACGCTTGATGACTTAATATTGCTTTAGGAGCTACAAGGTTCCTTCAGACTGCTTGTTGCCTCTGTGTCTCGTGCAATTATAGCACATGCAGAGATCAAGCAAATTATTCCCTGGGTGAATGAAAAACTAGTAGCTGACTTTACTCGTTATTTTGACGTGTGACTATAAATGAAATTGCTCCACTTCAGCCCCTAAGGTGCCAATAATGAAAAAGACGATACATCAATGATGCCGTGTAAGGTGAGAGTCAGACAGCACTGTGATACGAGAGAACCTGGAGAAAGCTATTAATTAGGGTTAGTGGAGGAGAGATGAGTGGTAGTAGCTAAACAGTTTGAAAATGAATGAAACAATAAGAAGCTGCTGTGCTCGACCCCACCCAAAAACCAGTCACAAAATGCCCCCCATCAAGAATATTTGGGCAGGAGTTTTAAATGATTTCTATTATACCTCATTTTGACCTCAGTCCCTGTAGAGATAACACAATGAGGTTCAGACAATATGAAACTGATTTATGCCTCCAAGACAATATTAATACAAGCGCGCACATGCATTAAGGGTAATTCTCTCTTCCCTTGGCAACAATTATCTTGTGAGGCATGCTTACAAGGATGGCAGAGCAGCTCCATGCTCCAAATGATTCAGTGTATCTGAAAATGAGAAAGACCTTTTCTGCAGTAGACAGATCATAAATCTTTTTCACGTGAAAACTAAACTTTTCTTCTCTCAGAAGACTTAACCATGCTCCTGTGAAAGCCTCATACGTAACATGTTGTAGATTTTCGGAGCTGTCGACAAATCCTTTCAAGCTTCCTGTGAGAACAGTGTGTCTTGGAAAAAACGAATTGTAGTCTCTAAAATATCATGCACCAAACAACACCATTCATATCAGATTTTCAGTTTTCACTGCCGTTGGAACGTGACAGAGCCAGCGTAAACCCAGCTCCCGCAACCACATAATGGAGCACCAGAAGGTCAGAGCATGCTCTCACTTTAATCAACCTCTTCTGTGCCCTAGAACTTCTGCTGACTTTAAGTACGCATCCTATGTCACCATGGTAACAGACAAATTTGATGGGCAGATCCAAGGGAGCTTTTGGAATTTCTAATCAAGTGGCTGTCTGGCTTCTTTTCTGTTTGGTGATATTGCTGTTTGACTGCAGGGATTCGGCCCCATAAAGAGGCACTGATAAGAGCACAGTGGCAATTAGCCCCAAACACACACTAACTGCTGTTCAAAGCTAGAAGCTGCTAGCGTTGTTTGACTGTATGCATGTGTGTGCACTTGACTGTACTGTATGAGAGTGATATGCACTAATTTACATAGTAATATGAAGGTGTTTTGATCTTTCTGTGGGCTTTGTGGATTAGAAATGTATTCATCTATGTGTCAGTTTGAGGGAATGAGGTTGAATTCACATTGCAGACTATTTTTTTGTATTGTTACGCTCTTATCCACTGGTATTGCTTCTCGTTAGAAATCCATAATTCATGTCTGCATTGCCATGTATTTTGCCAGTACTTCCATTTTGGTGTTCAATGACAATTTTTAGACAACAACAAAGGAGAGAGCATACTGTAGCTTATAAAATGCCTGCAGGCACTTTGCACTTGTGTAGCTTTTAAGTCCTGCTGCTGAGTTATAATTCAGTGGAAATGGTAATTAAAGGGTTTATATAAAATGAAATTGATCGAAATTTGAATTCATGTCATGAAGCTAAGATTTAAAACATGCTGTTTAAATGTGAATTAAAAGAAACAGAAATTATTTGCAACAAATTACACATAAACAAATGCTTTTATTGAATGTGATGCCTTCAAAACATTTAGAAGTACTGAGCGAGGGGCATGTTCGTGTTTCATCACCTCCTCTCGTAAGCAACACTGTGTGAATTTGCTAGATAATCAGTTGTCATTTTTTAAGTGAAATATTTCCCCATTCTTACTCAATAAAGGGTTTTAGTGTTTCATAAACACCCCTACCCCCATCCCCAGGCATGGATGCTGCCATTTAACTTTGTATATATTATAGATGAGATGAATGTATAATATGTCCTCTGAGTTTTATGCAGGAGGGAAAAATTGTCTCTGATATCTAAACAGAATTTCAGATTTAAAATTAATTTATTTAATTGTTTATCTTACTTTCATTCATTTTTTAAATCCAGGGCCCAGAAAAATTGCAGCATGTCTGGATGTAGTAAACATTATTTCTGTATTTACCCGTCTATGTGGATCCAGTGATGTGTTGACTGTACAGTGGTTTTCTCCTCACAAGTTCAATTTCCAGCACTTTGTTTAAGCATCACAAAGGCTATTATCTATTTAATTAGAAACCTGTCTATGCCGTCAAATAAAAATATATGTAAAATCTCAACCAACACAGAAAAAACAAAACATCCCTGACTTCTCGTTGTCTGACGGCATGAAAATATACTCTAGAAAACTGTCTCCTCTGATCAAGAGCATGAGAAAAGGAAATTAATTTCCAAGTGAAAAAGGTAGTCATTACACTTGAAATAGAGAAGAATTTTAGATTTGAGCTTTATGTACATACTTACAAATAAATACTGAAACAAAACAGTACACTCAGTGTTCTCATGGTGCATCCATGCACTCACTTGAAGCACAACTATGATGGATGGTCATTGTCACCAGTCCAGCAACATGTAGCAGCTTGACAGATAAGGATGATGGATGACAAGTGCCTTGTTTTGGCTTTGTGAAGAGCAGATGAATAGACTGAAACACGTACAGATTCATGATCTAAGGCAACCAGTGCGTGACAAACAGATGCTTCAAGAAGCTTCACCTCTTCTTTCAGCCTTATGTGTTTCTCTCAGTTTATTACTGATGGCTCAGCAGCAGTGAGTTAAATATCAGTTTAATCCTTAAAATGGGATTTCACTCTGCAGTCCTTGTCTTCACCTTTAACAAACATTAAATGAGACTGTCATGGCTAACGTTTGCTCGGTGTGTCTCAGCTGGGAAGAAGGATTGCATGTAATTTATGAGCTGTATGGTTTAAATGATTTGTTGATATAATCTGTTAAGGAAGGTATGGAAGGTATACTCTTTTTAATCTGGCAGCAAAAATGTAAAAATTGTTTTATTACCTTTAATATTATTATTATTGCTTTAATCTTTATCAATGAATCCTTCCAACAATCATATGCATTAGCGTGTTCATTGGCAGCAGCTTTGAGCTGATTCATAGCAACTTCTAACTTTAAGTATGTCTGATGTACAAATGAATCATGTTGAAAATGATTGAAACTTGCATCAATGAAAAATGCTGTGCCTGGGCCTGAGTGGTCACTGTTTTTTTCATAAACTGTTTAAAAGCACTTTGCTGAGGCTTAATGTAAGAACTAAAGAAGTAACAGCCATAAAAAAGGTATCATGATTGTGTTTTTTTGTGGTCATTAAAGCACATCTGAAGGTAATTCTGGGCTTTGACAGTTGAACAAGTCAAAAAAAGGGAAAAAGTGGAGCTGAATGCTTCAAGTATGGCAAAGACTTTTATATACAGGAAAGTGCTTGCGGTGTGTCAGATGCTTTTGTGTTTTTAGCTTGATTATGTCTTGTTGCAGCCCACCAGAGCAAACAACTGATGGAGTGCCAGTGCTTCAAAGTGGATACAGTGGATTAAAGCGGCTGTTTGGTTTGGATCAGTCAGACCATCAATCATACTTTTGCAAATTACTGCGTCCCTGCTGTAATAAGTTAGATTAGTACAAGCATAAAATATCCAGATTGCCAAACTGCTCCAGGAGTTAATGACAGTGATTTACAGTTCACAGTTGTAATGTGGAGTGAGTGCATGTGCGCATGTCTGTGTCAACATGTTTTTCTCTGCTCTCCAGGAAGCTTAATAAAACTGAACATCAGTTAACTGTGGAGCTCGCTCAGCCTGAGCAGCACACATATTCAGCTGATGATTATCCAGCATAAAAAATGGATTTTTAACAGGAAATTATTTGTTTTGTTTTGGTTTCTTTGAATAGATGGACCACGGCCATCCCAGAAGGAGATCATCTCTCTCAGAGCCTTCATGCTCCTTTTCCTCAAACAGCTCATACTGAAGGTAGAGAGTAATCGATTATCTTCATCACATAGTCTAAGCTGCAAGAAATCACTTTACTTCTTTTATGTTCTCTGTTGTTTCTCCTCCCCGGCCGAGCTGGCTTAATCTAAAATATGTGGAAAATAGCTTTAAAGATCAGCAGCCCAGAATGAAGTGCTGAATGTTTTTGTGTTTGTGCAAACCTGTATTGATTTATTGCTACGTCTCTTTCAAGTAGCATGAGAACAATAAGAAGTAGAAACTGGAGATTATGGATGCTTTAGTAAATTCTTGTCTGTTTAACTAGGACCGGGGTGTGAAGGAAGACGAACTCCAGAGCATTCTCAACTATCTTTTGACCATGCATGAGGTAAATGCTTACTTTTGTATGGAAATAGACAAAGAGAGGGCAAAGGAGGGAGACAGAGAGATGGTGAGAGCAGTTGAGTGGAGCTGGTGGCAAAATGTGCATTTTAATTTGTGGGCTGGAGTTATGGTCCACTTAAACGGGAGAGTGTGAGTCAGCTTCAGTGCTGTGACAGCATGAAAAATGGCGCAACAATGGACCGAACAGAATGTACTCCTCTGTAGCAATTATATCTATTCTTGCTCTGAAATACCACCTGCTCCTCTGCAATACCCTCTGTGTCCACCCCAGCAACTCTCTCTTTGTCCTTTAAGCCCTCTATTCGTTTGTCCCGCTGGGCTTTCTCCTCCTCCTCCGCCTCACCTGTTGAACTTTGCTTTATTTTCTTTGTAGGATGAGAACATCCACGATGTGCTCCAGCTGTTAGTGGCTCTTATGTCTGAACACCCGGCATCCATGATCCCTGCTTTTGACCAGAGAAATGGCATAAGGTGAAGGCTGCCTACACATGCAACACAAATGCAAATGAAAAAGATGTAATTCCTCATATATACAGCACCAGTCACACTTTCCCATTGGATTTAATGTCCAAACTTTTGACTGGTAGTGTATAATTGGTCCAAATCAAATTCATGTCCACTGTTAAATTTTATTATTTAGTTTCTTCCACTTTGGCTTCTTGCAGCAACAGGAGCATTCGTGCTTCACAGTGCATTGAAGTTTATTTTTACATGATTTATATCACTTATGTGATCAGAGCAGTTGGATTTTTTTCAGAGACAGACTCAATTAACTGTGCTGGTAATGCCAATTACTCTTAGATGTCTTTTTGGTTGCCATGGTAACTTCATTGTTAGAGAGGTGCTTGCAAACTGTGAACAACCATTTTTTCACATGCCCTTTCTACACTCCATTTAAGAAAATGCTTTTGTCAGCACACATGTTGATAACTTAAAGAATACTGAGTATTCATTATAGATTTGCCCTCCATGTTTTTTTTCTTCTTTAACTTTGGGCTTTATCTAAGTTGTTATGATTTAACCCATGTGCTTTGACTTTCTACAGGGTGATTTGCAAGCTCCTGGCCTCTAAGAGCGAGAGCATCCGGGTTCAGGCACTCAAAGTCTTGGGATACTTTCTGAAGCACCTTGGTCACAAGTAGGTACCTCTCTTTGTTTTTTTTCTTTTTGCGCATGTTGTCTGCTTTTCTACCGTAACCAAAAGAAAAGAAAATGTCATGTCTGTGGAAAGCGAATTAAAACTGAAGAACTACAACATCACCATCCTCAGTGAGCGCCGCTTTGTTTGTAAATGAAGATAATGTCTGCATCGTCATGTCCAGGCAGAATAATCACACTGACACTGAGCTCCGGCAGGGATGTGGAAGCTTGATGAGCAACACTGAATGCTGGGAGATTTATTCACTCCATGTGACATGCACATCTCTTCTCCACAACATGAGAGCAGGCCTCCATGCTGCACCTGAGCTCTGATCTATTAGTCCACCACCTATTTAACATCTGTTCTAAGCAGCCATTCATGCATTCATCCCTTTGTTCATAAACGTCACTTAAAGGCAGATTAGAAAATGACACACATGTGCATCTCTAGATTTTTTTATCTAACCTTTATATAACAAGGAAAATAGGACTCTTGAGACTTCTTTTTTCTTTGCAAAATGTCTTTTGCAAGCACATTTTGGCCAAGATAGACATCAGCTCTGTCAGCAATTGTTTCACAACAATGAAAGACAGTAAGAACCTGCAGTATACATAAATAAAGCATATACATGCACATGGAACAATGTGGAAAAACAACAAAAAACAAACTTCTTTGTACAAATAAAATGATGTAGAGGAGATATGTTGATAGGACATTGCTTACAAACACTGTAGATCTTCTTATATTTCTTCAGAAATATTATTTGAAACATATATATGTCATATCTTATTTGTGTCTTAGATCTTTTTAGAAAACTCAATATGAACAAAATATTTAACATGGAATGTGAAATGTAGGTTTACTAACCAAATTAAAGGCAAATGAGAGCTAAGTGTTTATAGTCCATCTAAAATGTCTTAAAAGCCATGAGAAATATATGATTGTGTATTCCTGTGTAGAAACACAGCCCTTGAAATTGTAGTATTTACTCATATTTTTATGTATTTGTGTGTGTGTGTGCACGTGCGTAATCACTGCAAAACAAGGTGAAAACTGCAATTATTCCAATTTTTTGTTCTGCTCTCTGATCAAGTGTAGACTCTTTTATTTGCTTGAATGTCCTCGTTGTCAATACAGGAGAGAACGGTCCCACTTCAAAATGTCAGGTGCACAAACATTAACCACTTAGTGTGGATTAGAAGATTAGCAATCCATTGGTTTGATATTCACAAGGCTGGGGAGGTGCATTTATGCACCAGTTGTTTGCTGCAGCACTGATGTTTGGAAGCACAAACAAAGGAAATTTCTAAGACCCCCCAAAAAAGAGCTAATTCATGTAAGGGTGGCAAAGTTTATTATTGTGTTAGGAATGATGGTGGTCAAATGATGATCTTATCTCTAAATCTAATGTAGGGTGCTCTGCTTCTTGACACACAGTTCAGTTTTATTTAAGTAAAGATATGACACTATTGTTTACTATGGTCTGGCAGGCCAAAACAGACCTCCAGATCTCTTTCTTTGTAGAATTTTTTCATATGATATGAACCTATATAAAGAAAAAGCAGTTTCTGATCCCAGTTTCTATCAAAGTGAGTTCATTTAACAGATGAATAAGCTGAGTTGAAAACTCATTTTAAACCCTGATGAGAGCTAATTGGGTCTGTACTTTCAAGGAATATTTGCATATGCATCACAACAATGTAATATTGTTATGCTTTTTTCCCTCAAGTTTAATATTGAAATATTTACTATTTTCCAGCTGTGGTGCTTCGTCTGTTGTCGTCATATTGTTGATGCTTTTTGTTCAATTTGTTCAGCCAATATCAGACTGTCACCTGGTCAGTCACAGTTAGTGTCAGTTTCAACTGTCATAAAGCTACTATTAATGTGCAAGTGTGTCTTTGTTCCCCCGCAGGAGGAAGGTGGAGATCATGCACACTCACAGTCTGTTCACCTTGCTGGGAGAAAGGCTGATGATGCACACCAACACGGTTTCTGTCACCACCTACAACACTCTGTATGAGGTAAATGATTGTTGTGCTGCAGCTCATTTATTCCAGTGAATGTCACGGTGACCGGTAATCTTCTGTGCAGATTCTGACGGAGCAAGTTTGCACTCAGGTGGTTCACAAACCCCATCCTGAGCCTGACTCCACTGTTAAGATCCAGAATCCCAGTAAGTGCACAAACACTGCTTTCTGACTTTGATCTCTCCATTTCTGTGTCCCCTTTGGTCGGCAAATAATGCTGTGGTATTTTAATACAAGAGAACAAAGAACAAAGCCTGAATTTAGAGGTGATGCCCCTGCGTCTTTTGAACATTTTCCTTCTTTTGTCATCATTACCCTTTTTCCCCCTGTCATTCAGTGATACTGAAGGTCGTGGCAACCATACTGAAGAACTCCTCCCCCAGCGCAGAGCTGATGGAAGTCAGGCGACTCTTCCTCTCAGACATGATAAAACTCTTCAGCAACAGTCGTGAAAACCGACGGTAGATTAACAAATATGCCTTTGCTTGCATTTACTCAGCCACATGCCATTTATTTCTAGCGATGATTGTTTTGCTTTGAGATGAAACTCCTGCATCACATCAACTGTTTGTGTTTACGCATCAGCTGCTTGCTACAGTGCTCTGTGTGGCAGGACTGGATGTTTTCCTTGGGATACATCAACCCCAAGAACCCCGAGGAGCAGAAAATAACCGAGATGGTGTACAACATCTTTAGAATCCTTCTCTACCATGCTATCAAATATGAATGGGGAGGGTGGAGGGTCTGGGTTGATACCCTGTCCATCGCACACTCCAAGGTTAGAGTATAAGCTTATATTTTAATTACATTGATGTCACTGTAACTGATGCATTTTCTATCTTTATATGAACTTGCTTTGTCATAATCTATGTATTACATATTAAAAGTGATATTAATGCTCTTGTGGGTAACATTTTGAGCTAGTAATCACCTCTTTTTTATGCTCATTAACTGGAATTTAATCCAGATATTTTTTCACTGCAGTATAAAAGTGAGGGGACATTATGGATGATGGGAGACTAGCATACCAGTTTTATCTATCCTGTCTTTAGTATCGTGATCTACGACCCCCCTTAGATCTACCTGGTGGTTACAGATGTGGAAGGAAATTCTTGTCAGTGCACGTGTTCTGATCACATTACCAATTATATCTACCATCTGTCACAGGTGACCTATGAAGCCCATAAGGAGTACTTGGCTAAGATGTATGAAGAGTACCAGCGTCAGGAAGAAGAGAATATGAAGAAGGGAAAGAAAGGCTCCGTGTCCACAATTTCTGGCCTCTCAGCTGCATCAGCCCCAGTTGTCAATGGCAACCTGGAAATTGATGACAACTCCCAAACACAAACACCCGAGAGTGAAGCTGAATACAGTGAAGCGACTGGCGGAGACTCGCGTAACCTCCTCGCAGATGGTGCCGTAAAGCGACCGAATGGAGAAGCCCTGACACCTGGGGAGCAGGCCGCTGGTCCAGGGGTGAGAGTGGAGGTCCATGACCTTCTGGTGGACATTAAAGCGGAGAAAGTAGAAGCCACAGAGGTGAAGTTGGATGACCTGGATCTGTCTCCAGAAGGACTTAGTGGAAGTGTTGGAGGAAGCAGTGGGGGTGGGGTAGGAATGGAAAATGGACCTCTGGTAGAGGTAGATTCTCTCCTGGACAGCGCTTATTGCTCTGTGGTTCCAAATCTGAATGGGAATTTGGCACCAAAAGAGGATACTACAGGCTCAGGGGTTGGAATAGGAACAAGTCTGGGCCTTTCAGGAGTCAGCTTGGAGGATGATGGGAACATGGGTCCACTCATCACATTAGCTGATGAGAAAGACAGCGTTCCAAGCAATAATGGATTTCTGTTTAGCAAGGTATGATCTCATTATTGTTGCCAGTGATTAATTAAAATCCTATCTGTGAAGCCACATCCTCCCCTGCTGACTTAAAATATAATTTCACTACTTTGTCACTGTTACCCTTCTGCTATTATCTGCCCATCTTAATCTGTCTACTTTCCCAAATGAAAAAAAAGTTTTAGCTGTATGCTTCTCTAATATTTTAGTTTCTGGTTTAATTTTGCCATCCATCTCCCCAGGTTGATGAGAAGTTGCTTCCAGCTTTGGCAGCCACAGACCCCCTTGTATTGCAGAGTCCAGACCAGTCCAGAGCATCAGGTTCAGTCCCTGCTCACTCCACCATCAACGCCAGCGATGATCTCAGCCTACTGGCCCACATGACCAGCTGTGGCTCTGAGTTAACGCAGACTCAGAGCCATACTTCTGGTGATCTTCCAGAGGATGGACCCTTTAAGATCCAGAGCCCTCTTGCTGACATCAGTTCCATTGCTGAAGCTGAGAGCCAGGCACAAATCCAAGTAGCTTCTAGGCCAGATTTCCCAGAGGGAGAGAATACATCTGGGGTAGAGGGAGAGTCTGCTGGACTTAAGACTGGAGGAGACACAGCCAGCACCACCTCTGATACAGAGAGGTCAGATGATGGGAAAGACAAGGACACAAAGAAGATCCAAACAACAGCAACTACTCAGGTGCATTTAGATGTTTCTGTATGTCTGTGTTTTTAGGCTGTAACAAAGGCCCTTAAAATCTATTTGTTCTCATTGGCTTTCAAGGTGCTATGGAACCACCACAGATGGTATACTGACATGAGGCAAATACTTTTCTGAAAACAAAACATTTCAATGCCTTAAAACGACAATTAAAAATGGCTTTCTTCAAATTTTGTTTTTCAATTTTTATAACTGGTGTGACTTTCACAACCTGATGGATTATACTGATTAGCACCAATAGATCTGCCATGTTCACATTATCTCAGCCAAATAGCTGCAAAATTGACTTCAGCTGAGCTTATTTTTATTTAAAGTGAATGACAAAAATATTTTTTGCGTTGCTCTATGGACTGTAAGGTATAAATCTGTATAAATGGCCAGTTTAACTGCATATGTCAGACCAGTAAAGCATGCACTTAATCCCATGGCCTGACCCAGTGGTTTGCATTGTTGCAGGCTCTACATGGGCGTAGCGCATCCCAGCTAGAGCGGGACCTGCGTGTTGATCTTGGTTTCAGGGGTATGCCCATGACGGAAGAGCAGCGGCGTCAGTTCAGCCCTGGCCCGCGAACAACTATGTTCCGTATCCCAGAATTCAAGTGGTCTCCGATGCACCAGAGGTTGCTCACTGACCTGTTGTTTGCCCTGGAGACAGATGTGCACGTGTGGAGAAGGTAAGTTAGGCTGTTTCAGATCAAACCGAGCACAAAGTTAGGAAAGTTTTTTATTTTCCATTCTACAGTTGGCTCGTCTTTCCAACTTGAACTTTTTCTTTTAATTTCAGCCACTCCACCAAGTCAGTGATGGATTTTGTGAACAGCAATGAGAACATCATCTTCGTCCACAACACGATCCACCTCATTTCTCAGATGGTGGACAACATCATTATTGCCTGCGGAGGCATCCTGCCTCTTCTATCAGCTGCCACCTCCCCTTCTGTAAGTGGCTCTACTTCGCCCCTCTGTGGTAGGAGGGAGAACTGAGGTCTTTGTTAAACTTCCAGATGAACAACAATCCTAATCGTCCCCATGCAGAAAGTTTTATCTTGTATCATTTAATAAATAAATCATGGTGCGTGTACATTTGTGGCACAATCTTGAATTGATCAAAAATTCTGTTTAATTTTCCAATAATTATAAACATCTATGAACTAATCAGTCATTTAAAATATTTGGATTCTTCCCATCAGTAACTCTGTCAATCTAACACTATTTTAACCCTAATATGAGCTTTTTTTTCTTTTTTATTACAGTGTAATTGATTGTTTAACTATTTATTTTATATCACCTATATATTTTAATCTTTCTTTTCCTCTCTGTGTTACATGTATTGTGTATTTTCTTGTCCTTTTTTGTCTGTTTTTGTCTGTTTTGCATGTGCAGAGTTCTAAGAGTAGTGCCAACACTGTAAGTTGTGTTTTTCCCCTTCTTTTTCTATTCTACTTAAACTTTGTTTTAGTTTCTTTACCATTGTTACTAACACTAACCATTGCCTGTTTAATATCCATAGTGTTTGGATTTATTGTGCTCCTCTGCTGCTAATCAAATCTCCACTCTATGCTGTATATACTGATTATGGGTATGCCTTGTTCTCTAAGCCTCAGAATATTCTAACACTGTTAGAATATTAAATAAAAAGAACATGTAAGAAGGCGTCTCCAAAGCAAAAAGGAAGAGAGGCAAAATATTCAATATGAGAAAGAGCATGAGAGTTTTCCGAAAGTCCTCCAGGGTTGCGTCTGCTAAGAATTTCCCATTTGTATTAACATTAAAGAAGGCAGGAGGATCCGGACCCCAGAGGGGTTCAAAGGGAGAGGAGGTGACCCCTGTTCCTGGGGGAGGAGGCGCAGGGGGAGAGGTGCGTACAGAGCCTCAGACTCTCATCATCACCAGAAGAGCTAAGAGCACCAACCCAAGCCCTTCTGTCCTCACCCTGTGTGTCTGTTATTTCCCAAATGTGTGTGCTCACTTGCTCTGAGGAGCCCTCAGATGCTTGCACCTTGTCGGCTCTCCACAGCCCTGCACATCCTGCTTTCTAAAGCAGTAACACAGCAAACCACACACTTGGTTTTAAGCCCCTGCTATGCTGCCTTCTGATTTATTTCTAATGTTTATTTCTATGTGTTTTGTAATTTAGGAGGACTTGTTTAAATGTCAAGTGTCTTGACACTCAAGACAAGCTGTCTCTACACCATCAACTCTAACAGACCGCACTGTTATTGCAATCCCTCTTACCATTACCTGTGTGTCATCAGGCTGCACTTCCTGTGTGTTGTATAAAGCACCCCATGTTGGTAGATTTCATCATCTAAGTCTGTTACTCACTTAAAAAGCATGACACCAAGAGATGTATTCCTGTTAGTTGGAAAAGCCATGACTACTGTGGTCATGCTTATGCAAGGTCTATGCATTTCCTAAAATGCTAATTCTCTTAAAAGAAAGAGAGAAAAAAGATGATACTACAGGATTTCTTCAAGCACATAGAGGGACCTTCCATTTCATCATACGTATATGCTAGTGTTTCACCAAATAACTGTCCAACATGTGCTTATGTTTTTCTTCCCTACCCAGACTGAGTTGGAGAACATTGAGGCAACACAGGGCATGTCTTCAGAGACCGCAGTAACATTCCTGTCTCGGCTGATGGCCATGGTAGATGTGTTGGTGTTTGCCAGTTCCCTTAACTTCAGTGAAATTGAAGCAGAGAAGAACATGTCATCAGGAGGGCTGATGAGGCAGTGCCTTCGCCTTGGTGTGTGCTTGTTTAATGTATTCAGTATTGACCAAATATCAAATGATCGACTTGTGCGTGAGACTCACAGCTTAATGGTCTTGTTGAGAAAGGTTACAACTACCGGCTTCTGTCAGTTGATTAATCTGTTGATTAATCTTTCATTAATAGTCTAGTACCGAAGGAGCATGCTAAAACAAACAACAAAAACTTAGCATAACATTTAGAAAGGATGAGAAGATTTCCGTTTATCTAAGATGGCAAAGATCTTTTAAGAATGTAAATAACTGCAACAATTTTTTGGGTTTAATTTCACAAGGTGAAAATCATTTGCATTTTTCTTATTAAATAAAGCTGTTCTTTCTAAAACCTGAATTTGTGAATTGACCAGAATAATAAAGACATGATAGGTCTTTTTAAAAATTCTCCTTAAGTAGCTTTAAAAAGAAAACCAAATATAGCACACACACACACACACACACACACACATACGCAAGTTAACAATAACACAGCTTTATGGTAAATGGTCTTGTACTTGTATAGCGCTTTAACACTATTTGACACATTCACCCATACGCTCACACAAACACACACACATTCACACACTGATTTGAACCACTAACTTGCTGGTTAGGAAATAACCAGCTCTACTACATGCGCCACAGCCGCCCCCAATATATATTTTTTTATATAATTATTTATATAATTATGGTATTACAGTATATTATGGCTTCATGATCTTAAATAGGATATTCTCCTTGATAAATTGTAGCCTGTCTTGGATTTTTTTATTTGTTTGTTGTAGATAAAAGTCCTCATTGGCCCACGGCACATCATCCTAGTCCCACGACAGCACTTTAAGTCCCTATAGACTGTCCATGCGACGTTACCTCTACCAGCTGTATTTTTAAGTTTTTTTGTAAGAACAATAGTGGTGGTCCCCCTTTTGCAGCAACCCACTCTGCTACTGAACTTTTAAATTCAAAATGGAAGTAAATATTATATTAGACAGCAGATTATTATATATGCTCTTGAGTGTAGACATGCTGTGCAGAATGTGAGTACAGTTTTCCTCTGCTCATAATGACACGGAGGAGTGCAAAACAGAGCTCATAAAAGACTGAAACATTCATTTTTAGGGTGAATTTTTTTACAGATCTGTTTCTAAATGCATGAATTTGTAATTATTGCCAATGTTTTACCTTTTGTCTAGTTCAATTCAATTTAGCCTGGTGTTTTCATGTTTTTGCTTACAAATCAACCAACAAATCATATCCCTGAGGAGTTATCCATAAAACAAAATTATGTTGAAGTTTAGTAACTTAGATTTTATGCTTCTTTTGTTTTTTTTTACTCATGAATAGATTGTGCACATGCTTCAAACACCCTTTGCCATTAAATCATACTTACATGGTTCCCCTCTGTGTGAATCAGTGTGCTGTGTGGCAGTTAGAAACTGCCTGGAGTGCAGGCAGAGACAGAGAGATCGGAGTTGCAAGTCCTCATTAACCAGCAGCAAGTCACAGGACAGCCTCCACAGTGCCTCCACTGCCAGCAAGGTACTAGACATACACAACATCAATTCAAATCCTACAACACTTAAAACCTGACACAGACACATGCATATGTATGATGCACCACTTTTCATATTTTCTCTTCTATTATTAGCAGGATCCAGACAGGCTTTTGCAGGATGTAGACATCAATCGTCTTCGAGCTGTGGTTTTCAGAGATGTGGTAAGTGTGTGTGTTTCTGTATTTTTAGAGCATATGGTATTTGTTTTTTTACAAAACATGTTTCGGTGTTTGTATTGTCTTGCTGTAGGATGACAGTAAGCAGGCCCAGTTTCTAGCCTTGGCAGTCGTTTACTTTATCTCGGTTCTCATGGTGTCTAAGTACCGAGATATTTTGGAACCCCAGCGAGAGATTGGCAGGTCTACGAGCCTATCGGGAAGAAGCATTCGCCATGAAATTAACTCCCCAACCAGTACAGGTGATTCTTGTTTTTCTCTTAGCTGCAGTATTGTCTGTCTCAGAGGTTAACTTGGATTGCTCAGCAGTGAGTCATCGCGGTAATGTAGAGGATCCTGCCTCCAGTTAAACAGGTCTACATTTGTCAACAATATGAAACAATTAGAGCAGACAGAAGGGGATTATAAAAAGAATATTAAAGAGGGAGGAGTTATAGAAAATACACAGTTAAAAAATAATGCAAAATTTCTTAATACAGAGATTATATTAGTAGTTATGCAACTGTTTTTATATCTTTTAATACTAATTTATTCTTCATTGGTGCAGAACATCCATCCACTGCTTTCTCTGATCGGGACAAGCAGACTCCCACCCCAGTGGATGACTCTCCCCGGGCTGGCCTTCCCCATACAGACTCAGGCATCGGAGAAGAGGGCCACGTGGCAGGATCCCTTAATGGCTCGGAGATGGGTTTGGGGCTTGGTTTGGGTCTGGTCGGGAGAGAGACAGACAGAGACAGAGACATTGGAGGAGGAGGGGGAGGCATAGGAGGTGGAAGTGGGGGAGGAGGCACAGATCTGTTGTGCAGTCTGTCTGATGTTCGGAGGTCACAGGAGAGCCTACTGGATTCTCCCCACAATCCCAGTTCCACCCCCAACTCCAACCAAGCCCCACCTTCATCCATTACTAGCATTAGTCAAACAAACAAAGGCATTAATGTGAAGGTGGGTGTGTGATGTTCATATTCAGTCCTGGCTGATTCTTTAAATGTGAATATTATAAACTTTAACAGCTTTTATAAACGTTTATCGTTGTAACATTCAGATCACCAGATTTGTTGCTCTCTGAAATGTAGGAAATCCTGAAGAGCTTGGTGGCTGCTCCCATTGACGGCGCAGAGTTGGGCCAGGAGTCTGGACCAACGCCCTACCATCCAGACCCTGCCTTAAAGACACACCCAATGCTGCCAATGCAGTTCCACTCCTTTGACAGGTCAGTCCTTTTGTTGCTTGACCTACAAAGTGCATTAACACAACCAAAGCCATCAGTGCAGCCTTACATATGCAGCCAGTAATAATATATACACCTGCTATTATACATCATTTATAGACAAACAAAAGCCATGGATTGATCCCTTGTCTAATATTTTTAAAAAAGCTGTGGCTAAAACTGCATTGAGCTCAAATGGCTGCTATTACATTTTTACATTTAACTCTTTAATATATTAGGAAAAAAAACAAACGTGTCAACTTGAAGCTTTACGATCAGAGTGGGACTGATAGTGAGACTTATAAACAGTCTATAAAGAGGTTTAGATGTTTGTCTCCCATCCACACTCCTACCACACTGCTTTCCAATAAGTGATAACGTGCCAGAATCTCCTGTGCATCAATTAGTCCCCCTGATCCCCCTTGTCACAGAATCGGAGAGCTCAGTTATTGATTGAGGACGGTATGCATAATTAATCACAAACACTTCTTATGCATCCATAACCAAATCTGTCTCCACAGGTCAGACAGTCATGTTTCATCTATTGTATCTGCTCATATACATTACAAATATATACCAAAACAAATAATAATATAACTTTTTATTTATTTACTTAATATTATGTTATTACATTTTATTTGTATTTTTGTAGTCCCTTTTCTTATTTTTCTTCTGTATCATATACATCATTTCAATGTGTATATTGTTAACAGAAATGTGTGGGTATAGTCTTGCATGCAGTTGCAGTCATGTTGATATAAACAGCCAACAAACAGACATTTTGAGGGGAAGAATTATTATATAAATCTGTTACAGAGTAGAAATACCAGTTAGAACTGATCTGTCTACACAAAGCAGTGGCACTATGTGGTCCCTCCTTTGATGCTGAATTTTTCCAACTGTTTCTAAATCTGAAAATATCCTGCCAGCTCTTTGATGTTGTCAGCTGATTTGAAAGCTGCAGAGATAATTTTGGGAGGTGCTCCAAAGCTAAAACATGAGTCCTGTCACAATCGGCTCTGTTTAAATATCTGGTAAAAACAAAAAAACTAACAACAACACACACTTAGCATGTGTGAGGTAGCTTGAGAAGGTTCAGCCAGTGACTGACACATGTTCTTTATGTTGCTATGGTACCAGACACAAACAGTAGACATGTTTGTCCATCTGATGTGGTTATCTCAGTGGCAACTGAAATCAACTGTCTGTTCATGTTGGCACACACTTCAGGCTCAGGCCAACAGAAGGCATTTGCTTTCACAGTATTGTGTCAGCTTACGTGATGCCCTCTGTCTCATCTCGTACAGGAGTGTTGTGGTCCCAGTGAAAAAGCCACCACCTGGCAGCCTGTCAGTCAACACGGTGGGCACTCCTACCACCAGCGGAGCAGCCACTGCGAGCAGTACACCCAACATTTTTGCTGCTGCAACAGCAACACCCAAGAGCATGATCAACACTACAGGTAGGAAATAACCCAGAGATGGTGCAGCCAGAAATATACCTCCTCAAGTCTATGTTTTATCATAATATCATGTTTCTAAATGCATGCTGTATCTGTGGATGTTTTTATTGTTTTGCCTTGGCTCTGTTCAGTATGCGTTTAATGATACGTGGCAAAGAAACGCACCTATAGCATGCCAACCACTCAAAGGCAGCCCAGGAAAGGAAGTTTATTTAAGCCCTTCTGTCCTAGGAGCAGTTATCCTTTTAGCAGACTCATATTTAATACAAGCTGCAGAAAACAGAATAATATATTAAAACACACAACAGATGAGACTGAACACAGTCGATACACAGATGGGTACAACATCATGCTCAGCAGATCCACTGTGGCATAAAAGATTTGTATTTAACATGACGGACGTACTCTGCTGTGTTATATTTGCATAATGGACAAGGAGGGGGTTTTGTTCCCAGAAATGGATTCACTATATTGATTGCAAAGCTATTTTCACAATCCATTACCAGAAGATCAGCATCAGCATGTCCAGTGAGATACTATCCAAATTGAATTTGTTTGCAACTGATCAGCAGCAATAATGTTTCCTTCTTTACTGTCCTGCATGATGATTACAGCTACATTTCACTGATGTTCAACAAATTACTTTTCATCACTTCCCTTCCTTTCTTTTCACTCTATTTAGGCGCCACAGACTCTGCCTCCTCATCTTCCTCCTCCTCTTCGTCATTTGTTAATGGTGCAACTAGTAAGAATCTGCCAGCGGTGCAGACAGTGGCCCCCATGCCCGAGGACACCATGGAGAATATGAGGTGTGTGTTCTCTCCACCACAAAGCTCTTGAGTCACTTGTTTCCTCCCACTTTTTCTTTTCCTCCTTTTGGATTTGTTTTCATGTTGATTTGTCTGGTTTCACGTGTGCCTGTCTCTTTTTTTCATATCATTCCCGTCCCCTTCATCTTTCCCCAAGACTTCTAATAGTCAACTTCCACAGATACTGATAAAAACGGTAGTTAGAAGAGTTTTTCTCTGGAAGAACAGACAGCATCTGCGGTGCACCTAGTGCACCTGGTTGGAAGAATTAAGCTAATTTATTAAGTGTACCTGCATGTTGTACATACACAGTACTTTTTAAAAAACAATGTCCGTCTTTACAGAAGTCTATGATGAAATTACCCAATTTTTCTTTAAACCTATTACTTTATTAAATATTTCTCTGCCAGTTTGTCTTAATCACTAGTTTGATGACTTGCGTTGTTTTTCATTATCAGTACTTACCAAGTCATGGCTCCATATAGACAAAACCATGATAAAATTATATTTTGACATTGCTATCTATTATTTTGAGCAAGATAACATCCACCAAAATGCTGAGGCTTCAGTGGGCGAGACTGTAAGTGGCAAATGATTAGAAATATAAAACCTGATTTAAATTGAAATGTCAATTTTTACTACATTGTAAGTACTCATTTGTTTTCTGATATGTATAGTGACAAACTAGCCCCACAAAAGACAAATGATTGAGATAGCAGCAACACAGACTGAATCTGAGTAGGTGGAAGACCAGATGCTGTCTGCTAGAGGAAATGTAACATGAGCTCATCAAGTCATCAGACTTCCAGGCTAGAAATTGATGAATAATAATATACTTTTTGCAGCAGTTTTTTATGCTGTCATGCACAAATACCACTAAAACATTTCACTAAGTCAACACTACGGTACTCTTCATCACTAACATGGCGGTTCTGATGCTGTCTTAATGTCTTAATTTACATGAACTCTTTAGTGCTCCACTAGCAGCCCTTACACTCAGCTCAGGCTCTGCAGTCTTGATGTATTTCAGAGAACATGTAAATGGAATTGTCATTGACATAAATCTGTGTTTAGTTTTAGTTTGCACGTTGCGTAGGAGTCACTCAGACTAAATGACGATTTGTAACTTTTAAGTTTGTAGAAATGAGGAAGTAGCCTTATAGAAAAAAAAATTTTAGGTTTTGGAGCAACTTGGACTGTAATATTGCTGTCAATGTTAGCAGATGAATCATGTTGTAAAGGTTCACACACTTCAGTGTGTGGGCGCAGACGTGCACATGTATTTCTTAATCTGTGTGCATGTCTGTTTGTGTGTTTTTGTATGTGTGTGTGTGTGGTTTGTATTGCAGTGCCTATTGTGAGGTGGCGCAGTGTGCGCTGCGCAGCGGTCAGACGCCCCCTGAGCTCAAGTCTTTTAGCTCTCTGGCAGGCTTCCAGGCAGCTCCCCGAGATGCAGGACAGTGTTTTAGGCAAGGAGATACTCGTTCTGTCCCCACGTCCCCTCCCTCTGCCCCACCTCCACCACACACTCTGCTATGCCCAACAATTACTACATTTTCCCAGTGTGCCATGCAAGAAAGGACAGAGCTCTATGCTTCAGCAAGAAGCATTCATATGTTAACATTCACAATAGCACAATTAATTCTGTCACTTTTTGCATGGATGTGTTCTCACACTAACCCAAAGTCCAGGTCAGAGCTGTTTTTTTCCCTCTTGTTTTAACTTCTGGTGCAGCTTTTGCAAATGCTACTCATCTGATACTGTCAGCAGGATAAAAATAGATAATACTGGAAAGACAAACCGTGTTGTTGGGAACTATTTGCCTACAAGGCAAAAAATACGAGCTTCACTGCCATTATGGCTTCATATGTCAGTCTGCTTTGCTGGAAAGTTCCTGCCTTAGCCTCTACAAAAAGACATTCTGGTGATCCATTTACAGAGTCTGATCTGAATTTTCTTTCTCAGTTTAATGATCTGATAACAGGTTCAAAACAACCTTCCCATGTTCTTTTTCATTTGCAGAAATAAGTTGCATTTTTTTGTGTCTTAATGATAAAGTTAAGTGTCATTGAGGTGGATGTGTTGACAGAAATACAACAGTGTAATAATATGTCCACGCTCATGTATTCCTTTGTGTAGAATTTTGTCCACATAGAAAGAGGTATTTCCACCTGGTGGGTTTTAGAAGGGGCTATGTGTACGGTCAGGTTAAAAAGAGAGTACAACCTCCTTCATCTTTAGGCTTTTAGATAGCAGAACTTAATTAAATGTCTAAAAAAAACATGGTTTTGCAATAACCCAGTCCATGTTCAGAGCTCAGAAGAGCTGTTAAAAATCAAATCAAGCACCTGCAAACCTCAATGAACCGAAGCAACACTAGAAGGAAGCACAACAAAATGGGAGAGCAATAACATCATGCAGAAAACTCTTATTTGCAGTTACAGTTGCTGCAGAGTGGTTCTACAAGCTATTTAATCATGGCACGTAGCTCATTTTTCACACTGCTTCTGTTTGCTAGCTTGATTTTTAACTGAATAAATAATATGCTGTAATTTGTCATATAGATTGTTTTTACATGATTTTAAGACCTGCTACCAATCAATTGATGTTTTTATCACATTCTTGCAGAAAGGAAGTTGACATTTCCTTCTTACAACTTTATATATTGCTTCTTTTAAAGGGGGATAAAGACAAAAGATTTGTAAACACATGAGAGGAAACATGTCAGACTAAAAATAAATGGATCGCCAGTATCGTCAGAGCTTTAGTATTTTCCTCTTTATATAATTTACACAAATACACTCATGAAGCCCTTTATATATGCAGTGTAATGGAGGCTCTTTCTTAGGTTTAGCTGTCAGTGCTCCTGCTTCACTCATGCCACAGTGTTAAGTTTTGATTAGCTTCTAAACTGCAGAACCAGCAGCAGTTTCTGCTGGTACTAGCTCAGACATAGTGCTACCATATCAAGCCATCATTTTGCTCCATTCTGTACTTTTTTTATGTCCATTTCACATCTATTTCTATTTCTTTAATCTATATCGTTGTGCTCTTCCCTTCCTTGTGCAAACCTGTCCTTGCTCTTTGTTCATGCATATTTTTCTTGCTCTCTTTCTTGCATGTTGTATATTTTGAGTTTTTAATCCTCATCTGAATGTTTCTCATTATCATCACTCCTTTCTCCTCACTCTTTGTCTCCCCCACCCCCTTGTTTTCACTACAGCATCACAACCAAGCTGGAGCGGGCTCTGGAGAAAGTGGCCCCCCTGCTGAGAGAGATTTTTGTGGATTTTGCTCCTTTCTTGTCAAGGACACTGCTGGGTAGCCATGGGCAGGAACTGCTCATAGAAGGTACAGGTGCTGTACACGGCTCCTTTTTCTCTAACTGGCGTCTCTCTGTGGAGTCTCTTCATTCACTGTCCCTCACTGCGATGTGTGTGAGAAAGACTGAGAGAGGATGAAATGAGTAGGGTGGATGTTTTGCTGTGTGAGTGTGACTGGGTGTCTTTGGGTTGGCTGCTTCACTCATTCGTCAAACAGGTATGAAGTCAGTATCTTGCACCATTAATAAGAAAACAGCTAGACAGCTATGATGGTGATTTTTTAGATCAGATTACTTGGATTATACTCTGTTGTATATGTGTCACAGTCCTCTCTCGCCCCACCTGCTTCCTGGTGTCCTGTTTTTGTAATTCATTGTCTCTGTGTAGATTTCTCCCCTGTTCTTTCTCTCCTCTTCCTCTTCCTCCCCTTTTCTTTCTCTCTTTCTTTATTGTTTGTTCTTGTCTTTCCTGTGACTTGCTTTTTTAATGAATTTGACTATGCCGACTGTACATGATAACGTTGACACTTCAGTAACTTCTTTGATGATATTTTTGTGTCTGATGTGTGGGGAAAGAGAAGCTCCTGACTACTGTTTGTGTCTGCGCTGCAGGTCTGGTTTGTATGAAGTCCAGCACGTCTGTGGTGGAGCTCGTAATGCTGCTCTGTTCTCAGGTTGGTGACCCATCCCTTCCCCTCTCTGACCCTCTTTGCTCTGTCCTCACACTTTTGATCCATTTACTCTAACCCTGAACAATACTGTTCAGCTTGTTATTTTTCTAATAACCTATGACTCAGTACAGTTAGCACATTCAAACTTATTGATCTGCTTTATAAAGCAGGACTATGTAATGAGCGCACTGCAGATGTAATTTAATATCAGCTTATATGCATCATTGTATCATAGCTTTTCCTTTTCAGAGCTTTTCCTTCATAAAGGCCAACAACATACAATTTAAAGTAAATTATTTGGGTTTCTTTTAACCAAATTCTATTTTAACAATAAAAAAACTTAAGTGGAATCACAAAACCCTGCATTTAAATTAATACAAATGTTTATCTGTATATCTGTTTCATTTGCAATTGAAGCCAATGTTTTGATTTTAGTAAATAATACTGAAAAGACAGGGTTGCCACTTACCGCTTCATTAGCTTTCCTTAGATGGTGCCCGTGACCAGATTTCTTTGAAGTACTGAAGTCTCTTTCCCATCTTCTCTGTTTTCTTGCTTCTCAGAAGAGCTCTTGTTGTTGAAGTGGCCCTTCAGCTTTTGTTCTTTTTTCTTAACTCTGTCACTGTATTTCTGTTGTCTTCTCTCCTTTTTTCCTGCTCCATCACCAGCCAAATCATCAGGCACTTCTTTTTTGGCCAATTTTAACTCAATGTTTCTAAAGCAGCTGCTTTCATCTTGTGCCATTCGCCACTCTGCCCCTTCCTCCTACCGCTCCCTTTCCTTTTGTCTCCTCTCCACTCTTCCCGGGTGGCTGCTCGTCAGCATGTATAGTATTACCACTGACTCCGGCCTTGTCTGCCATTAGAGGCCCAGGAGAGTGTACTCGAGCCCAGAAATCGATCCTCTGGATGGTGGGGGGGTGTAACAGGAGATAGCCTTAAGAGCCAGAGGAGCTAATGGAGCTCTGATAGTTCAGGCTTTCAGCAACACTCTTATCTTTCTCAGAAGTCTTTACTCTCATATGTACATGAGACACTGACTCAGACTTAGATGGATGCATTTTCATCGACACTTTGAACTCTCCAACATGCCTCTTCCTCTTGCTGTACTTCATGTACAGCCGTTTTGTGTTGGTGTTCACTGTTTACACTGATGAAGCGTAACATTTTTTTCTTTGAACGAAGCTTTTGTAAAAATTTCACGCTTCTTACACTTTGATAGGCTGATTACTCACAAGAGCATTCTTAATGCTTTCAGGCAGTCTTTGATGATGTAACTGTGATTATAGTGAACCACACACATAATGCTTAACCTGGCTGAATTTAACAGGATTTCATTGTTTGCTCCATATCAACGATTCTTAAATCATTCCATCAAGGAATAAAAAAAAAAGATTTTATTCTTATCTACATACTCTAAATTAGAATCTACAGAAATAGCACTTTGATATTAAACAGTTCTACATCGAGCAGTGATTCATTTTGATGTATTTTCTGCATACAGGAATGGCAGAACTCCATTCAGAAGAATGCTGGACTGGCTTTCATTGAGCTCATAAATGAGGGGAGGTAATCCATCACACTGAATGATTATCACTCCACAAAAGTCTTTCTGATTCATATATTAACACGCTATCAGTGCTAGATAAAGAAGAGATGTAATAGAGTCCTAAGGCGAACCTTGCCATGATAAGTGCATGATAATATGCATGTTCAGGAGGAAGCTAGATCATTAAAATGCAGTTAAGGCAAAAAAAACTTGTATTTGTCTGACATGATTTTTGTTGGAATATCACTGCACGTTTACATTTACACACAAGCTATCTCTGAACTCAGACCAAACTGATTACCTGCATTATGTTCCACTACTGTCACCAACATTTATCACTACTTTACCAGACTGCTGTGCCACGCCATGAAGGATCATATTGTACGTGTTGCAAATGAAGCCGAGTTCATTCTGAACAGACAGAGGGCTGAGGATGTGCACAAACATGCTGAATTTGAGGTAAACACACAGGATAACCTTTTTTGCTTGTCCTGTTGGTGTGTGTATAGCTTGTGAAGTGGCTGCACTTGCGTGTTTTGTAATTATCAAGACTGTAAACAATTTTGTAGGCTGTACTATAAATATATTTATATTTTGCTCTCAAGCACTCAGACTGTTTTATCATCCTCCTTTAAAGTAGTTCAGAGTAATGGTTCTCCACACAATCTTGAAGGTTTATTTGGACTTTTTCTTTGCTACATTTCATTTCCTGTTGCTGACGGTTTTCACAAGACTCTTGTTTTGTTCAGTAGTTTACCTAACACAACATAAAAAAGACCCCTAACTTGAGATTATTAAAGGGAAGTGCTTTGATGGGAAGGAAGTACTAAGGTGTGGTTTCTCAGCTACAGGGAGCTGCTGGGCAAAAGCAGCTCCAGGAACGTAGCTGATTAATGTCGCTGTGGCATCAAAATGGGTCAGAAACAGTTCTGAAGTCGAAAAATGATGTAGTTCTACTTTAAGAAGAAGCTAATTGTATCTTTGTTACCAACAAACTCACATCATTTGTTCAGATTTCGGTTGATGCATCTAAAAATACCACAAATGAAACATTTCACCATTTGTAAAGTATTACTTTTGCTACAGCAACCACTTTGCCAGAGCTATTAATAAAAAATGTAATATACTTTACAATGTCATGTAGTGTGTCCTTAAAATAAATTAAGGAGAGAAATTGTACAAGTGGAGGATTAAAGAAAAAAATGTCAGGCCAACAAAAGCAACCTTTCTGCAGCCGATGCTCACCTGGACCTCAGAGAGACATCTGGACCATAAAGTTGAGGTTTAGGATTCATTCCTGAAGACTAATTCAGGAGTTGACGTGAAAGCTTGTTATACATAAATTAAAAGAAGAAGAAAATAAGAAACAGTTTTTTTTTGCAAAAAAAATACAAATGCAGCTGTTTCAAACTCGATTTGATAAAAGTGGCTTCACCGACGATACTTTTCATAAATACAAGGACGGGGACTCCTTCGAGGTTTAATGGTAAATGCAGGAATCTCCGAAAAATTTCTCTGCCTTTTCTGTTTTCATTTATTCTTTTCACTTCAGCCTTGTAGTATTTTCTTGAGGACCTGAGGAAGTTCAGTATGAGTCAGAGTGTGAAGTTATTTATATGAAGGACACTCTTGCAACCAGTTGTTTGAAATTGAGGCATCCTAACTCTGGCAGTTGTAGCAGGATCACACACCACTTCGAGCATACCGGTAACCGTTAAATAAACCTAACAATTATCAAAAGGAACAACTGTCTTCATACTGTTTTGTTTGCCGTATCTTTATAATTGTATTCATTCTGCTCCTCCAGCTCATTTTGTGTGTATTAGCTGCAACACAAACACACACTCTTCTAGTTAATTCCATCTACACAAAACAACTTATCACACTTGTAAGGTTCAAGCTTACTAACGGTGACATCGTTTCTTAATTTCCTCAAGTAATTTATCTTTTGCATTTCTTTATCTCTGTATCTGGAGATTAGATTGTTTGTACGTTTTATTTCTGAGTTAATTTATTTCAGTTCTGACTTCTTTTCATCTCGTTCCTCAGTCTAACTGTGCCCAGTATGCTGCTGACCGGAGAGAGGAGGAGAAGATGTGTGATCACCTCATCAGCGCTGCGAAGCACAGAGATCATGTGACTGCCAACCAGCTGAAACAGAAGATCCTCAACATCCTGACCAATAAGCACGGCGCATGGGGGACAATGTCACAGAGGTGAGGATGTGTTAAATTATACTTTGGGCCATTTTTAGGTCGCTGTTACCCTACACAGCAAGGACATTGTGAGATAAAGCACATCTGTAGGTGTGTGTTTTTTTACGATATTAATTATTCAATAAACCAGTCTAAACTTGACCAACTCTACATGAACCACAGACCAAACAAAACTGACTCTGATACTTCCTGATGATGAGTTGTATAAGGCTGATGTGGTATTTTAGCACACATACATCTTCTCATTAAATCTGTGATAGCTCATTATCCTGATCTGCCTCTGGGCTCACAGCTACTATAAAGATGTGAAAGAACTGAGACATGCAGCATCTGAAGCTCGTCTTCCTCCCTGTCACTGCTCATGAAGTAATGTTTTTACCTCAACATTTGTCCAAATAGGACAGATTTTTTTTTAAGCAAAGATTCTACATTGTGTTTATGCAGCAAAAAACTGAGACTGAACTCTTTTTTTAACACCTCCGGTTCTCAAGCTCAGAGTCACTCAGATAAACTGCAGTTTACTGGAATAAGCCTGGACAGCTTTGTTTCTATAAAAAAAGAAACTAAATAAATGTTATATCTGAAGTTCTTTGGCTCTGAATATGTTAAACTTTGCATCACATATGAAAGACTTCCACTCACTCTGGCTTGATTTAAGGGTATGTGTTAATTTTTTTATAATTTTTGCCATTAAAACTCAGATTCACACATTAATTTCTCTGCATTTATCCAGACTGAAGTTAATGAGCGGTATTTGTAGGGTCAGAAAAGCTCCCACAGTCAAACACCAATCCTTTTGCTGAATGAAGGAAAAGTCTGGAAGTTGCTTGTTAAATTTTATCTTTAACTTTCACCTTCAAATTATCCCTACATTCACACCTTTGCTGTTAACTATCACAGAAAGTCTTCGTCTCACCCCTTTTTTTTTGTCTGTCATCAGCCAATTACATGACTTCTGGCGCCTGGACTATTGGGAGGACGACCTGAGGAGGAGACGGAGATTTGTGCGAAATGCTTTTGGCTCCACGCATGCCGATGTGTCACTCAAAGCTCTGGATGACTACAGTCAGTACAGCTTACTTCTATAGAAATGTTTTATTCTTTACCTACTTTTGGCACCTACTCTCAAAGCTTCTTGAAAACACACTTAACAGGTACAGAAGAGGAGGAGGAGGGAGTGAAATCCAGGAAGACTTTCCGCAGCCAGTCAGTGGTCACCCAGAACCCGGAGGCAGAGTTGATGCTGGAGGGAGACGATGATGCTGTTAGTCTGCTGCAGGAAAAAGAGATTGATAACCTTGCAGGTAAGCTGCAAACAGATAAACATACAAACAGACAGCACAGTTGTTGTACTGCTGAACGACAAACTGTTTATGACTCTTCTTTTTAGTACGTTTCCGTCCAAGACTTTTTACCTCCAAAGGCAAGTTGGACATTTGAAAGTTTCATTTACAGCTGCACTAACCAACAGCTGATTTATCAGACTCGTGATGATGAGTTAATCATTTGCTAAAACCTGATTCTGATTCACATAAAACCTTTGTGTTGTCTGATGGATTCTAACTTCAGCGTGATTGTTCAATCGTTGCAGCAGGCTAAATAGAAGATACACAGATACGATCAATACCAGCCTTTTGTTTGGTGTTTTCCTGTCTGTAACGCGTTTCCCTACACTGTACAGCAGTTTGGCTTCGACCACAGCGTTAGAAACAGCTCATGTGCTGATGCCTGAGTGTTTTGTTCACCCTCCCAGGTCCTGTGGTTCTCAGTACTCCAGCTCAGTTAGTAGCTCCAGTGGTGGTGGCTCGAGGCACTCTGTCCATCACCACTACTGAGATCTACTTTGAGGTTGATGAAGAGGATCCCACTTTCAAAAAGACGGAAGCTAAAGTGAGAACAGACAAGCTTTATTATTGATCTATGTGCAGAAAAACAAAATGATTTATGATTTGTGCTTTTTGTTTTTATGTCCATCCTCAACAGGTTCTGGCTTACACAGAGGGGTTACACGGTAAATGGATGTTCAGTGAGATCCGAGCTGTGTTTTCCAGGCGTTACCTTCTGCAGAATACCGGACTGGAAGTTTTCATGGCCAACAGAAGTAAGTCTACAGAGCTTGTCTTGTGAAAATGAACTCACTGAAATAAAATGAGTGACAGTTGTTGTTATTGTTATTTAATAAAACTCAGCAGTGTGGTCAGCCGTGGCTTTATGTTGTTGTCTCATCCCGTCTCCAGCTTCTGTGATGTTTAACTTCCCTGACCAGGCCACAGTGAAAAGGGTGGTCTACAGCCTCCCACGGGTGGGGGTAGGAACGAGTTATGGACTACCACAAGCCAGGTCTGTACACGTCAGGGTTTTCCTTTCTGTTTTAAAACAGGATAAAAAATGTACACAAAGAAGATAAGATGTTTGTGTTTGCATCTCAGGCGTATTTCCTTGGCCACTCCGCGTCAGCTCTTCAAGTCGTCTAATATGACGCAGCGTTGGCAGAGGAGAGAGATCTCCAACTTCGAGTACCTCATGTTTCTTAACACCATTGCAGGTAAAATCATTTTACAAGCTGTCATTTAGCTGAATCAGTGAAAAAAAGGTATTACTGTTGGCATTTCATATAAACATGCATCTGAAAGATCTATTTCTTCTTAGTCCAACATTCAAATGAGATAAAAAGATGCAGAATTTGTCAGAGCTGAACTCTTTCTGCTTTGGGATGTTGGCGTTTTTTAACTGTTTATTCTGAGGATTAAAATAGAGTAACCTTATTTTGTTGCCTTGACAATTTCCCTTCTGTAACGTTGTTAAAAAACCTCAGTGATAAAGTCTTATCCGATCAGTCCTAGTCTGTGTTGCCACAGATACAGAAGATGAAATATATGAAATAAAGTCAATTCTTTTCAGCTGCACAGGATTTATAACGTTTTCAGGCCCTTTAAGTCTTTTGTTTTTACCATTTTGTTGTCTTAGTTTAGTTTTTTTTTTCTGGTATATAGTTTATAGTAAAGGGACTGATGAGCATCTCGCATGAGACCTGAAAGCATTAAACCACTCTGAGCTTGAACATTTTAGAAAAGAAGAATGTGGAGAAAGATACCTGAAAAATATAATGTTTGCTTTGATAAGAGCTTAAAACTTGTGCAAATGACTTTTTTCTTCCATTTGTTGCCAAATAACAAAATATATTTTTGCACATCTGTGTATCGCAAAATATGTTCCAAGTGTGGCCTGAATATTTTTTATACAGTCAACACAAGACTTAAGTTAATATTGTGTTGTGTAATTTATCTCATTGCTCTTTTTTACATTTCCATTAACATGGAACAAAAAACAAATGATTTTGTCATTTAAGATCTTAACAAGTGAATGTGATAAACATGAAGAATGTTTCCATGTGTGTGTAAGTTCAACAAGTCTTTACATGTCATGACAAAATTTACCATTTGTTATTAAATTCAAGCAAGAAAAAACTGCTGCAAAGTGTAGAAAGATTATGCGTTATCATGCAGAACAAACGCTTTAACTGTGTCTTATCAAATTAGAAGTAGATGAAACTGACTGGTTTTTTAAGCACAGGCAGACATTTTCCCAAAATGTCATATTTCATTTTCAGAAAGAACATAAAATAAGAATATAAATATCAAAATATAAATAATTATAAGCAGAAAAGACATCTGATGTTTACACTTCATCTGCAGCTCTTCTCTTTTCACAACAGTGTTCCTGTCTTGTTATGCTTGAGTGCACAGTGCATCGTGGGTAATGTAGTGTGAAGTAGGCATTGAAATGTTGGCAGTCTCTTACATAATCTGAATGATTAACCAATATTAATTAATGGGACAATATAAACTGACAGAACTCAAATCCCTGTATTACAACGCAAACATGTTGGGATAACAATAACAATTCCTTCACCATGAATGCACGGATAGTTGTGTGTTCCATAACTCAGTGGTTCTGTACTGATGTCATGTGTGAAAAAAATGATTACTGTTATTAACCTCCATTTCAGAAGCAAGTCATTTTATTAAGTTCAACTTTTTACAAAAACTAATGTGTGCATTGCCTCTGCAGGGAGGACCTATAACGACCTGAACCAGTACCCTGTCTTCCCCTGGGTCCTGACTAACTACGATTCAGAGGAGCTCGATCTCACTCTGCCTGGCAACTTCAGAGATCTTTCCAAGGTTTCAGTTCTCAGACACTAAACACTTTATCTACTTTACTGGAAATGACATCTTCTATTTAATGCTACATTATATCAGGTGGTAATAAACAAAGCAGTACTATTAACTGTAGTATACAAAAGCTTGGCAGGAATGTGTCCTCACATTTCCGCCCATTGTCCTGATGTAAAGAACAATGTGAGGTAAAACTTCCTTTACTCATCTCTGACTTAACCAATCATATCTTCTAGCCAATCGGCGCGCTAAATCCAAAGCGAGCAGCATTTTATGCTGAACGCTATGAGACGTGGGAAGATGACAGCACACCACCCCACCACTATACAACCTTATACTCCACTGCTCATTCAACTCTGATGTGGATGCTCAGAATAGTGAGTATTTCATCTATAATAGATTTATGAGCTACCGTATTCATTTACCAGCAAGGCTTCCATTGAAATGAACATGCCTGTTTCCCTGCCTGTAGGAGCCCTTCACCACATTTTTCCTAAATGCTAATGATGGCAAGTTTGACCACCCGGAGAGAGCCTTCTCTGGTATCGGCCGTGCGTGGAGGAACTGCCAGAGGGACACGGCTGATGTCAAAGTAATTACTCCTAATGGCCTTATGGAACAATCAACTTGTGTTATGATGTGAAAACACAAAAGTATATATTAAAATCTGAATTTTTCAGCGACATTTCCTCCGTTTTTTTCTTTGAAACATGTTAAACCTATTCTGCTCTTCTCAAGAAAGGACTATATGGAGGGTGTGCTTTGCTTAAAATTTCAGAACTTATAAGAAGTCACCCAAAGTAAATACTTTTTTTAACTTGGAGTGCATTTATATGCAAAAAGTGTGGTACCGTCTGCTGGCTATGATTAATGAAATCAGCTTATGTTTGTGTGTCAACGACCAAGTGCAGCTGACATCCTACAGATTTATTCAAGCTGTCTGTGTGAACTTGAGTGAATTTGTTCCCTTCCTGCCAAATAGGAGCTGATCCCAGAGTTCTACTACTTGCCAGAGATGTTTGTCAACAGTAATGAGTATGAGCTCGGTGTGCGTGATGATGCAGTTCCTGTTTGTGATGTGGAGCTTCCTGTCTGGGCTAAAAAACCGGAAGATTTTGTCCGAATTAATCGCATGGTGAGAGATGGCAACACTGTAAAAAACTGATAACTTCAGGATTGAGAGATTCCTCATATTTTGTCATTGTATTATCATTATTATATATCATTACATTGTGAGATCGTTGATTTTAGGTCCAGTAATGTATTGAATGACTTCCATTGCCTTTATTTTTTACTCCACGCAGGCACTGGAGAGTGAATTTGTTTCATGCCAGCTCCACCAGTGGATCGACTTAATTTTTGGCTACAAGCAGCGAGGGCCAGAAGCTGTCCGAGCTCTCAATGTGTTCAACTTCTTATCTTATGAAGGAGCAATCAACTTAGACAATCTGGATGTAGTACAGCGTGAGGTAGGTTTCCATGACAACAAATCAACGCTAAAAAATGTATAATGTACCGCAGTGCAGAAATCTGCTCATTAGTTCCACAGAAGGGATTTTTATTCATTAATATAACAACTGAATTTACAGAAATTGGTGTTTAAATTGCTCTCTAGCGTTATCAGATGTCTGTAACCTTTAGTTTCTCCTGTGTTAACCTCATCTGTGTGTCTCCATCTATAGGTGATGGAGACACAGATTCAAGTCTCTGGTCAAGTCCCCTCCCAGCTGCTGATAGAGCCACATCCACCTCGCTCCTCTGCCATGCACCTGGTGAGAATGCATCAATAACTTTCATTTATTCATTCAAAGAGACTCAGGAAGAAAATTACCTTATTTACTGCAGTGTGACTTAAATACTAAACAGGCTCTGAAGAAGGTTCACTTCTTATCACTTCTTGAAAAGATAACTGGGGATATAATGTCTAAAAATCGATGCTCCATTTACTTTAAATATGGCTGTCCTTAATATTTTTTTAGTTTCTTCTTGGAAAAAAGAGGTTAGGAAATACTAAACCTGCCTAAGAAGTAATGTGCACTGAATATTTTGACATTAGCCATTACTACATTAAGACAATATTGATATTTAGTCCTTTCAGTATTATTAATCATTTATCATTATATTGTAATATATGAATGATGAGTCTACTGAATGACCTCTGTTGCCAAGACATGTGACATTTATTACATACAGTTGTATGTAATGATGTTTTTTTTAGTTTTAGCCTTGTTGTCCTCCCTATTACCCTCAGCAGCACGGGACCTTAGTGTCTCTACATAAGAGCCATCCATGTCAACCCAAACCTTCAGCCCTGATCCCCGACCAACCAGTGCCTCTTCCTCTCCTAGTTCTCAAGTCGCCCTCAGTGTGTGTACCTTCTCTGACCCTGCAGCTCCCACTAATATACCTTTTTCCCTTCCCTTCGTCTGTCCCATTCGTTCTGTCTCCATTATCCCTCCCCAAATCCCTCCCATCCCTCCCTCCTTTCCTCCTTGCTCTGCCTCTCTCGCTCTCTGTCTCTCTCTCTCTCTGTCTCACCAGTGTTTCCTTCCCCAGAGCCCTCTGATGTTCAAGGATCAGATGCAGCAGGATGTCATCATGGTGCTGAAGTTCCCCTCCAACTCTCCCGTCACACATGTCGCAGCCAACACACTCCCTCACCTCAGCATACCAGCTGCTGTTACCGTCACATGTAGTCGGCTGTTTGCCGTAAACCGCTGGCATAACACAGTCGGTGAGTGTGAGGGATTTTATTTATTATTTTTATTATTTTATTATTTATAGTTCTATTATTTCTATTATTTTCTTCAGTTCTTGGATGTTGTGCAGAAATATTTGTTAATAATTCCTCACAACTCTGATTAAAAAGGATATTAAGTACAGCAACATTAATCATGTTAATGTGATTTATGGAGGGTCATGAGGCAGCTTATCTCACTACCGCTATTGATTGTTAAGGCTTGTTATCTCCAACATAAGCCTTTATAAGAAAATTCCCCTGGAGAGCACATGTGAAAGTACGGTTTAGATATTATCCTTCACCTCTTTATTATATGTCTAAGCATGACTCTAATGTTTGACTCTTACACCTTTCAGGCCTTCGTGGAGCTCCAGGATACTCCCTAGAGCAGGCTCATCATCTACCCATTGAGATGGACCCTCTCATAGGTGAGTGCACAAAACACTATAGACAGCAGATTTTATTGGTTTTGTGTCTTAGTCTCTTTAAATCTATTGATATTTTCTAAATATCTCCTGCATGTTTGCAAAGCAGCACTGTAATATTAAGGAGAAGATAATCAGATAAAGTGGCTTAAAGCAGGTCACTGGATGTGTTGACTGTAGCAACGTTTGCACTTAAATCACTCAATACAAAGTAAACCATTTGTTTGCAGCTATTGAATTTCATTGATATTAACATGTGTTCCCTTGTAGCAAACAACTCGGGCGTAAACAAGCGTCAAATCACTGACCTGGTGGACCAGAGCATCCAAATCAACACACACTGCTTTGTGGTCACTGCTGACAACCGCTACATCCTGGTCTGCGGCTTCTGGGACAAGAGTTTCCGAGTTTACTCCACTGAAACAGGTCGGTCATGTGCGATTACATCTGCGTTGGCAGAGCTCCTGTTTTCAGCAGCATTGGATTGTCTGTCAGTAGCATAACTCAAAGAGTTCGCTCTTTGAAATGCCTTTAATACTTATAGTAACACATTAATAAATGTGTTGTTTTGTTCATCTTTAACATCTATGGTGGATTAGAAAGATGATATTCATAAATATGTTGTGTTTTTAATAGATGACCATTGAGTTTCCAAACTACTTGCTCCACCATCCATCTTAAACTATTTTTATTCTGGGAGTTAAGCAGCAGCAGCAATGGTCTCCAAGCACGCAAGAAGAGGACAAACACTGAATAGGATGTCTTCTTTCTCCTTCTCCACAGGGAAGCTGACCCAGATTGTTTTCGGCCACTGGGATGTTGTGACATGTCTGGCTCGGTCAGAGTCTTACATTGGAGGAGACTGCTACATCGTGTCAGGCTCCAGAGATGCCACTCTTCTTCTGTGGTACTGGAGTGGACGACACCACATTATCGGAGATAACCCCAACAACAGTGAGTGGAAGCAATGTGTGTGAATGACGGCCTATCAGTATGTTTATGAGTATGTTGGTCATTTAAACAGCTTTAGAAACATGCTCTAACACGAGGTGCATGGTGATGTCTTTCCTTCTAGGTGACTACCCTGCTCCCAGGGCAGTGCTGACAGGGCATGACCATGAGGTGGTGTGTGTGTCTGTCTGCGCAGAGCTGGGATTGGTTATCAGTGGAGCCAAAGGTTTGTATATACTTACCTCTACAAAATAACCAATTTTTTAAACTCAGATGGATTTATCTAGAATCGGAAGAATGTTCATAAGGAGAACAAAATGAAGACTGCTAATGTTATTACCCAATATTGGTTTGGTCTCACCCCTCAGAGGGCCCGTGCCTGGTCCACACTATTACAGGAGACTTGCTTAGGGCCCTGGAGGGTCCAGAGTTGTGCCAGCGGCCGCGTCTCATCTCGGTATCCAGCGAGGGGCATTGCATCATCTACTATGAAAGAGGCCATTTCTGCAATTTCAGCATAAATGGAAAACTGCTGGCACAAATGGAAGTCAATGATTCCACACGGGTAAGGCTGTTAATGTTAATGCTTTGATATAAAGTTGCTCTGATATTTTATATTTCCTTCATTTTTTTGTTTTCTGGCACACTGGAGCACACTGGCCTTCCGTAACCCCTGTTCAACTTCTCTCCTCAGGCCATCTTGTTAAGTAGCGATGGACAGAACTTGGTGACAGGAGGTGATAATGGAGTTGTGGAGGTGTGGCAAGCGTGTGACTTCAAACAGCTTTACATCTATCCAGGCTGTGATGCCGGAATCCGCGCCATGGATCTTTCACATGATCAGAGGTATAGCAAAACAGTCCAAGGGCCAACAACAGACAGAAAGCACATCACCTCCAAGGAAGGAGGAACCAATAATATTTTATTTAGTTAAATTATTGCTGTTCTTAGTAATTTGCAGATTTTTGCTAAATATTATTTGATTTTGTAACTCTGTAAAGAAGTCTCAATAAACTCTTACCCTGAGTAGTTTACCTATTTATACTGGCAGGTTAGCCTCTGTAAACAGATACGTACATGATTAAAGAACATGTAACACTTGATGGATAATGCTATTTAGTAAGTGCAGAAACTATACACAGTGGATTAGATGTACTCCCAAACTGATACAAGTTATTGTCTAAATATAAGTGCCTGGGGGACATTATGAAGGCATTACAGTAAAATGTTCTATCACAGTATTGCTGATGATGTTGCTTAGCAGCTGACTGTTTTAACCAAAACAAAAGGAGGAAATCTCCAAAACGAGGCCATTTCTGGCTCAAACCTGATCAAATTTAATACAACCAAACCCCCAAACCCTGCCCATCCTAAGGTCTGCTGCAATGAATCCGCTGAGTCTAATGATATTGATATTTTGCGGAGTTGAGTTGGTAGATGTGATTTTTTCTGTGCTTCCACCTGCAGGACTCTGATCACAGGCATGGCATCCGGCAGCATTGTTGCATTCAACATAGACTTCAACCGCTGGCACTATGAGCACCAGAACAGGTACTGAGGTGGACAGCGTGTGGAAGAAGGAAGATGGAGAGAGGAGAGAGAGGAGGTGATGCATTCTTCTGTGTATCTGCAATGCGGGGAAACCACAGGTACCGAGACAGAGAAAAAGTAAAGTACCAGACCTTAGGCTCTATTCCCTTTATTTGAGGATACGACAGTGCTGGTGGAAACGGCTTCCTCTGTGCATACGTGTATGTACATGCACATTGTGTAACCACAGACACATCATACCTAGAAGATCCACACCAAAATCTGCTAATACAATAGAATGACTGCAGTGTGGGGACGAAGAGCACGCCAAGCAGACCATGCAGAGGTCGATTATACTGGTACCACTCACAGGACAGGTGCAGATGCTGTTCCTGGTGCGTTTAAATCTTCACAGACACTGAAATAAAATCTTATTTTTCCTGTCTTTTCTTCTGTTAAAGTTTTGCTTTTCATTTGAGCGGACCTTAGTTCATAATTATTTGGGTGCAGAATAAATTGGGATTCCTTCCATGTATGTAAACTGATTAGTAATGGTCAGAAACGCACCAGCTCCAACCTTTATTCCAAACCCGGTGCTATTGGATTGAGCTTAAATTCACCCACTGAAAAATCACCCTGGGGTGGGTCCTGATTTCATTTCTTCTCTTTGTTGGATTTTTTTCTGCTTGGGTTGGTTTTATTTTGTTCTCTTTCCTGCAGCAGAGTCGAATATGATTTTCATGTAAATAAGACTCTGCGGCTTTCAGAGGCTCACTTGTTCTTTCACTGCATCACCTTATCACCTTTAATTTATTATTGACTTTCTGTATGTAAGATACTGTGTAATAATTATTATAATGTTGACAAGACTGATGGTAATAACGGTGGGGTCGAGGATGGTGACTATTTTGCTGGAGAAGGCAGTGATGAGGAGATCTTGCCTTCCTACCAAGGATGACAAACACAAGACTGACCTGATTTGCTTTGTATATTTGGTGATTGTTTTGTCAAATATGTACATATAGTCTTGGTTTAGGCTTGGCTGGAGACTTACTCGGCTGGATGAGACTGAAAGCGCAAAGGAAACCTTCACTTACCCACATTTGTTAATTATTTAAAAAAAAGAGAATCAAATCAATGTAAAAGTTTGTTTTGTATTTGCACTTTGCACCAATCACATATCATTATTTATTAGCTTGGTTCTCTGGTCGGCTGGCATTTTGTTTAGGTCCATATTCCTTTGGGATTATTTGTGCATTGATGTTTGTATTTAAAAACGTTGAACTCATGTGTGATTCTTAGTTTTACAACCTCACAGTTGTAAGCAATATCATGATTCTGTAGCGGATAGAGGCGTGACAGCGGGGTGGGGGGGTGACATGTGAGATGTACCGTATGTGTGAAGCCATCTTGATCAAACGCGCACATGCACATACTCTATCAACAGGTTCAACTTACGTATCCAAAAAAAAAGGTTAAATATTTTTGGATCTATGAAACCCTAAAAAAACTATTGTATTCATGTTTTATTGCAAAGATGTAAAATATGACATGTGTGAGTTGGAAAAAAAAATCATGATAAGAAAAATAAAATATGCAAAGAATTTAAGGGTCTGGACTTTTTATTTTTCCAAATAGTTTCTGTTTTTTTACATGATGACAAGGACACACACGCAGAGGATATCTTAAAATGAAATGAAATGAAAAATTATTTATTGATCTCAGAGGGAAAATCCAATTGTAGTAGTTTTGTAAATACATAAAATATTTAATGAAGGGTCTTCACTGTTCTTGTTGGGATGGTGCCGTCCACACAGGAGTCCATATAATCCATCATACACTCAGTCAAGCTGTTGATGTCCT
>JBAMHV010000016.1:10989991-11005778 GCA_037177535.1 Pseudomugil gertrudae | reverse complement strand
CCTCATGACAGAAAACACCACAGAAGGCTATTTAAGCACTTAGAAAAGTGATTTTTGCATGCAATGTCCCCTTTAAGTCTCCTTGCCTGAAGCTCATCAAGGCCTTCTTACAGAAATGCTCCTCCTTTTTACTTTTAGATATGCCTCCTTTCTACAGCTATTTTGCTGTCAGCACCGGTTCCTTTGCTCTGTCAAGCGCTTTAAATGTATTCAGCATAGCCTCTGCTCTGTACCCTTCCAACCTGCCTGCAAAAATCTCTCTCCCTTTTTTTTTGCCTTTGTTTCTTCTATCATGACTTGAACTTATATTTTGTCCGCTACTGGTCTGTATTCACAGACTCTGAGTTTTTGACACCCAAAGTTCTCATTTGTCCAAAACAACCTGTACAATCTCTGCAAGTCACTCCTTAAATCACCCCATCCTCTGCTTGTGGAGCACACTCTGCCAAACTCCTCCTGAGACATTTTGCCACGAAGCTTCCTCTGCTCCAATTTTGCAATCTGTTCCCTCCACCCTTCCTGTTTTTTCTCTCCTTCTTTGATAATCTTCTTCACTGTCACTCCTCTATGTATATTCTGCTCAATTTACCTCATCTAATGTGTCCTTGCCACAGAAATATCCTGCGCTGTCACCCTATTTGTGTGAAGTGTGTGTTTTGACAGCTTTTATTCAAATCATTTGAGTAGCCTACATATTTATTTTAGCATTTTAATAACTAAGCATTGAAATAATCCAAACGTAGTCGTTGTTTTGAAGAACTATGTTGGGTTTGAGATTTTATATGATCTTATGTGTTCATCAGTTAACCTTAGGCATATAGTTTCTTTTTATTAATGCATTCATAATACTAAGTTAATGTATTAACAACATAGGACTCCCCTGCTGTTTCCAATCAAACCTTATGATCTCTGTGACAGAAAGCAGCCCTGGTGTTTTCTCCATCCTTGCAGGCATACAAGTAATTACTGAAAAAACCCAAACCTCCCAGTTACACATATTCTGTTGCCTGTTATGTTCTGATATTAGCCATCCATTTCATGAATAATGGATGAGATCTAGATATACCAAAATGTCACGGCATTTGGGCCATGCCCTTTGTGTGTATGTGTGTTCATTCGCATACATTCACATGTTTCTTTTCACAACACACTCCTGAAGAGAAAAAGAATTCCAGCTGAGCCAGAAGCAAAAATGCCAGGGCTGATTTTGATGTGCTTGTGAGTGCATGCGCGTGAATTAGGAAAGTTTCTCATACCTGTGCAGCAACACAAAGACTCATCCACATATAATTTCATCTCAAAGTGCCGAATCAGCTCAAATACAGAGATAAAAGTAGCATGAAGTTCAAACGTGTGAAATATCTCATGCTCTAAGTCACATCAGCTGAAAACAGACCCCAGGCTCAATCACATGAATTCCCAATGGCTCCTGCAGCCTGAAATACCACAGATAACCCACACAGGGGTCGAGGATATGCTGAAATGATGAAAGTGTGAAGAAAGTGGTGCTTTAAGCTGTGACACAGGCTTCCTGCAAATTCCCTTTTCTTTCACAAGGTGATCATTTTAGTTTATTCCCCCTTTATGGATTATTTTAGGATTTACTTTTGTGCTCCAAGATCCCATTTGAAAGAACTTATATGCCTGTATATAAGCAACGGTACCCCAGATTTACTTGAAAGCGGAAATAATCTGCAAAACAATAGATTTTTTTTATGCATTGCTTTTACATTTGAATGACAAAATCTCCCAGCACACCTGAATGCACTCAGAGCGACCGCAGGGGTCGAGCACTACTGTTACCAGCTGTTATCTGAATCTCTCAGATATTCAGGGCATGAAAGTACAAATTTGAAAAGGTACAAATTGGGATGAGATTTCAAAGGTGTGCAAAAAAAGGCTTATTATAATCAACAGCAAGATAACATGAACTAAAACCCACACAGACAGTCAGAAACTGTGATTGCTCTGAATAGCAGGATTTGTATGGTTTTTTGGTGAGTGGCCAGTGTGGCTAATGAGCTCCATTGCTTTGATGTCTGAGTGTGCTCTTGTATGTTCATCCCTCTGGTAAAGTGTATTTTTTTTACACCTTTTTCCCTTATCTGTTAATTACTCTCGATACTTCTGAGTGCTGCTGTAACTGAATTTGTGTGACACGGTGTTTGCTTGCAGCGCATCTACTTTCACATGTTGTGTGAGCACGGTGAGTCATATATGATTTAAACCCAAACAAACCCTTGTTTTATTGTCATTGCACTGAGAAGACAGTTTGATACCTTCTTCCATGTTCTCTCTCATTCCCAGAGGTACAAACACTCCACTCATCACTCCCTTTTTCTTCTTGAACTGCCCCATAAAAAAACATCCGCTCATTTCCCAAGTTGGCGAGTGGATGCATACATGAATATTTCCCCTCTTACATTAACCTTGTTTACAGGCTGCAGCAGCTAAGAGGAGCGTTAATGTTAATCTTCCCAGACTCTCTTTCCATCTCCATCTCTACAACAACCCATAACCCTAAAAAGCATCTGTAAACCACTAAATAAAGTTGCCTGTGACTGAAAACATCATTCCCCCTCTTGCATATCAGATTAACTTTCTCCCTCTCACTTAAAAAAAACATTGTGTAAACCCTTTTCAGTGGTAGATAAAAAACAGCAGACACAATGATAGTTACTGACCTTTTTACGTGTGAGGCAGTGGCTCCTTGTTCACTTTGTGTAGAAATCCATCCTGGGTTCAGTCTCGCAGCCGAGCAAACCAGATCTGCTGCCACAGAGGTCTTCCCTATGAGCCTGTCCGTATCTCTGTCATTCAGCGTGACACAGGCAACACAGCAACTACAGCTGGAGTAAGTAGATGCGAGTCCTTTCTGTGAATGAATAGACATTTACACACACACAGCTTGTAACAGAGGCTGTGTTTAATAAGTGATCCTGCTTTTTTCCTTGAGAAGTGATGAAGAGGAAAGAAGGGGGGTGCAGTGCTCATTCTAATCCCATCCCCTCTCTCTGTGACTCCCCTGTCTCCGCCCTCCTCTCCCCTCTCTGCTTGCTCATCACCTTTAATAATGATCACATCAACAGTCAAATCTATTCCTCTGTGTCGTGTCTGTGCTCATTTTCCCAGAGCAGATATTCCTCGCAGTTAACAAGCTGGTTAACACCAGCACACAAGCAGGCAAATCCGTGCACACACAGACAAATCAATGTTCTGATAAAATGACCAATAAATCATTGTGCATGCATGCACCAGTACAAACTGGCTGGGCAGTTGAGCTTTAAGCTCCCTCTGTTTGCTCTCATCTTACGGCGTCAGTAGAAAGTATCCAGCAGTGAGCAATAACCGTCTGCTGTTGTGCTGCCAGACTGAACTCCTCAAATGAGACCTCAAACCAGCAGATGGATGACAAAGGCCAGCTCAAGAGGAACGAAACAGCCTCTAACACCTCTCAATTTCTAAACTCTTCTCGCCTCACATCATCTTAAAGCTCTTATCTTGTATTTTCACTCCCCTCTCCTCTTTATGTCTCTCCCTCTGATCCCCCTCAACACAGTGTTTTTGTTAGCAACAGCTGAGCTCTGTACATAAATCTTTCTGCGCGTTGAAATGAGTGTGCTGAAACCAATTACACATAAAATGTGGCCATTATTCAGAATGCTTTTATACTCGTCAGAACTGCCAAAGCAGAGACGACTCCATGTTCTTAAACTGTCTGCCTTTGTGATGACAACACAGGAAGGGAAATTGTCTCTCTCAGCAAGCAGTGAAGACATTCTGATTTATTAGGAAAAGTTTTGAAATATGGTTTTGTGGTTAGATAGAACATATTTTAACGAGACAAGTGGCTGTCAAAGTTTCCATTTTGAATCATCCAGTCGTTTTTTTTCCCGCTTTCTCTTCCTCAGGTCTCCACAGTAAAACTTTACAAACAACAAGTCATCATTATCACCTTATTTAATAAACCGACATGCATTTTTCCAGCTATTTCTGCCACTGTTTACCAGTCCAGTTTCTCATACCCCTGATGAATTTAAATGTGTGTGTGTGTTTTGGTATTTCAGCCCCAGCCTGCTCCTGCAGGTTAATACACTGTTTGACCAAAAGGAAACAAATATTCCACCTGGATTTGACAAAGCAAACAGCTCAAAACCTCCTCTTTGGATAATTACTGCATGTGTATTTACTGTATCTTTCAGGTGGAAACAAGTTATTTAACCCCAACTGATGCAATGAATAGATTCTGATTTCTTAATCTTGTCAAAGATTAAGACTGATCCTGTGGCTATGAAAAAAGTTAGTTTGTTACTCAAACCATTAAAACTTGTGAGGAGATTGCAGAAATGACTGAAAAACCTGGTGAAGACCTATACGAAGCATTATGGAAAACTTAGAAACTTGGAAAAGGTAGAAATGTGGTTTGAATAACATCCTGAATGATGGTGATTGGTACTCGCTTAAACATTTGTTGATATCATATAGAGGAAAAACAACAGTGCTATGAAAGTATACTGAAAGTAACAGCCTTATCATATGTACAACGTGGGAATAAACAACTGTGAAGCCATTAGAATACTAATTCAGTGAGGTTAACTGGAATAAAAGGCTTCAGGTTTGTTGGGGAGCATATTTGGACTCTAGAGCAACAGAAGATGTCATAGTCTGATTAATCTGGATTTTCCCTGTTACAGAGAGATGAGTGCATCAGGGAATGAAGAGAGGCAGATGAAATTATGCAGCCATCGTGACTAGAGCCTGGTGTACAAGCCTGTGGGAGCAGTGCTGTGATCTGGAGGTTGCTGAGTGCCCAAAGAATGCTATCATCCAGCTATCTGATTATACTGAATGAGCAGATTATTCCATCAATGGATTTTTCTTCCCTGGTGGCACAACCATTTTCCAAAATGACATTGTCGAGATTCATTACGTTGAACTGTGAAAAAGTGGTTCAGGGAGCATGACAACATTTTCACACGTGAATTGAGCTTCACAGAGTCCAGAGCTAAATCACATCCAGCATCTTTGTGATGTGGTCGGACTCTCCATCATCAATATAAGATCTTAGTGAAAACCCTGAAAGGTAAATAATATTGTGACACTGGCAGCAGCAAATGTGGGCATTATTAAAGTTAAAGGCAGTCCAATTAAACATAAGTGTGTGACCTTTTAATGTTTTGGTGTTTACTTTTTATCGGCCAGGCCTTTGTATATTTGCATCCCCCAGTTTGTCTGTCCATCAGCCTGACAGGTCCAGTTTTTAACCCCAAACTTTACCCTGCGTGTCTTTGCTTTGGCACATGTTAATCTTCCCAGACTCTCTGCCTGTTTAGCAGTGAAGCAATACACACCCCACAGCCCTTGTTACAGCTGAATTCCTTGTCTGCTTCACCACTGCTGGGTAAAGTAAAGGAGCCGAACCTTGAAGCTAAACGCTGCTTCAGCACCTCAGTTTATTCTCCTGACCTTGGTTTGAAATGGAAGCAGGAAAGTTTAATAAAGCTTTCTATCTAAAGTTTCTCAGATAATGAAGGAAACAAACCAGACCAGCAGAGTTACTAAAATGCAACAGAAATGTTGAGCTTCAGGAGCAACAGAATGACAATAACTGGTTTTGTTGTTAGAGAACGCTCCTGTGGGCATGGTGCTTAGTTTACCCAGCAGCTGCTCCATAAGGAGAAAAAAAAATATTTTTAATATTATCGAGAGTGCGATGGTGAGTCACAACTTATCAATTTAAATTGCGCAACTTGACAGCAACATTTACTTGAAATTGCCATCACAATGATCCCAATGTTTCCATCCATGGAGCCGTTTGTACAGCTAAGATCACAGAACTAAAGTCTCCTTCCTAAAAAACATTATTGTATTTCTTAGAGCAACAAACAGTTTGTCTGATGACATTTATTTCTTTTCTTTTTGTGTTGTTTTATTTTGACAGATATTCACCTCCACTGCCAAGTGATGTAAGAGTAGGTAACTGATATAACAAAGAAACACGGCAGATAAAGTTCAGTGTCAACCGATGTAAAATAAACGCCATGCATGACTCTTAATCTAAAATGAGGTTGTTAACACCTTAATGGTATTCATGACGGTGTTAACTGTGTGGCATATGACACCTGTCCTTGCTGTGTGAAGGGGAAAAGGCGCCTCCTCTTCCACAGATGCCTGTGCCTCCAGCCATCTGCCCACTGACAGAAACCACAGAGGGGAATAGCAGCAAAGGAGAGCAGAGAGAAAAGACAATATGACTTTATTTCTTTTTCTAATCCTTGCCTCACATAAGTATTCACTTGTACTTCAGACAACATCTGAAGAGGTCTGGGATTCCATGAATGTGCACATATTTGTATTAGAACTTCTTTTTTTTAATCAGAGCCCCAGAAGAGGAGAGAAAAAGATAAATATTTTAATAAGATGCTACAGGCGATTTTTGTGGTGCTACTGTGTTGAGGGAGAATCCAAGGAGAGACAAAAAGGAGCAATGCCTATTATTTAATTATTCCAGTAATGATTTCCCCTTACCTCCATTCTGCTAATCAGACTGTGGAAGACTGTTTCCCAGCTTATCAGAGGGAATCGTTACATACACAACAGTTTTCTGGAGAGGGAAATTGTTTGGTAAAGCTAATTAAGGCAGTGTGAGTACATGTGTGTCAGTTCAAGCTCTAACAATCTTGCGTGCTGTTGTTGTGTGAATGCATGAAAACCAGAGAGGACTGAAGGATAAAGATAAGAGCACTGGCCTCAGTTGGCTTTTGTCACTAATCCCACAGGGGGAGCAAGTGGCAGCCGATTCCATGTCATTCACCAATAACCAAGCCTGTTCTGGTGCCATGTCATTCTAGCACTGCCCTTGTGAGGACACCAGTCGCTGCACTGCATGTTAATGAGACATGCACCAGGGGAAGGGAGGGGTTTGATTTGACATTCTGCTAAATCTATCTGAACACAAGTTGAGACACTCAGATAAAAGGCAGGAAAATGTCATGATGTAGGTTGCAAATACGCTGCATGCACATTTATTAGGAAAATTGTATTCCAGAGGATTTATTTCATTGTTGAACAAATACAATGGTCTCAGTCAGCTGGGGGAAAAGTTCTGTCCTATCACAAAACAAGGCTTTAATCTCAGGAGTGGGAATGTTTAGAGCAGGGGTGCCCAAAGTGGGGCCAAAATTGGCCCGCCAGCACTTGATCTTGGCCCGCTAGTAAATGTTTATATCTAGAAACCTACAGATCTTGATGAAAAGGCATGTCAGAGCATGATGTATGATAATAACAATACGTCTTACTTATGTCCATTAAGTGTCTAGCAATTTATATAGAGTTGTATAGGTATAAACATCTCACTCATTGTGTTTCTATTTATATCAAATTTGATAATTAAGTTTAATCCTTGATTTATTTCACATTTGAGCAGCTTATTTTATATTAAAGTCAATATTTTCCTCACTTTTATATAGTTTTATTAACTTGGAAAGATCCCCCATGAGCCTTTGCACACCTAGCCTCAAGCTCTCGGACTCAACACATCCGCATGGTGAACCACAGGCAGTGGCGTACAGACAAGAGATGCTTTAAAGCTGTGATGTTTGGCCCCTGGTTCACTGGATCATTTTCAGTTTGGCCCTTGGAGGAAAAAAGTTTGGGCACCCCTGGTTTAGAGTGTTAAGTAGAAATGCCTTAAAACAAAGTATGTCAGCCATATTGCAGCATAGTAAGTGTCATGGTTCATTCAACTTTTAGGCTTCCTTTTATTTCATGCATGCAAAAACAGCAACCCAAGATAGCATACATGTACAATCCAACAACAAAGTATGAACCAGTGCATGTATATTCAACATATTAAATAAATACAAATCTAATAAACTATTTACATGATATGCTCAAAAAGAAGTATAAAGATATTGATTTGCACCATTATGGTCAAAATAAGTATCTCGCTTATTTTAACTAATTAGAATATGGTGTACTAATTACCATACTAATAAAAAAAACATTCCATAGTGTCAATTTCTTCAGGTAATCACAATTGCAGACATTTGAATAAAAGGTTGTAGGTTTCTCAATAGGTTGTATGTTTGTTAAAGGTGAGAGGCAGAAAAATATCATTTGAGTTGTTTACTTTGTTTCCAAGTATTACTTGATGCATGTGATAGAGCATTTTATTGATCAGTCTTTGTGAATACTGTAACAGGTGATCATACAGGAACTGGCAGCAGGTCTGGAAGTTCATTTCCAGCCAAATTAGAACCTGGAAAAGTTCAGTTAGCCTTAATATAATATCAGTTTCCCTCCCTTCTCCTGTTGGATTCTGTCTCGGAGTGGTTCCCTATGTGACCACAATCCATCCATCTGATCAGTTATCCGCCCATAAAATCCAAGAAGAAAAGAAAATATGTCTTCCAAGATTTGTTTGTCCAATCTGAATGCTTCAACTTGTGATTCAGTTCAGATTCAGCATGTTCAATGTGGTTGTGACTCAAAGTAACTTTTTTTTTTTCCTTCTCAGAGCCAAACAAATATGTGTGACCAATTTCCCAGTTAATGAAGGAATGAACTGTTCACAGTTCATTATAGGGCTGTAATCACACTTTCAGTTGTTCCATAAATATAGATCACACAAAGTTTGTAACAATCCAGATTTAAGACTTCAGAAAAGGAATGTGTTGTCTTTCTCTCTGAGATGTGCAGGATTATATGAAAAGTTCAGTTTTGTTTTCAAAAGATTTAGAAGATGAAACACAACCCAAGAAATGTGTAACATACCCCGACTTTTTGTATCATAGCAGTGGCATGCTGGTCTGATCTCCAAAGATCTGAGTGCACGGAGCAGAGCAGGCACACTGAGGCGTAACAGTGACACACGCACACACACACGCAGGACAGCAGCCTGATAGGAGAGTACTTGTCCAGAATAACAATGAGATGTGGAGATGTGATACTGGCACTGTTTGAAAAATATCCTCTATGTGACTTGGGAGGAAAAGACAACAATACTTAAGAACAGCAAAGCGTGTATAAGCAAGAAGTCCAACAGCAGAGTGAAATTGTTTGAAAACACTGTTCTACATTATTACTAATAGTCTTGGCAATTTGGTGCTATTCCTCTGACGGGTACACTCTAAATTCATGAAAGAGGAGAAGAAAGGAAAAAATGTCCTTATAGTCAGATTCATTTGAATATATGAATAATTTAGTGCACCAAAAGATTTTGGGCCCTTAAATTGCAAAAAGAAAAAAAGGCTGAACTCTCTTACACAGACATTCATAATTCATCTGTTTCATAGTTCACTCTGGGAAATATTTCATGCACAAGTCAGCCGCGACCTGTGATGAGGATACAAGGACAAAATGCAGCACTTTGTCTTTCAGCATAATTACAGTGATTTTGTTTTCCCACTTTTCAGTTATTGGATATCAAACGCTTGAATTTAATCTCTGAATCCTACAGGCTTCCTCTCTAAATTGCTTGTGTGACTTAAAAATGAATCACTTCCATCTAAGTTTTATGGTGAGTGTAAATCTGGGAAAAGTGTTTGGGAGAAGCTGTAGGGTACTTCTGGATAAAAGATAAGTGCAAACTTTAGTGCACCTGAGCCCTTCACATTAAAGTCAGGCATAAATTGCCAGAAAACATGTGCAAGAAAAAAAATCCGTCTGTGCTTGTGCGTGTTAAAACCTTCTGATTTAAGCAACATAATAATCGGCCTTGGAAACCCAAGCCTTCATTTCTGAGTAAATTTTCCCTTAATGCTTATTCCATTGATGGGTCTTGTAATGCAAGAGATTGGCACCAAACACCCATATCTAATTCTTCAACAAAGCATCCTTTGATGTACACTGCAATCTATAAAAAAGTGTTCATATAAAACGAGTAAGTGAAAAAAATCTGATCTTCAAACTAGACACACAGCCAGAAACAGTAGATTTATAACCTCCCTGTGTTTTTCGGCATGATGCAGTTTGTCAGCATTTAAGACGACACATCACTGCATATCTAAAATGTTTTATTCTTTCATTGAGCGTTTTGGCACGAATGATTTGACCTCATTTGTGATCTTTAGTTTTGCTATGCAGACTGAATATCAAAGCCCTGATTGCCAGCTCTTTTGTAGCACCAGTAAATGCGAGTAACTGGCATGCAACCAGTTATTATGATCCCTCTTTGCAGAAGTGTTCATTGCCATAACAAAGTCATACATGCCTCAAAGGTCTTTTCCGTGTTCTTTTTGCATGCTCTTATTATTTTGCTTTTTCTTAACTTTACTAATTTTTCAGGATGATCTCTTGTTTTCTCTCTGAAAAGAATAATTAGTATACCCATAATGAAATGATTTAAACACACAATCCATTGCCATCATAGCAAAGGGATCACTTGTGAGTTTTTAAGATAGGAAAATGCTAATATATGTGTGACTGCTGTAGAAAAAACAAAAATAACACTTCGCACAAAAACAAAAAAAAAACCTAAAACTAATTTCTGGAAATACCTAAAAGAAATATGAACTCTTTCAGTATAAATATGAACATCCTGTACTAATATGTCAACATTATCATCCACAAAGTCTTCCTCTGAATAAAATAAAATAAAATAATTTGTATTCCTGTGTTCATATGACCAAAATTTAACAAATGAACAATGACTAAATTTTTGCCAGGGTTTTTTTCCTTGTTGTTAATTATTTAGTCTCATCGGGCATCTAGTTCTTCAGGGAGGAGACAGATTTTCATTCTTTTATTATCAAGAAGTCATTATAGTCATAAAACTATTAAAATGCCTGAAGGACTTGTGATCTTTCTGGAGTTGTGCGAATAAGATCTGCAAAAGAAACCTATGAGGTAAATAACAGCATTCTTATAGCAAAAACACAAGGAGGGACTATCATGCAGAGACATTTATTTTCTGTCCCTGCATCGGTGGCACCAGCAGAAATAAATACTTAACCCAAGCAATGAAATAAGCGTTTCAAAGTGGGTGTCCCTCAAGTTTTCAGTAGAGCAAAAACATGAAAAATAAATCTAAATCTGACAGCACAAGAGATGGTTTAGAAGAAAAGGATGAACTCTTAAACTTACGAGCAATAAGTATTAAAGTAAATCCTGGGAAAAGCGTTTGGGAGAAGCTGTAGGGTACTTCTGGAAAAAAGATTTGTGCAGACTTTAGAGCACGTGAGCCCTTTACATTAAAGTCAGGCAGAAATTGCCAGAAAACATTTGCAAGAAAAAAAATCTTTTTAGAGGTGCATCCATTTTCTACAGCTTTTCCCTGAACGGGGTTGCCGGGGGGCTGGAGCCAATCCCAGCTCACAACGGGCGAGAGGCCTTTTTAGAGGTTTTTGACAAAAATATAAGTAACGTAAGGGCAATAAACTATTTGTATGTTTCTCATAATTTGTCCTTTCCTTGTAGCTTTATAATCATTGTCATAAAAAATGTTTATTTACTTCTAAAATTAATTTAAATTCTTTCAAAATCAAGAGTGGCAGTAATTCTGGCACTTCATGAAACCTGTCCATCTTCAGCTCGGATTCTCCTGGATGCCACTGTATTAGGTGATGCTCAAACATCCTGGAAATCTGGCTGGAGCCTGTCACCAGCAATACATCACACTAATGAAATGGCCACAGCCCAATACTGTCTGTCATGAGCAATCTGCATCTGCTTTAGAAACGGAAATGAGAGAGAGAGGGGATGAAAAAGACAGAAGAAGACAGACAGGGAGATGTTTGTCCCTTGAGGACGTCCTTCAGGAAGGTTTCATGTGTTGAATTTTTGTGCAGTCCTTCATCGCAGCATGCTTTGAACTGATATTGATTTTATTTCGGCAGGAGAAAATAGCAACAGCAGGCCACCTTTTCCTCAATCTCTGCCGGAACAAAAGGGTGAGGATATTTCATCAGGTCTGTTGTGGAACAAAGTCACGATGCATCTTATCTGTCAAAGAGTAAATTACCCCTCCTTGTCACTGTAACTACCCCCACTCCACCTGTACCCGAACCTATGTATCTTTGAAGGAACTGGTGCAGCAATTTAGCTCAGGACCACAAATAGGGGATTTTTTCTATTCTAAGAAAAACATGGATGCTTGTAAACAAATAAATACACAAATAAATAAATATTTTTCCCCAATGAGAAAATCCATCCATTCTCTGCATGTCATTGAACCACTTCAAAACATCATATTTATATTTAAAATTAAAAAACTTAATTATTATATTTGGATTAAATAAAAAACAAACTACATCAGGTAAAGAAAAAGATCCAAGATTTATTTCCTTTTAAAATGAGGTCAAGAAATACTTGAAAAGCAAGGGGGCCTTTCAACAAATACAGCTGTCAGAAAAAGTATTAGGAGTGATGGCTGGATGAAGGTTTAAGAGGCAGTCTTCTGACCAAAAGGTTGCAAATTGGAATCTTTAATCCGCAGCTGCTCCACTGGAGCTGTACGAGAGCAGGAACAGTAGCAGAAGCAGTGGCTGCTGCATTGTAAGACTCTATATTCTTCTTCCACCCTTATCTGCCCGTACATGTAGTTCCTGTCATTAAAACATCACAGCAACAATGGTAACTAATATTTCCCACAGGCATGCAAATATTACTGTGGTTTTTTAATCAGATCAACATTTCACTGCTTTGCACCATCTCCAATCCTGGGAGAGCTCAAGGCTTAGGGCTATCTTTCAGAATGACTTTTAATAGGGTCACAATGCCATGTGATTAGTTACAATTTGATTCAAGCCCCTTATGAATTTTTCCTTCTTGCATTATCATTGTTGTTGAAGAGAAAGTATGCCATCTGATGGACATTGTGGAGCTTGCAGGCACTCGCCCTTATCCAGACAAGACAAAGGTTTCAGCATACATTTCTATATCAACATTCAGTTTCCGCCTATTTGCCAACATGTCATATAATATGCAGTTTTGTATTGCGTAACATACTAAACTTAATAACATATAAATATCTTTCTTTTTTAATCAGTCGTGACTCTGCACTGTGCCAAACATGCAACTTTAGCAGCAAATACATAAAGAAGAGAAGAATGTAAAAGTATACATTACTTTTTGCCCACTTTTTCTCACTTGTATCAACACATGACGTGACGCGCTTTTCTCTGATAAGAAATGTTCTTACGTGATGACGTAGACTACCAGCGCTGCGTTCTGTCTCGTGATTGGACAGCGAACAAGGTGCCAACAGCTGATTATTTAAACCAACTTCTCGTATGTATGTAGCTTATACGCCGTTTATGCTGTTTCTATGTTTTCCCGTTTCTACCTGGAACTAGTAGACTAACCTTCCGCGTTGATCCTGCTCATGGTGAGTTACAAGGACAAAACTAAAAACTTGATAAATATTGTGGTATGCACTGTCAAATACTATATTATTGCATTTTTTTGTGAATCTAATTGTAAATATCCTGCTCGTTTGTCTCATTTTATGTCTGTTACTTGTTCCCTTCTTGTAGCCATGGCGATATGTTTTAGTCACCGTTCAACTGAACTATAGAATAAATCAATGATTCTCCCCTATTATATATGTAATATATCGATTGCAGACTCAAACCAACCATGTTTCTAAATGTGCAATTATACTGTATTGGATATGTGCACTTTGGAAATTCTATATCTATTGTTGCTCATGGTTTATGTATACCGGGAGACACGTGACCTATATTATTTTATTATAGGTCACGTGTCTCCCAACAAAAACTTCTCTTAAACTATTTTTTTAAATCAAATACAGAGTCTCATATGATCAACTTAGATGTTATAATTCAGTGTAGAGCTGATTTTTAAAAATCTTTGTAAAGAAAAGAAGTTATTAATATTAGTTTATTTTTTCATATGGGACATATAGTGAACTTATTTTCTAATTTTCTGATGTTCATCAATCATCAGTTATCACATGGTACAGCAGCAGGCCAAGTTTGTTACTGGGGAAGCACCTCACTGTCCTTGTTGGAATGGTACTGTCCACACAGAAGTTTATATAATCTGTCACACAACCAGTTCAGCATGTTAGACCAGGTTTTAATAGTTTTACTAATGACAGGTTGTTGCTGAATGATGAGCTTGTAGGAGAAGGTGAGAAGAAACAGATTATGGTCAGATCTTCCTAAAGGTGGCAGAGGGGCTGTATATAGTTTTAATATTTGCATATAATATGTCCAACGTTTTATTTTCTCTGGTGGAGCAGCTGACAACCGCTAGCAGTTTGATGTGCAGGTCTTCTCTTTAACAGTGGCACATCCAGGATGACACAAACGCTGGTTAACCAGCAACTCCACCTCCCTTCAGTTGTCTGCTGAATTGTTTCTTGCGGCCTGCGTGAATGCAAATATTTCTTGTCCTGTACCTGTAATTTTTATCTAAAACAAATTAAAACAAGCTGGTATTTCATAAATCATTATTCTTTTAAAAATGTTTGATATATCCAGTTTTTGTATCTATGGTTGCTTGCTCTCTATTCTTATTCGCTGTGTTATACATGCAAGACAAAGTATATGTGAACAAGCACAAAAAAAATACTACACATTTAAGGTACCATGAATAAGTCAAAATAATGTGATAAATATTTAATAATCTGTGTACCTTAGTGTTTATTTGATTCATAAGTGTCTTTTCTGTACTAATTTTGTTCTCTTTCCTTGTCTTCTGATTTCAAAGATGAACTTCAGCACAGCTCTCCGTACTGGCAATCCTAGTTGCAAAGAAAATATTCCACCTTCGACCAAAGCAGGTGTATTTCAGCATCAGAGATCCAAAGAGAGAACAGTACTTGGTGTCTTGTCAGAGAATGAACAGCGTCAATCTCTCAGCCAGGTAGGCCAGGTATGGGGAAGCTGTAAAAAGCATTGATTTCTCAGTCACTCTTCTGTCACTGGACATTCACGTTTCAGCTCAGGGGGATAATCTTGCTACCCAATGTTCCTCCTCAGGGAAGCTGGGTTTCCAAACACAGTTCATTCTCAGATGGCTCACAGCTCAACTTTGTTGATTGCACATCCAGTTCCAGTTATGTGCATCTGGAAGAAGCTTGTGAAGTGGTTCTTGCAGCTTCTGGGCAAGAAATTCCCTCTGACAGTTTTAATCTCAGTGCTGGGGATGATGCCCTGCAAAATGAACATATGAGAATCTTGCTGGAACTTACCTCAAGTGAGTTCACCTTGCATAAAGACATCTATCATGCTAAATATATATTAAAATGATTTCTTCATACTCCTCGTGCATTCTTTTTTACATAGGTTCAGGCCAGGATGCTTCTATGCTGTCTGAAGCTGATGAATCTCTGATGACAAGGGATAGGCGGTGTTTGGACTATGCAGAAGATATCTACAAGAACTTAAGGAACAGTGAAGTAAGACTTTTCTTTTAGTAAGCTATGTCTTATTATTAATTATGTCAGCTTTGTGGAACCATGTGCAGTTTCTTTAATGGTACTCTGGCTTCCTCCCATAGTCCTAAAACAAACATGTTAGTTTGATTTTAATTCAAGGATTCAAGGTTCTTTATTGTCATTCCAACACGTGTATATACAGTGCATGTAAGTACACGTGCTGAAACGAAATGAGTTACCCTGGTCTCAGGTGCAAGCAACAACAATAGAAAGAGCAGCAGACAAAGTATAAAAAAGTTATAAGTAAGAATATAAAATAACAGACTGAGATGAATATATACAAGTAAGACTGGAAATGTGCAATGTATGCATTGTGCAAAAACTGCATTTATACAGAGTGTTGTGAATGTCCAGATATGATATGCAGCAGGGGGGCTACAG
>JBAMHV010000016.1:10972944-10989891 GCA_037177535.1 Pseudomugil gertrudae | reverse complement strand
TCATCAGAGATGTGCACGCCCAGGTACCTGAAGCTGGAGACCACTTCCACTGCAGTCCCCCCGATGTACAGGGGAGGAATTGTGTGGCTATTGATGTGTCAGTTGTCTCTGTGTTCACTCTGTGATGAACTTTGATCTGTCCAGTGGGGACCCCACCTGTGCGACTTGGCTCAAATATGTATAGAAAATGGGTGGGCAACATCGTGTTGGTAACTATTTTGGTTCTAATTTCAGGTAAGTTTCAGGGCAACCCCAGGCTACTTAGAGAGACACCCAGGGATCACTAATGATATGCGGAGGATTCTGGTGGACTGGCTTGTTGAAGTTGTCGAGGAATTCAGGCTCTGTTCGGAAACCCTTCACCTTGCTGTCAACTACTTGGATCGCTTTCTCTCCCAAACAGCCTTTGTGAAACGGAATAAGCTGCAATTGATTGGCACAGCCGCATTGCTCATCGCTGTGTAAGAATCTGTCTTTTCCAGGAAATGCTTCGCTGCTCTTTCCTGGTGCAGTCTGTCTTTTTCTTTTTGATCCTTGGAATTAAGAGTCTGCCTGATGGTAGAGCATTGACTGGAGGACTCAGGCTATTTGTTAATCTCATGTTATTTTATCTGTCACTCTGTAGAAAATATGAGGAACTCTATCCACCTAAGCTGAATGAGTTTGTGTACATCACAGACAGAACATACACTGAAAAGCAGTTAGTCCAGATGGAGCTTGTTCTTTTGAGGTTGCTGGCCTTTAAGATGGCAGCACCCACCACAAATGAGTTCCTTCGACTTTTCATGTCCATCCACCCTGTCTCTGCAAATGTGGAGAGTCTTGCACACGTGAGTGAAGTCAGTCACAATCTCTACTGCATAGATTATATTTTGATCACATATTAATTTACTTTTCTGCTTCAAGTATATAGCAGAGTTAAGTTTGCTAGAAATCCATCCATTCCTCGAGTACAGCCCATCAATAGTCGCGGCTGGAGCTTACTGCCTGGCTAACTATACTATTAACGCAGCTCTCTGGGTGAGTTTTTTGCAGATCAATATTTTCTGGTTAAAATCAATTATATTGTTTTTGTTTTTCTCAGAAAATTATTTATATTTATCTAAAAGACCTTTTATATTTCAGCCACATTCCTTAGTGCTTTTTACTGGGTATTCAATGGATAAATTTATGCCCTGCATGACTAATCTCCACAAGCTGTTCATCAGTGCAGAGAGTCATCCACAGCAGGCCATCAGAGATAAATACAAAAGCTCAAAGTAAGGCATGACTTAAAAGGTTTTAATACATATATGTTATGTATATATTTCACGAAGTGTTCATATGACAAGCTTTTGGAATCATATATGTGAAGTTTTAAAGTCTGAGTTCTTGATGGATGTCCTCTTTCTCTCCAGGTATTGTTGTGTTTCATGGATCACACCACCTGCTCTTTTGTCTCCATAATGAATTCCTACTCCACCCCTCTGATCATTCTGTCAGAGCGTAGTTACAGTATGTGAAAAAGCATACACAGCAGTTGCATTCGTATCATCTACTTGATGCAGATACAATGAAATGAGAATGAATATAATGAAAATATTCTCCATGAATTAAAGGTTCAACTAGGAAATTGTCAAAGGCAAAAAAATACTCTTGTAAAACCATAAGATGCATCTTATGTGCTTTTGAGAAGCTGTTTTTCAGCACATCTTGGCAAAGAAAGTAAAATTATTGATGATAATACTGCCACATTACTGAATCATCTTTTTTGTTGTAATGCAGTCTAATCATCACTTAACTTAAGTTTAGAATACACAACAAACCCTTCTTTAAAATGGACGATTAAAAGATTACAATTTTGCACCATTATGGTATAATGTCCAAAAGAATGACAATCCCACCAGGACTCTTCAAAGATGGACTGGTGGCTTGTTGTTTAAAGAATCTGAAGGTCAGTGGGAAGGAGAGATGTTCACTTCCAGGCTTCTCTCCTGTGGAACAGCTGTCTTTCTTGGTGCCAACACCAACAGCTTCTCTGTGTTTAAGACTTGGATATAACACCTCTATGAGAGAGAGTGGTGATGTAAATGCTTTTATTTTAATGAAGCATGTAACATCAAGTGTTACATGAATAAAGCTTATCTGATAGAAATTGTTGATGGAGTTTTTATTTTTTTATATTGCTGCAATAATGTGTATGTGTTACATTGTTCTGTGTATTTAGTCTTTGGGGGTTTCAGTTGTGGGTGCGAGATCATTGTCTTTTATGGCGTTAGTTTAGAGTCAACTACAGTGAGTAGTTTGTTCCCTGAGTCCTCGGTTTTTTTAATGTAGAAATAAACTCGTTTATCTGCAATCCTGCTGCTCTCCGGTAATTCCCACCTGTATCTTGGGTCCTCACCCCACTTCTGCGCTCCCATACCTCACACATGGTACTAAAAAAATAACTTGTCATCTGCTAAAAAAAAAAAAAAAAAGATGTTATTAAATCATTTTATTAAACCGTGACCATGTAATCTCTGTTTACACAGTGGCAGAGGCATGTTTTAAACATGAGTGCAATGTTAGACCCTCAGACCTGCAGTTAATTGACATTTAAAATGTCAGATATATTTATTTAATCATTTATCTGCTTGGTTAACTTTTAGGAAATAGTGTATTGAACTTTTAAAAAACTGTCTTTATTTTTAAATTCACTGGTTAACTTAAGGAATTTAGCTGTAAGGAAACTTTGGACGGAATGAAGTTCCTCGTTCTTGTTACAATGACGCGCGCGCTTTGCATTGCGCGCGCGCGCGCGGAGGAGACACTATTAGAAAATATTTCACAAGCTTGCGAGCACAGAGGACCACTTAAAAACGGAAAGAATACATTTAAACCTTGCTTTTTTCCTTACTATTGCCGGTGTTGCAACACTTTCTGATCCCATATGTGAGTTCAGTAGTTGCGCATTTACACTAAATACCTTCTACAATATGAAACGGAGAAAAAAGTGCAAACTCTTCGTGTGTGAGTGAATTCTTTTAAAAACCAAAAACAACATCCACCCAGTTCTTGCTGTCCTAGAAAAACCTGCTGTGTTTGCTGGTTTAGTCTGTCAGGTGCGGTAACGTCACTGGGATTCTTTCCACATGAGATGTAATCCTGTCAGAGTTCCAGTTACTTTAAGTTGCTTTCTAGTTTCCAACAAGCCACACTTCTGTTGGTTTATGCTGTTAAAGGTAAGCACTCTTTGTATGTATACTTCTAAGGCATCCATGATTTGTTTGATTTATTCTCCCTCTGTTCTTCAGTATGGCAGAACCTGCAGAATTGCTGCTTATTAGGGACCAGTATGAGTTGGCATTTCATTCTCTGAATCGAGGGTTGGAAGCTGAGGAGGCTGACAAACTATCAGAGGCCCTGATGTACTACAGGAACAGTCAGCTGCATCTTACTCAGGGACTGGAAATTCCAACTTCAGGAGAAAGGCAGCAAGGACTGGTCTGGGACAAAGCCAGGCAGCTTCAGCAGAAGATGTCGGAGCTTCTGAGGAACCTCAATGCCCATCTTTCCCACCTGACAATGTCTCAGCAGACAACAGGACAGCAGAGGGGCTTAGTGTTGAATGATCTTCTTCCTAATGTTTATCCGGACTTGGCAAGTAGCAGTCTGCCCTCCCATAGTTCTCTGCACCATCTGTACCCCATCCTACCTGCTGCCACCCAGAGCACAACCCCATTCCCCAACGCAGCCCCTCTCAGACCTGCTCCCCCTGCTGTTCCATATACACACTCACTCCCTCCAGCAGCTCTTGGATCTGTGGCCATGAACAACCCAGGGGACCAGCCTCCAGCATACACACCAAAGCCCACCGATGGGCACCGCAGTCTGACTTATGGTCCCTCTGGAGGCGACCTTAGATCAGAACAGCCAAATGGAGCAGCAGCAGCTGAAGGAAATGGAAATGAGCTGCTTTGCATCCCTTCTGGGGTGCAGCTGTTTTTTGTGGAACCAAATGGACAGGTCAGCTCTCTGTCTTACCCAGGCTATCTTCGCATCATTGCATTCGGCCACCAGAACAATTCTTCTGCTGTGTTTTTACATGTAAGTAATACTACACACATGTTTGAGCATTGGTGACTCTTAGCTATTGAAGGGTGTCTTGAAGAGAAACCACAAAGCTGTTAGTGTTCATAGCTAAGTGTGAGTCACTATGTTGGTGTGTTGAATGACTACATTGGCAATTTAACACAGAGATGAAGGTGTTGGCCAGTTGATTCCAATAAAATGAAAAAAAAAAGTTTTTAAAGTGGACATTTTTAACTAAAGTTGGTTTAGTTTGGTTAACAACTGAATTTTACATTATCCACTTGGTGTTCATATGGCCTTGGGCAATTATGAATATGCTGCCATTACTTCCTGGTACAGAGTGTATTCAAATGTAAACCAAAACACAATATTAGACCTTTAATGTGTCACCTTTGGTCAGAAAATATGAACAGGATTTGTACCTCCTGTTAGCTTTGTCTTCAGTTTAAACAGGGCAGCCTTGTTTTAACACTGCGTGTCTAACAATAGATCTGACATTTATTTGATATGTCAAGATAAATAACCAGTAAAGTCTGTCTTTGCAAATCTGATTTCTTTTATCTGTTATTTTTTAATGGTTATTTGAGTTTCTAAGAAATAAATACCAGTCAACACGCAGAGCCCCCGTAAATATCTCATTTCCATTTGATAGTTTAGAATTTATTCAAAATAAAATACAGATCTGTTCTAGCAACACTATAAAGCATGTATTATGCTGTGCAGACTGGAAGTCATGAGTTTGTTTCCCAGCAAGCCAGGCTGGTGGGCCGCTCTCCGGTATTCTGGTGCTGCTTTGTTTCAAAACAAGACAATAGTCTCATTTACAGATGACTGTGCACTTCTGTTGTGCTGCTGGTCAGTGTCTTGTGCCCTCACAGAGGTCATTCTGTCAGGCGGCATACCAGTGGGACAACACAGCAACAAGTGTGTTTCTGTGTTGTGTCTGTGTGGATAACCCACATCAGTCCTGTTGCTTTTAAAAAAGATGGAAAAGAACACAAGACACTGTTCCCGATAAAGATTTTCAGCTCAAACTTTATTAATTGTCTCAAAGTTTAAATGAATAAATGCATAAATGTCATGTTTCAAACTAACTGTAACCTCTTAGGATGGGATTTACATTATGAAATATTAAATCTTGTTCTGTATTTGTGTTTTACAGGTGTGTGACCGCCTTTATCCGCTGACAGCAGACACTCCGGTGCTGCTTGCAAACTCCGGGATCTTCATGTTTCCTGACTCAGAGACACCAAGGTCCTTTGTGGGCATAGTGCTTTCCTCAGAACTGCCTCTTACTGACCGTGAGAAGTTTCAGAACCTCATATCCCAGCTGACACAGCTCAGGATCCAAGTGAGTCATTACTAATTGTATAAAAACAAAAATTAACGAGCATGTTAGTTGGTGAAATCTGTTATGGGCGGGATTGTCAAACTCCACACTAATCTCTGTATTGTTCAAGGACTGTCATCTGTTCACATCTGTGTAATACCAGTCCCATATCCTGCATTCCAGCTGACATGCATTTTCTTTGACACCTACACACTGTTGAATGCACAAATGTTTAGAAACATGTCTCCACGGCAACATTGTGCCTTAGGCTTTGGCACTCTTGCTTGTACAAAATATGTGTTACTGTCTGTGGTGATTGGCTCCAGCCCCCCCATGACCCCGTTCAGGGAAAAAGCGGTAGAAAATGGATGGATGGATATCTGTGGTGAGAAATTTTGCTTAGATTGTAGGTACTCTTCTTTTTTACTCACTTTATTTAAGGATAATTTCCTGCTACTTTATGCTTCTCACAATTATTTGAAGATGTATTAACAGGTAACCTAGGAATCACTTTAACAACATGCAATGATGATTTATTACAAGATGTACCAGCAATTAAAAATATGATGTTAATAAGTACCTTGCTTCTTATTGGGTAATTACTAGGATAGGCTCCATACCTTCTCCGACCTTGCATTGGAATAAAGAGGTCTAAAAATGAATAGATGGATGTTGTTAATCATTTTAAAAATGTATTTTACATTTGGTACTTAAATGTATAAGATTTAAAGATCCTTCTAGTCATATGGACACTTGCTAGTATATTGCTGTAAGTATGCAGAGAGAGAAAAGTTATTTCTGTTTTGGGCTTGAGTGATGGAGGAAAAAAGGCTGATGAGCTGCACGTAAACCAGTTGTGGGGAAAACAGTCTCAGCCTGTTATCTGTTTGGCTGTACACAAGATTTTTGAAGGGATCACTTTTTGGCATGTGACCTAATGGATTCTTTTGACAGGGCACAGAAGAAGCAGATGTCATCAACCTGAATGCAAAAGTACCCCTTGGGCCCCTGAATGAGAAAGAAAATCCACCACTCCCAGGATGGAGTGAGAAAATGTCTCAGGGAATCTTATCAGGTGAGTTTGTTTAAAAAAAAAAACATATAAAGATGGAAAGGTCCTAGCGTACTGTATGACCCACACAAGAGATGTCCAGAGATTATACTGCAGCAGTCTCTCGTGGGTACAACTATCTGTACCAGTATATCTGGCTGTAGTTATTATACCATTATCATAATGCTGTGATGCATAATTGGTGCTTTTTTTGTAGGAGCGACACGATTAAGTCAGTCATTTGCAAAAGGAGCAGAGGCCACTGGAAGGGTTATTCAAAAAGGAGCAGCCATGATCCGGGACCGCATCACGCCTGAAGAAACTCCATCTGAGGTCAGCCCAAATGTTACCAAAGGTCTGAACGTGGCTAAGCAGGCCACTGGCGGCGCTGTTCGAGTCAGCAAGTTTTTAGGTAAGGATATACATCAGTTTGGGTAAACAATCAACCGGAAACGCACAATTTTATTCTGATCTAGCTAAATCTAAGCCTTCTATCCTGTAGTACAGTAATATATAATTATAATGCTATTTTAGAGGTGATAATAAAACTATTTATTGGATCTAAAGGACTGAAGCTCCATTTCTTTCCTCATTTAAGTGTAAATACCTGACCTGGTCTGTATTTGAAGAGGGGAATGTATCGAATTTGATATTTTTTGTGGTATGACTTTGTATTTATAGTGAATGGTGTGAGTACAGTGGCAGAATGTATAGCAGATAAAGTGGCGCCCCATGTGAAAAAACATGGTGCTAAGCTGGTCCCAGAGTCTTTGAAGAAGAGCCAAGATGGCTGCGCCTCTAAACTGGATGCAGCTAAGTTTGTAGCAGCCAGCAGCGTACAGGGTATGTATATAACAGTTTGAAAAGGTTACATCATCCTCCACACTGACGTCTTTGTAAAGACGTACAATTTAAAACAAAAAACAAAAGTTTGACCTGATGAATGATCCAAGTGTTTTCAGACTACTTTCCTTATTAAAATTGGTTTTAAAATTAGGTATCTCTACCGTATGGTCAAGTCTGGAGAGTGGAGCAAAGCATGTTTGCAAAAGTGTTGCAACTGAAACGGTCACGACAGTGAAGTACAAGTAAGTTCAGATATTTCCCCATCTCTCATCTTATTTTTTGTCTTATTATAATTTGTTCAAGGGATTGTTTCAACATTGTTTCTGAACTGTTTGCTTTAAATGGCAGTAAGGGGGGTGGATGAGAAACCACCCTGATACCTGCCTGTTGTGATGGTTTCCTCTTGCTATGTTAATGCACTGACTTACTTTCATGCCTGTTTCCTTTCAGATTTAGGGGCTTAGAAAATCTTATAAACGTATCGAACAACAAATGACTGCATGGGGGAGTAAAGGCAAAGACTTCTGCACTAACAAGTGATCCTGCTTAGCGCTTTCATATACACTCTTTCACTAACCCAAGTCAGATAAAACCTAACACAGATCAAACAAATTTGCCTGCCTCAAATTCACATATTCTTCTTCAATCTTGTCTAAAATATATTATTTGTTTTACTATATTCCATAGCCTTGTCTACACATGAAGCCTTGCACTTGCAATAGATACAACCTGAAGTTTGCTTTTAAGCTTCAAACTGATTTTAACTTAATATTATGTGCATTATAACAGGAATTATACATTGTGTTTTGAGTGCTTTGAAAACTAGTGTGACCCACAGCAATGTGTATGAGCATCTCCTGTGTAGACATGCATATTACTGGTCCTAGTAGCTAACATTATGCTTGCAACTTTGGCATACTTGTAATATTATCTCCTGGTGTGCATCTTTCTGGTTCTGTCTTTGTTCACCTTAGTTAAATGTCAAGCTTTTGTTGATAGTGATGATGGTTTTTTTTTGGTCCTAGCATTTGTAGATTTTTTTTTATTGAAGTTTATTAATAAACGGCTACAACAGGAGACTGGCCACACGTGCTTTGATGCAATTACAAACATTTGTACAAATTCTGTTTAAAATATTATGTGTTCTCTTCCATCACATCATTCTCCACCAACTCTACCATAATATTATTTGTGGTAAAGGTATGGTGATGATGTAGCTAAAGCCACAGACACTGGTCTCCAGTCAGCGGCCAATATTGGTTTGACTGCATACAACATTGACAATCTGGGATTCAAAGCCTTCATGAAGACTACTGGCAAGGAGACGACCAAGACAATGGTTGGCATACAAAACGAACAGGCAGCAGAAACAAAAGGGAAGGAGGTGCAGAAAGAGGAGCAACAAGCACAGAGTGTGGAGAAGGAGGAGCTAAAAAAAAGATAAGAAAAGAAGAAAGTACATTTTCTGCAGGATATTCTTTTTTCTGTCTTTTGTTGTTCCCTGTCAACTTATTGGTAACTCACCTAATTCATGCATTAACATATTCATGATCCTACCTAATGTAAAACATGAAGAAATCATTTTAAATGCACTCTTTTAAACCATTTTTTAAAGTTATTGGTTAGAAATGTTATGTTGTCACTAAACTCCTGTTCAGAAATATCCAAGCTTGTTATTATATGTGTGTGTTCTTTATGTTGGTAGATTATTCAGACCATAAACCATTAAACTCAGTTGTATACTGTAGCACACAAACGGTGTAGTTGCTTGAAAGAGAAAGGTTTAGAGTTAGGCACTTTAAACATTATTAAAGAATAATTGAATGTATTAAGCCAAATTAAGCGCTAAATTAACTGTGTTAATTGCCTGTGAAAGCAAAGAAGGAAAAAAGTTTGCAAATAAGATAAACATTTTGATTTATTGAAGAGTCTGTGTGTCTTTTTTTACGAGCCGCAAGCTAGTGTTAAAACAAAATCTGTGACTGACAGAATCTGTGACCACATGGGCGTCTTCGAAGATGAGACTAGCAAACTAAACACTAAACAAACACTTGAATAAAACTAATGAGGACCTTTAAATTTTTTTAATTTGACTTAATTGCTAATGTTACTCTACTTAGACGTGAGCCTCAAATAGTCAGAATCACAAAAGATCGCCACCAGAATGTGTGACGTCACCCTATCGTCGTTATAATAAACTCACTTTACAATGTCCTCACCGAGAGACTGATAAAAGGTTTTGTCATTCATCTTATTACAAGTGTTTTCAATCCTCTATCGTTTTGTAAAACACATATTAAGCAGTGAAATTTAGACTAGCGCCTCCCGTGGTCACAGATTCTAAGGGGCACAGATTTTGTTTTAACACCGGAAACACGGGTCTCTATGGAATCCATCAGCAACAATCCCGTCTGTAAATGTTCCGAAATGGCTAAAGACAACGACTATAGCAAATACGATTTAACACGACTGCAGGCGGAACTGGAAGAAGAAAGAGAAACAAAGTGAGTTTTTTCTTCCCAGCTCTTTCATGTGTTAAAAAGTGAAAAAGAATAGCATCCTCTGAAACTTTGTTTGTAGAGAAATGATTGAAGAATCAGTAGCAGATCTGCAGAGCACCATGTTCAACTTGCAGGAGAGACTCCACAGTGTTGATGGGGAAGGTGAGTATGAGCTAGTTGTTGCTCCTCAGAGGACTGCCCGGCTTCACAGAGAGATTTCTCCATGTTTATGCTGGTGGCAGGAAATGAGTGGAAAACAAGGTATGAGACCCAGGTAGAGCTGAATGGACAGCTGGAAAGGCAGATTTCTGTGGTCTGTGAGAGGCTGGAGGACATAAAAGGAAATCCCAATGGTAAGCTATCTTTAAAAACACAACACACCTATTTATCTGTTTTCAGATTGCATGCAGTAGACCCACATATACTCCTACAGTCTATCAAATATACAGTAATAATAAATTCTAAACAACCATTGGGAGGTGTTGATGCATATTTAGGTAGAAAGTGTGGAAAGCAATGTTTTTAAATGACCTAAATACAGAAATCTGGTAGGATAACATGCACTGTATTAAATCTATGTAATAGTTATTTTAAAGTGTGTAGTATGTAGCAAAACCTGTAATTTAATGTAAAAGAAACACAAAAATCTAATCTCAGATACAAAATTGTAACAGAAACTATATATCTGTTGCTACGAAGCAAACAACTGAATTTTCCAACAAATGCAAAGCACAATGAAACATTTCTCTGCATCTATTCGACTTTTTCTTCCTTTTCCTACCAGGATGACCTCCACCACCAAGCCATTCCTTTTCTATTGCCTCCTTGTTCCATCTTTTATCTTTATTACTCTGATGCATGATTGAACTTATTTTCTAACAGAGTAAGGAATGAATTTATGAAAGCATATGTTCAGTGGACATATTTGACAGATTATTTAAAGTTTTTTTTAATAGACATGACTTTTGTACATGCATAGACCTGAGGTTGGATTGATAAAGCCAAACTTATACTTTTCTAAAGATATTTGGGTTCCCGTCCACAGTCCCCTGCTTTTCAGTCTTTAACTGTGATACACTCCAATCAAAGGTGCAAACCTAACCAAGTTGAAAAGAAAAAAAATAACAAATAGAAAATGGATGGATGGATGGTTGCATATTCTAACCAGGATGCATGTAAACACAGATGTCCAAAACATTCCCTCTAGAGTGACTGTGATTACAGCAGTTGTCCCTCCAGATCATTTAAAGCGGGCTTTCTGATGACATTTGCTTTTTAATACCTCTTTCTGATCACTCATTTATTGCTTTATTTAATATTGTGGTCACATATACAACAATGCCTATAACAGTTGATTAGGGACCCTTAATCAGTTTTCTTGTTGTATGCCACTTTCATAGAGCACATTTTGTTACATGCATTGGAAACTGTGCACATGCAGAAGTCTGTATTATTCCCACATTTACTGGAAATCTACTTTCCCCTTAAATATTACCATGCCTTTATGGAGACAAATTATTTGTACAAGTATTTGTAATACTCTGCTGGCATCTGTTAGTTTTTAAGAAGAGTTTCATGTCCCAGAGTGCCGCATGGTTTTCTTTCTTTGGACCAAAAGTATTTACAGTAATTCTGTATCCTGCAATTCAAGACTCAAAAGACCAACTATAGCAAGTTTGAGGTTTGTACATGCACACATACTTGCTCTTGCTTTTACAGATCGATTGGCCTCTATCAGATCATATGATAACATGCCAATAGTAAGTGTTTCTCTTTAGTTTATTTACCTTATTTTTTTATTTCCCAACTTTGTTTTGTGTGTGTGTGTGTGTGGGTGTGTGTGTGTGTGTGTGTGTGTGTGTGGGCGGGGGTGACAAGACACTCTTCTCTCAGCAGTTTGAAAAGCACACACCAGCAGGGAGTGCTATAAACACAAAATGATTGTAGACAGGACAGAGAGGATTGTGATGCCAGCTGCTCTCCATCCTCTTCTTGATGCAGACTGTATAAACCAGAGTTTAATCACAGCACTGTAATCACAGGATTACAAACCAGCACCCTAATTACAATGCCTTAACACACACACATGCCATGCTCTGAAGGGTTGCACACTACACAACATGCATGTGTCTGTGTGCCTAAAGGCAGAGCTAACAGATGTTGAAGAATATATTCAGAAGTGGCTGTACAATTTTGGACTGATCATGAAGATATGCAGACAAACAGTGAGGATGAAGTCAAGATGAGCATTAGAGAGGAATCTGCTTTTTTCCTAATGTATTTTGCACGACATTACAACCGGAAGCGTGCTCCAATTTAATGCTGCTAAAATTAAATAACCCCCAATGTCTCTGAGCACTGATGTGTTTGTGGTTGATAAATTATGAATGAGACTAACCCAGTTTTGCACTCCTGTTTTTAACTTTAGCTTTTAGTGTTTTTCACCCACAAAATTAGTCACTAGCAGAATGACACCTTTTTTATTGAAATGTGTAATTAATGAAAGCTCATCACTGCAGGACACGCTTAAACAGCGTCTTGAACTCCTGATGGAGGAGAAGTCTGACCTACAGAGCCAGCTGATGGACTGCCATCTTGAAATCGAGCAGGAGGGAAAGGTTTGTGTCTCAAGTGGCGACAGCGTGCAGTGAGAGGGATTTTATGTTGAGGATTTGTAAGGGTCACAAAGTCTGCTGGTCGGGGTTTTAGTGTTTTTAAGACAAGCAGCTTTACATTTTTCCTTCTAATTATTATTTTGGTCAGAAATGACCATGATTAGGAATGGATTGGAAAAGATTTAGCTGACAGTTTTGTTTGCATAGTTTTGTTTTCCAGCAAGTGTTGATGTAAAAATTATACTCAACCTTTGTCCTGCACTGCTGTTAGTTCATTTACATGGTTCTTTGTGTATTGTTCTGCTCAACAGAGTGTGTGATATTAGTTAAATGAAGGTTTAACACACAGCATGTGCAACCAGTAATCCCTAATCTCTTGCTCATTAACAATGAAGACCTCTCTAATACACACTTACCAAACTAATACCAAGCTTTACACTCTTGAATAAATAGATTACTGGCACAGAAGATGTAAAAGAAAAAAGTAACAATATGGTTTCCTGTTTTTTTTTTCCATATCAGGCATTTCATAAAACCAATGATGAGAGGCGGGCATACCTTTCAGAAATAGCAAAGGTAAGCAGAGGGTTGAGAAGAATGTGTCACAACTCAAGACCAATTTCTGAATATATCTATATATGCTGTAGTAGATATATAAACCAATGGATTATAATTATAATGATACATGCATAAAGCGTAGAGACCATTCTCTCTGCAGGCACATTTATAAAACTTTTTCACAGTCTTGTTACATAAGTGAGCTTCAAAAAGTAAACGTGGAATTTTTGGCTTTTTGTTGTAAGAGAACATCAGCATTTTAATAATTAGTGGTGAGAGCAGCAATGTTGTATGGTTTGGTGGCAGCAGCCCTGGGAGAAATGCAGGAAGCAGAACTGGTGGTATCAGAATTTAGGGTTTCTTTGAAGATGAAGATGAAGAAATAGAGCATTAATGGGACAGAACATGTTCAATGTTTTAAAGTCAAAGAAGCCATTTACTTACCTGGTTTGGGAATCCACAGGTCTCCAAAGAAGAGATTTATGGATGTATGAAAGACAGCTGTAATAGAAGAGGATGCAGAGGATAGGATTAGATGGAGGCAGATGATTCTTTGTGGTGACCCCTGAAGGAAACAGTCAAACAGGGAAAGCGGGTGCATCTATATCAAAGATCTCACTACATATCCCTTCCCTTAATTTTCTTTTACCCAGGAGGCCCAGAGAGGACAGAACTCCACTCAACAACAGAGGGAACTGGGAAGCAAACAGATCAGGTCAGATGGGTTCCACACATGATGAACAAATTAATACAAACCATTCAATGTGCAGACTGTGTCATATAACTTGAAAATAGATCTTGTAATTTCAATGGAAACTTGGAGTTTTTATGGAGCTAAGCTAAGTTTGGACTTATATCTGTGGAAACAATCACTTATTACAATGACATGATTGATAATTAATCAATTTCTTAGATAAATTTCACTGTCACTGCTGATTTTCTATCAGTGAGTCCCTCACATCTATCATGATACAGCTTCTTTCCAAATCAAAATGAATTCATTTTGCTTTGTTAAGAATTTAGCATATAGGGGATTGACAGATATTTAATAGATTTTTTTCTAGTGATTAATCTTTAGTTTATTATTTGTTTTAATTTGCATGAATTCATTCATAACTGCTTCTTTCTCCACGTTTTCTTCCTGCACATAGAGGGAAGCAGACCAGCAGGAAAGCAGAGGTTAATTCTAAGAGGGAAAAAGAGGGAGAAAAAGATGGAGGAAGAGAACGTCTGAAAGGTGGAGGTGGTGATGATCCAATGACAGAGAGAAGAGAGAAGAGAAAATCACAAAGGGGAAGCAGGTTACCCACCCTGAAACATTATCTGAAATACAATCCTTAACCAAAATGTAAATTATTGAGATCGTTAATGTCCTTTAAAAAAAAGATGCTGACATTAACCTGTGCTGGACTCTGCTCTTAGAGTGGTTGTGCATATCCATCAGCTTTCTCTGGCTTGTAATGGAAAAATCTCCTGATTAGGCTGTTTGCTCCTAATGAAACTCTTGTTTGGACTGCATTGTAAAATAAAGGTTTGTTGAGTGTTTTGAGGTCAGCTGTAAATGCTCAGTCTGACATTTCTTGAGTGTTTGCATAAAAAAAAAATTACCTCCTACAATATGTATTACGTAAGAAGCACCACATCCAACACACTCGCAGTATGCAGTTCATCCACAAAGCATGCAGTCACCCCCATCCTACCCACTGACCACCTTTATACATGTGGGTGTTAGAAAACTATCCATGAGAGATGAAGTAGTGATTGAAACCTTGCCAGAAGCTTTGTTTTATTTGTGAAGAAATGTGGGGGATGGGTTGAATTCTCGTTCCAGCTTCACCACAATGCATTCAAAGAATGTATTTGTGGGAAAACACATAAACTCAATGGCAAAACTTGTTAAAATATTCTTTGGGTTCTGTTCCTTCAGCTGAATCTGTCCTTGAACCTTTCTTGTTTGATTGCTCATATTAATTAGCTTATAAATTATGGCCCTAAATTGGGTTTTTAGTGCTTTTGCAGGTAAGAAATAATTCATGAAGGCTCATTTTTCCAATTTCCTAATCTATGAGCAAACTGCCAGAGCTTTGGCAGTAGACTTTAAGTATCAAGAGAATGAGTGGTTCACTAGAGGAGCAAATGTCGGGCTGCACTGACACACAGTCTTCCTCAGTTTCTTTGCAGGTGAAATGATCTTCCACCCAAAATCAGTTTAAAGCATTGATGTCAGTCTGTGGGACTAGTAGCAATTACAGAAAAGGTTTTTCTTCTAACTTGCTTTGTTGAGATTCAGGTCATGACAGATTTTTACATTTTATTTGACAATCTTAGTATTATACAGAAATGTATCCATCCATCAATCCTGACAAGCTGTCCAAGCCTAGATGCAACAATACATGGGGCTGATAACAAGGCCACTTTGTCTAACGCCGTGTTTTGACATGTATGTTTTATTGTTTGTATTGGTATTTTTAAAACAGGGCATCTATTTACTTCTCACTATTGTCTTGTTCAGTGATTCCCAACCTGGAGTGCTTGGACTCTGATGTCCCCCAAAGAGCACAGGGGGTCCCTGTGGCTTTGATTATTAGGAACAAATGTGATGCAAATTATGGCCATGTATACTCAGAGATAAGCTGAGGTGTATTTGCTTAAGTTTTTTTCATAGAAAGTGTTTTGGAAGCCATATAACACTAAGTTTACATAATTGTATTGCAAATGATTCCTCCTTATTTGGAAAAAAAAGCCAAATACACAGTCAAAAACTCACCAACTCTATGTCATGCTGATAGGCGAAAAGCTGGAAAAATCCCTACAGTAACTGTTAAAATACCATAAATCTTTTCCCAGGCTAATAAGTTCCTATTTTGCTCATCACATGTGGACGGCCACTTTTGCAGTGTGGAGCCTACAGGAAGTTTGGGAATCCAAATAAGAAATGTATTATCAAATGTGCAAATCAACCTGAATGATGAGTCGCACATGAGCTTTTGCAACCGTTCCTGTGTTGACACTCCATCCTGTGGTGTATTGAATTGTAAAATATTACATCATAAAGAGGTGCTGAGTCATGACTCGGACCAACTTGTATTGTCACAATGTGGGTATTCATAATACTCCCTTACTTACAAATACCACTTTCTTAATTATTCCTGATGAGAAATCCTACAGGACTGAGTTCATCTGACTGTGCTTGAAATGCAATACAGAAATGTCAAACTATGATTTCAATGCATTTTTTAGTGTCTGAAACAACTTTCTGAGTCAAGTAATAACTGTTTGTAGTTTGTAACATTCACAAAAGCATTGTTTTTGTGAAGAAGTGCTGGGGATGGGTTGACTTCTTGTTCAGCTTCACCACATTGCCCCTAAAGGATATCATCGTAGCAAAAGTCATGAATTCAAAACTTGCAACAAGCAAAACTTAAAAATTGAGAGTAAAAATAACATCTGTGACCTTTTAAACAAGAAAAATACGTCATTTGATTTGAAAATCATTTTAAATATCCTGCAAGAAAACCTAAATACAGTAGATATCAGAATCAACTTTATTGTCAGGTAATTTACATTATGAGGAATTTGTCCTGGTTTGACGGTGCCTACACAAGTCACGTAAGAAACATAAGAAAAGGTGAAACACGTGAAATCTAAAAACAAGCAGGAGCTGAGATGACATAAATATAAAATTGAAAACACAAAGAGGGAGAAAGAATAAACGTGTGTACACAGAATAAAGTGCAGCAGTACACAGTAATTTTCAGGTAGTGTGCTGACATTTTTAAATTAGCTGACCATTTAACAGGAAGTGTGTTAATATAACACCTGTATGCTTTTCGTTGATGCACGAAAGAGACTGTCATTTAGAGTCTTAGGCTGAGTTCCACAGTCTGATGGCAGAGGGAAAAAACTGTTCTTATGACGGGAGGTTTTGGTCTTGATGGACCGCAGCCTCCGGCCAGAGGGGAGAGGTTCAACCAGATGGTGTCCAGGGTGGGA
>JBAMHV010000016.1:10959643-10972935 GCA_037177535.1 Pseudomugil gertrudae | reverse complement strand
ATCTGAGGTCCTGGGAGATGGTGGTGCCCAGGAAGCGGAAAGACTCCACAGTGTCCACCGGGGAGCCACACAGGATGGTTACACAATAGCACAAATACAAATATTTTCTTTAAATATTGTTTTAATACATTCTTAAAATTGCATTTATGTAAGGAGATTCCAGGCCTGCAAGAAACAATACACTTTATCTATTTAGTCTATGTCCTTCCTGTGTGGAGTTTGCATGCTGTTTTTGTGTTAGTGTGGATTTTCTCCGGGTACCTTACTCCCACCATCCAAAGACATGCATGTTAGCTTAATGGGTTATTCAAAGTTCTCCATAAGAAGTGGTTATCTCTCTCTTTATGTTGGCGCTGTGATGGACTGGTGACTTGACCACAGTGTACCCTGCCTCCTGCCCAAATGGCTGCTGGGATAGGCTCCAGCCCCCCGTGACCCTGAGTTAGATAAGAAAATGGGTGGTTCAGCAGCCACACTGCTTTTACATTTTAATTTGAAAATGTTTCAAAATAGTCAGTGACAATACTTAATTCTTCTTTTTACAATTTATAATTGTTCTAAATTCACAGAAATGTTGACATCCAATTTTATAGAAAATAGAAAATTCTTGGTTTGACTCACAAACTCTTGTGGAAACCAGACACCTGGTCTTGTCCTTGTACTCCATCTTTCTGGCACTCACTTCAAGACAAATCTTCCCCACTTGTGCACCGTTTTTCTTGGGATTAATTTAGACAGGAACACTTTGTCAACCCTCAGTTTGTGACGCACACTGGAGCCCCGCGAGTATGTCCCAAAATAGAGGAATCTGTGTGGGGGTAAAAAATTATTTTCCTTTCAAACAATCTGGAAAAAAAAGTGAGGAGTTAATAATACTATTTTTTTAAATATAGCTTGAGTGGAATGTCACAATAAAAAATGTTTAAGAAATATTAACAAAAATATATTTGGTGTGGATCATTAAAGTAAGATTGTGTCTTCAAGGCCCACAGGCCTACAGTGTACGGTTCATCAGGGAGGGCTGATGTGGTGAATGGAGTGGTCTATGGAGTCCTATATGTAGGTCATTTTGCTCTAACTCTTCCTATTCAGAAAAAATCATTTCCTCCTATGATGTCATCAAATGTCAGAGCATATAGGAAGAAATAAGAATGCGCTTCATCTCTAAGCTTCCTCTGAGAAATCATCTGTAATACAACGTTAAAAGTATTAAGACATGTTGGATATTTCCTGCTGAGTCATCAAGGAGAACATTATACATAGTAAGGCTAAAAAACAAATACATACTGGAAGTACTGGATTATATTAAGTATGTTACATAATTTCTAAACTAAGCATTATTATAGGATTGTGTTATTTTTTTATTGATCACCTCATAGAGTTTATTACTGTTTCTTTATGTAAAAGTACAGTCATTAAACATATAGCCCAAATGATATGAAATAAAGAGATGCGCAAATAAACTGAATGCAGTCATTTATAGGTTTGATCAGTCTGATTGATTTTTTCTGTTTGCAAGAAAAGACAAAAAAGCTTCCCATTGAATACCAAATTGATGTGGCTTCCTCCAGCTGATGCGTGTCCCCGGGGCTGGGAGGTAACTAGCAGCATCGCAAGCACGAGTGTGAAGCGTGGGTCTGCATCCAAATGAGGGGATGGTGGTGGTGGTGGTGGTGGTGGTGGGGGGGTGAATGGAAATCACGACGGAGTGACGTGTGGAGGAGGTGAAGGAGGAGGAGGAGGAGAGAGGGGGGTGGCTGCAAAAGAGAATGGGAGGGTAAGCAGCTGCTATCCAGTCAGTTTCCACTCAAGCCTTGTGCCTCTTCATCGCTGCGCGCACGCAACCACGCTCACTCACTCGCTCGCGCACACACCGGGTGTTTAGTGCTGGCAGTGTGGACCTGACAACAAAGGCGCACGCGGAGTGGTTGGGGAGCTCGCTGCAGCCAGGACACATCAATACCAGTATCCAAACTGCGACAAGCTCAGTGAACTGCTGGGAGAGGACGCGCCAGTCACACTGGAGCTGACCGTCACTGAGGCGCTAAGTGCTCGCGTTGGTAAGCCTCTCATAAAGCCATCTCTCTTAGATCATAGTGACACAGCGTGTTGTAACTATTCAATCTTACAATCCTAAATGAACTTCAAGACTATGTGAGGGCCCAAATCATTTAACTAGTCACTTCCATCAACATAGTTAAGTAATAAGCAGCTTTGGCATGTGGTCACAGCAGGATGCATGTCTGCATCTCTGAAGGCTTTTATAGATAAATGAATATAAGGGTTATATTCGATTCGTGACTGTCGCTGTCCACCCATCTGAGCTCACAACTCAGTGTGGGACGTCATGAAGCACAATGTCCACCGCTCGGCTTAAGAGAACTTAATCTGTCATTAGGGGGTTATTTTGAGACAACAGACACCGGCTGGCTACTTTATCAGCCTCTCCTGGTTTGGTTTGCTTCCTCTTCGCTACCTTTTTGGTTTTCTTTGGCTACTTCTCTGCTCGTGGAAACTTTTTAACCCCAGCCTTTCCCCCCTCCTCCCTTTTCTTTGTCTCCCCAGACAGTACAGCCGTACTCGTGAGCCTCGGCAGCGAAATGGAGATGGAACATTTTGACGACCGGGACAAAGGTCAGAGGCACGGCCGGTCCAGCGCAAAGATTAACGGGGTGCCGAGCCCCACGCACAGCGCTCACTGCAGCCTGTATCGGACCCGCACCCTGAAGACTCTGAGTGCGGAGAAAAGAGCCAAGAAGGTTCGTTTCTACCGCAATGGCGACCGATACTTTAATGGGATCGTATACGCCATTTCCACAGACAGGTTCCGGACCTTTGACGCACTTCTGGCGGACCTGACCCGTTCCCTGTCCGACAATGTCAACTTACCCCAGGGTGTGCGGACCATCTATACCCTGGATGGCTTAAAGAAAATCACCAGTATTGATCAGCTGGTAGAAGGTGAGTGTGAACTGTGTGAGCTTTCAGTAGTATCTGAACTTATGTCATAATCATCACAGCAGAGATGTACTACCAATGTTCATCTCTATGTTATGTGATCCACCCCTGTTCCATAGGAGGCTGTGTATAAGGTAATATACCAGCATGAAGCAAGTAGTCCCATTTAAACTAATCATATTTAAAGACTTGTTTGAAATTAAAGTGAATACTTTTTGGCATTTTAAAAAAAAGGCTACTCCAGTAAAGTCCTGTTGATGAAGATTATATCAGTCATTTGATGGCCATATGGCCAAACAGACATGCCCTTTGTTTCAGTGCAGATTAGCTCTTTCTTGATCTGTTTGACACTTGAATAGCTTCATTTAAGCATTGTTACATCATGGGATGTACACCTTTTCTATCTTTGTTTTTATTTGTCATTTGTATTTGCTGATATTTCCTAACAGCATAGCCCCCTCATTCTGTGAAGATTCCCATTACTTCTCTGATTTCTCGATTCGTTACTTCTTTATAACCAACAGGTGACAGCTATGTGTGTAGCTCAACTGAAGCCTACAAAAAGCTGGATTACACAAAGAACGTAAACCCCAACTGGTCGGTAAACGTCAAAGCTTCATCTCGCGGCCCTGTTTCCTTGAGCAGCTCCAAGGCCGGCATCCTGGAGTCCCGCGAAAACAAAGACTTTATCCGTCCAAAGCTTGTGACAGTGGTGCGGAGCGGAGTTAAACCTCGCAAAGCTGTGAGGATCCTACTGAACAAGAAAACAGCCCATTCCTATGAGCAGGTCCTGACCGACATCACCGATGCCATCAAACTTGACTCTGGGATTGTTAAGAAGATCTACACATTGGAGGGAAAACTGGTGAGGAATCTTTGCATAATTTAAAATGGTTATTTCTTCAATTCACTTATTACATAGCACTGAAAATCCATTATAAAGGGCCTCAGTACAGCATGTGTTTTGATTGAAGAGGGGCATTAAAGTTTCATATAGACCTAACATCTCACAAATTAACCTTCACTTTTCTTTTTATGAATAAAACTATATGTTACCATTCATAGCGAGAGCTGTGGAAAGTGTGTTACAGAGACTGAAATGGGTCAAGAAAAGGTAAAGGAGACAGAAATCTGTGAATGAAGTCTCACCCACGCTGCAATGTGTATCAGAGCTGCCTCCTATGACAAAAATAAATCACCACATCCCACTCCACAGTCCACCCACCTATCCAGCTCCTACCCTTTTAGAGCGATGCACGTTGTCTTCTCTTAAAATGAGAAAACGTTCCTGTGTGTGTGGAAACAGCACTACACTGCAGCTGAATCATCAGACAAGTGTTTCAGGCATATACTGACAGTTGTGTGTATTGTATGTGTAAGCAAAGGATGTTGTGTCTGTCAGTGTGTCATGGTGACGCCCTCTAACTCGGTGGTCTCCTCCTGCTCGCCTTCACATCAGCAATGCCTTGTCATCTCTCACCATCACAGTTACACTCTTCCTTTCTGCTGCCTTCCTCTGCCTCTCTCTCAGTCATGTGTTACATTAAAGTTATTGAATGTTGGAGACACAGAGCCACTCTTTCCCTGGCAACAGCATCAGTACCACATCATTAATATTATTATTTTAAAAAGATGGAATCTGTCACCATGTATCTCAGTTGTAAAGTTCCATCATGTTGCTTTTCATGCTCATCTTTGTGTATTTAATGGTCCTCTTGTTAAATTAGCAGATCATCATCCTCTCTTGGATCCCACTGCCAGCCAATGAAATCAAAATATCATGCTTTTGTTAAGAAACCTTATGTCAAGGATTAAACTAATGCTTTTGAATAATGTATTCTAACTCAGCGGTTGCTACTAGTTACAATTTTCCTAAAGTATAGATGCTGCCGTTGCCATGTTCGTCCCTGTCTGATTGGATGTAAAACTGTTTTGCTATTTTTAGACAGTATTGATTTGGCCTGTAGGCATGGTAACACACTCACTGCCAAATTGTCTGGGTTGGGCGATGTGCTGAACCAGCTTTCATTTTTAGTCTGATTTTGTGTGCAGGCTTTGGATTTGGGTTTGTGTTATTGTTGAGGCAACAGAAAAGGGACGTTATGAGAGATTTTAATGTGAGATGGAAAATAATAGAAACAGTAAGCAGCTCCAGAACATGACTGCATTAGATGTTTTTTAATGTTTTATCTTTTACCTGCACGAGACCTGAAGAGCCTCTTGTTTTGTGTGTGTGTGTGCTGCTTCTGTCAGCTTAGCCGTGTCAGTCATTGAGTGACAGCAGAAGTAGGTTTCTGGGCCTCGCTGCCAGCAACGTTGAGTCCCACTTGAGCTACAGAGGAGCTCGGTTTTCTTACTTTCATTAACCCTGTGTAACAAGCCCAGATATAGGTTGGGCTTATATACTCTCCTCATTAAGGGTTGTGAGGAGTTGAGATTCATACAGTGCATATACATAGACTGTGCTGGTGTCTTTCTCATACTTTTTTTTTTATAATACACTTATTTTGACCAAATAAGACACAATTTTGAATACAGTGCAATGCACTTTGGTGTACTTTGCTGTTACTAGTGCGAATAAAAACTGTTAGTACAAGCAGATGTAGAATAACTAGAAATTCTTTATAAATAAAGGGTATGTATCAACTTTGACTATGAATAGATCATATTATGGTAGCAAAATTAAATGCAGGTGTGTACTGCATGATAGTTTATATAGATATTTTCATGGTTTTGTTCATTTCAGCATGGCATCATTTTTCTTATTTTGTCATAATCAATGAGAGAGACGGGCATAGAGACGAGATAAAACTGAGAGTCTCTGTGATTATCTGATACTCTCTGTGCCATGCACACCCTCCTCTGAGATCTTACTCCACTGTGATAGTTTTAGATATCAAATTTCTGCCTGTAATACGAGACTGTGATAGATACTCCATCAAGTTTCCCCCCTTCTCTATTGATTCTCCTGACACCCCCTTTATGCCGTTACCCACAACTAGGTTTTTCATAAGGAAGCTCTTTAATGTGATAATTTGATCTAGTTGTTGGTTTTCTTGCAGCAATGTCACACTGCAGCATGGTGGGATGGTGAAGCTGGGAGCTGTGATCAAGAATATAGACAACCCATAAGTGGCTTAGGACATGGACATGGCTGTCCTAATAATACAGTTAAGCTCTGTTTACACACAGACGCCATGTCGGACCCCAGGTTGCCTGCCTAGAGCTTTAATAGGGTTCATGCATGCTCAGGAACAGATAGTCACAACACAGCTTTTAATAAAACTTTCTGCTCACGCTTCACGCGATATTAACTCTAGGCAACTGCCAATCAGTGCATGAAGTGAAGCCACTTATTCTTCTCCATGGTTGATTGAATCATGTTAGGAACTTTTGCTAATGCGTTTTTAATGTATATCTCAGCTGATTGGGGCTGATACAAAGCAATATCAGCAAATATTTAGTTTAAAAAAATAGTTTCAAGGGTGAGTTCACCAAAAATCCAAAGAAATGGTCTCATATCCCTTCATACACATAGATTTTCTTATAAACAGATGCATGTATAGACATATGGTTAGAGAAATAACTGGCAAGACACAAGCTCTGTCAGAAGCTTTATTGTCTGAGTCAAGGATAACTTATAAGCTATGTATTTTTTAGAAGTACATAAACTATGATGCGGAAACAAAACATCTGAAACATATCTCCTCTCTGTTGTGATTTACTCTTTCTTTCATTTTATAGAAGTATCTGCATTAAAACAGTTATGGAACATAATGGAATATAAAAGCCAGAGTGTCTGCTATTTGATAATCTGCCACTCACACAGAAAGCCCAGAAGCTTTGACCAGTCAGGGATTTATGGAGTCTCTAGTTAAGGTTATGGGAATAGTAAGTGTTGGCTTGTACAGATCAGGGTTTTTCTAACAAAGCAGATGACAAAGGTGTCAGATGGCTCATTTACAAGTTTTTATTAACTAAAATGTCCAAAATGTTGAGCTGCTGTTAATACATCTATAGTTCCCATGAAATAAATTAAGTGATTATGATTCTGTGTATGATTAAATACTTTTAAATATTACCTTAACTAACCCATACTTTGAACACACCACTGATTAGCAAATGCTAACATGCTATTCTCTCACTGTAGGTTGCTAAAGATAAACATGTTATTTACTTTATTTGTCTTATTTCGCCCACTTCCACCTGCATATTACTTAACATTGCAGCCTGTTTTGTTGCTCATTAAATGACACAGATTTATGAGCTGTGATATGTGGGAGAGGAGGAGGAGCCACCTGTTCACATTCTGCAGTGCAGCGCTCACTTCTCAGACCTCATTGTTCTTCTTTCTGGCAACACTAAACAGCTTTTATTTTTCTCCCCTGTCCTCTCTTCAGCCACTTTCTTTTCTGTATATACAATTTTATCTTCTCACCACCCACAACTTTCTCTGCATCGCTATCTTTATCTGCATCATCCTTCATCCTGTCATCTATGTTTAGTTTTCTTCCTGTTTTCTTCGTGTTTCCTTTCCCTCAGCATCCCTTTCAGCCATTCACTCCTCGTCCAACCCTCTTCTTTCTGTCACTTTTGTCTTTCTCAGTCAGTTTCTTGCTGGCAGCCTTTCATTAATTATACGGTTGTTTAGTCTTCATTTAATTAGCTCACTCTGCATGCACACTCAAATGCAAGAGCTGCAACATATGGCTGTCTCTCTGTGTTTTTCTTCATCATTCTGTGTGTCACTCTGCACATCACTTCACCTTTTCTTTTGTTTGCTTTGTTTTTGTTTGTTATGCTTTTCCTTCTGTCTCCATTTCCCTTTTTGGTCTGCATCCAGCTATGCAGACACAATAGAGTAGGTGCTGCAATAATATAACATAACTATAAAAGTGATCCAGAGATTTTTTCATCATTGTCAGAAAAACATTTAGCTGTTCTTAATCTTTAGTCGATGTATTTTTTGTTGATTGTGTCAGTTTTTGTTCTGCATTAGAGAAATGTACGTAAGTCCATCTGCTGTTGTGGATCTGCTGAGTCACAGTTACTCAGCACTCAGCATGTGTCCGAGGGACTCATATATAGTGCATTAAATATTGTGGAGCTTACTAAAGAACCCATATGATAATAATTTTTTATGTATTCCATTGCAGAAAAAAGAGACTTTACTGCTGTTTTTGAGTAAACAAGTTATTTTGAGCAAGTCTTTGTCCGACATGTTGCCTTTTTGTGTGTGGATTTGACTGTAGCAGTTTGGGGGGGCTTGTTGTAGTCAGAGGATCTGCTGCCAAATTAGGATCGATGACAGACATTTCCAGCACTGGCAGACTGCTGACAGCTGAGTCACACCAAAGGTTCAATGCAGATTCAATGTCTCATTCTCTTACCAGCTCATGCACTCTTTAATCTTCCACAAACACATGTGTAGTTTAAATATCGTGTCCTAACTTGGCACTCGTAGTTGTGTACCAAGTGAGAGGGACGTCTCTCAAATTAAAAAATTTAAAAATGTCTGCAAACCACTCAAATGAAGACATGATGTGCTTTGCAAGAAGTACCTCAAAAGTTTCTTGCACATAAAATGAAATATTTATGTAATGCGCACCACTCTGATGTAGAACTTAGTACAAGTTTTACTGCACCATTTTGAACTAATACAAATCCTTTGCAATCATTGTTACTAAGCTGTAATTAGAACTTAAATCTCTTCCTACTGTGTTTTATTTTTTAAATACCTGCAGTTAGCATTATCACATAGATCTGCTTCAAAGCTCAACAACTACTGTATTTAAGTAGACCTGAAAGTACTTATTCAAATAATACTCAGTGAACATTGTCCTCTCCTTGTATTTAGATTACTGTTGATTACCATTGTTCTGACACAAACTAAAATACACAATCACTCAGTTATTCTCCATGACTAATTAGTTAAATCTTTGAATTTCAATAAGTTAAGCTATTTCAAGTAATGCTACAGAGATTCAAGATCAATACAGAAAAAAACAAACAAAAGAGCAAACAGTGTATTAGCAGCCAGAGTGATAAAGGCAAGCTAGAACGAAAGACAAAGCAGCTGATTTAACTTAGAAGATAAGTGAAGTCTAAATCTATAGACCTTTTAAACTCAGGGGAGGAAAGCTCTGGAAATAGGAAGGGAAGTCACAGTACGCTGAGTTTAGTGCTTTCTTTTGTATTCTGACTTCAGAAAGGTTGGTTTTGGACAAACGCTGGACAGGAAAATGCTGCCGAGCTTAACCAATAAGTCATTTACACAGCATCGTTAGAAAGTTTGATAGCTGCCTTCAGAAAGAGCAGAAGCCTTTACATAAGCTGTTATGCAACAGATCAGTCCATGTGGCTGACAGCCTGCTGTACACTGGTTTTATATGACCTCAGACACACAAATACCAGTTTGAGTATCTCTAAAGTTAATTGGTACAGTGTCTTCACTTTCTCCGTTTTATTTTTAAAGCTTTTATTTGTTATCCTTATTTGTCATTCATCAATAATTTCTCATGCCTTAATGTTCATTCATATTTTAAACCTGACATTCCTGCTGAGTACTGTAGTTGCTCATTTACTGATTTAGAGATCATTACCTATCTTATGGTTAAACAGAATGCAAACGATATAACCTAACCTGATATAACTGTCCACAAAATGAAGGGATTTTGTCCAGTTTGAAAGCATATCAATACATAATACCACATGTTTTTCACCACAGTTCACATAGTGCATGGAAATTAGAATGCTTCAATGCATAAGAACACTTTGTCCGTAAATATCATATTTTATTCTTCCTTAGATTTCTTCATTTATTTCTTCCCATGTAATGTAAAGCACTTTGAGCTGTCCTGTACATGAAAGGCGCTATATAAATAAACTTGCCTTGCCATGTCACTGGTTTACATGTTAGCAACAAACACCTTTCTGTTTCCATTTTTATCCCCTGTAACTGAATAAGCTAATTTTTCAGTGTTCTTCTGTCTGTGAACTTCTTCTCTCTGGTAACGCTGAAGTTAGTGTTTCAGCACCACGGACAGCTCCCCTGAGTTTCTTCTAGCCAGAACAGACGCATCATCCGTCCAAATTGTGGTGTTTCTGTGGGTTGAACTGTGCTGCCCACCACATGTCCCTGTGTAACCACTGTGAGTCTATGTGATGCAGAAAATTAGTACAGGGAGTTTCTTAGTTTTTCTTTTACCTGCTTGTTTTTTTTTTTCTTTTTTCCAATCGGTAAAAAGACACAAAGTCCAGTGCTAAAGTGCTAAAGTACAAACTAAAGGACAAAGTTACAAAGTTCAGATGTCTCAGTTTTGTTTTGGAACACTTATGATTGCTCAAAACTCAAAAGCATAAACACAACTAAGTTTAAATGAAGCACAAATATATATAATTAGAATAAACATTGAACAAATCACTATAGCAAATAAAAATGTTTTGTCATCAAATACTCATGTCAAGTTTCGCTCTATCACTGTTTTAATATTATTAAAAACTAAAAAAGTAAACCATTACATATGAGAAACTAAGACTTTCTTTCTCAATAAGTCCTTACTAGTTAATCTATGGTTTGCATATTGGATTGTTTACCTGTGATTTTCTATGAACTGTGCAGACGGTTTGTTATGCAGTTACAGCTAAGCTTTACCTGTCTCCTTATCTGAAGCTTCCTTTGGACTCAAAGAGGTGACAGATGTGTCCTCAAGGAGGCCTGACACAGTAGAGATAGAAATGTTTGATATAAACGGGCAGAGTGAGAAGTACTGACAGTGATAACTTGTAACCAGCAAATAATCTACAAAAGCTGCTTGCAAGAACCAAACAACTATTTAGAGGTATTTAATTTAGTCCCATGAAGGCCACAATCTAGCAGGTTCTCCATGTGTTCCCGCTTCAGCACACCTAAATCAATCAAATGGATCTGCACACAATCGTTCATTTGAGTCAGCTGTGTTGAATACATGAACTGTGGCTCTTGTAGGACCAGATTAAGTACCCCTGTTCTGAATTGTGATGATAGTTTATGAACAGTGCCACCACGTGGTGCACTTATCTGCTTGCTTTATCATTACTGCCATCATTGTGTTAATAAATAATCAGTTTTACCATGCAATGTGTATTTAATGGACAGATGGGGATGAGCAAGCATGCAGGATCAGAGGTGTTTGTGGTTTTACACTAGATGGCGCCGTAAGCACGTGGAAAGGTTTGCTGAGAAACATTCATTATTTTGTTACATAAGGCTTTTCCAGGAAGAGATGTTACTTTTACTCATTTCTATTTAGAGGTCACATATCTGGGTTCAAAAAGTAGTGACATCTTGTACAAATACCTTCAATTTAATGTTATTGTACTGTTTTATTTAGGGCATGGTTAAATATGAAGCACATTAATATACAATAAGCTTTCCAGTCAGTCATATTTGTCGTAGACGGTATAAGAGATGAAGAGTAGATTGTAGATCTGTAAGTGTAATTGACCCCTTACCTTAGTCCTGCTATGTTGATGTAAAACAACACATCACGTATATTTAAAATGTTTTCCTCGCTTTAACATGGTCTTAAAAAAGAAAATGCACAAGAATAAATGGTTATGAAATGATGTTTCCCAACATCCCCCTGCTCTCTCCTCATCATCTTATTTTAGCCCCTCTTTTCCCCTGTTTCTGTTTGTTTCATCCTGTCCTTGTTGGAGCACTGCTAGGTGTTGTGTAACTGCACTGATTCCCTGTAAGAAGAGGGAGCATGATAGACTTCAAAGCAGCTTGTCTTGTCATTGAGCTTGCAGAAGGGCTTGGAGCAGCAGTGAGGAACACATCTCCTCTGCCGCTCTTTCCCTGCTGTCTCTTTGTTTCTTTGCTAACTCCGGGGACTTGGCTGATTTGGTTGATCTCTGACTTTTATTTGATGTTTCTTATTGTTCTTTCCACTTGTGCAAGCTCCCTTTCCTCTTCATTATGGGTTGATCTGTCTTTTTTTAATTGCTTTTGGAAAAAAAACTACTTTTTGTCAGCCTCACCTTTATTTCTTTATGCTAGAAAATAAATAATACATGTGTATTTTAGCACAAGCAGGCTATGTGATGCTTGTATATGTTCTTGTGAGGATTTGTGTGAATGACATAGTTTTGCAGAGTATTATGCTCATAGTAGATTAAATATGAATGGTGGAGCTCTTTTATCACAGTATGCACATAGTGCAGTAAGTAGCACACGCCAGCCATGCACTAATGCCTAAAGGGCATCATTGCTATGGTAACCATACATTTTCACACCCTTATTAAGAGCTCAAAGTGTATTGTATGTTTGCGTCTTGTTATCAGCTTAAAGATGTCGTCTAGAGCTTCTTGTCACCTTTCTTCTCCTTCACAAATCCCCTTTTTGTCCTCTGCACCTTTTTTCATCCGTCTCTGTAATGCTGCAGTTTTTGTCTTGGACGATTATTGAAAAACAAATTAAGATGAAAACACAGAAAAATTAATTAATAACACTAATATTAAATACATTTTCCAAATGTATCACTAGATAATCTTTAAATCCTAAACATTTGGCTGCTGTCCCTTCTCTTTTTCATTATTATAAATAAATAAATGAACCACATTTGAATAATACTGAGTCACAGTCTGTGTGCCTGTTCTTCCTGCTGAAGGCATCTTTGTGTAATTTTTAGTTTGTCTTACATGCAGGGCTTTGCATAGTTCACCTATATCTTTGTTGAATCTTTATAGTAGGATCATAGTTAACCCTGTGTCCTAATCCTTTAAAAAGTAACCCACTGATGATTTGGTTTGGTGTCAACAATTTTGTTATTTTCCGTTTTTAGGTAGAATTACTTCCAGAATTAACAGAATTTTTGTCTAATCCTTTCCAGGTTACAACATGACAACATCATTTTAATAAAAAGATACATTATCTTTCTCACTGTGGCAAATCATTTACAGTAATTTCAACATCCATGGCTGTTGTTCCCAGTAGCGGTTCATTTGCAAGCTTCTGAAGCTGAACACAACACGGGTGATGGAGACGGGCTTCATTTATTTATTTATTCATTCATTTAATTTACTTATTTATATATTTACTTATATATATTTATATATATCTTAGTAATATTTTTTGAAGTTCTTTATATGCATTTTATTGTTTTTGTTTATTTGGCTCTTATTGTTTCTTAAGGGTATTTGATTATATTTAGACTCCAGTGTTCTCCTCATAGGGATCCTCCACACTGGGGGTCCTGCCTTCTTGGCTTGGGTTTGGTGCTGCAGTAGCTGCCCCGGTCTGGGTAGCGTGGGGTCCGATGCCCCGGTCTGGGTAGCGTGGGGTCCGATGC
>JBAMHV010000016.1:10915283-10935349 GCA_037177535.1 Pseudomugil gertrudae | reverse complement strand
TGAAAGATACTGTACTGCTGCAACACTTAAATTTCCCAACATGGGATGAATAAAGTAATTCTATTCTATTCTATTCTTTTGAATCCTCAGCTCAGCAGCCTTTCTGTCCCTGAACAGACTTGATCATTATGCCTGAGGCAACACTCTTGCTTCTGCTAAGATAAATATATGTTTACGTGCAACCACAATCATCGCCTTTAATTCTGATTTATACTGTGATCAGTTTTCTGTTGCTAAGTGTTACCACTGCAGATATGAAGAGCAGTACCTCCAGCCATGATGTAGAAGGGTTACAAGTGTGTTTTTTTAGTGGTGTGACTCATAGAGCAAAAGTGTAGTGATAAAGAGCCAGGAATAGTGTGTTGTATTGTGCAACAGCGGGAAGGCTGAATTGTCTAACAATAACAGGACAGTTCCTCGTGGATCTCCTGGTCTGTATCTACCATACCAGACCCCATACATCTTTTTTTTTATCTTTCTCGCTCAGTTTCTCGCTCTGTCTATCACTCCATCTGTGTCATCGGTGTTCGCACAGGAAAGACGGACAAAAATTTTCATCGAAGGTTGAACCAGCCTCCCGGCTTGCAGACAGGAAATGGCCATATATAGGCTCTGTCTCCAAACTGGAGCTCTCATAAGCTGCTGTTCTCCTCTCTGTGAACAGTTTCCATAGCAACAGTATTTTGTTTCCCTCTGTGGCAGGGAGAAAGGAGTTCAAAGTGAGACAGCGAGTAGAGGGCAGTGTGATCAGGACACAACAGAGGTAGATGCATGAGATGGGGGGAGGGAGAGAGAGAGAGAATGAGGATGTTTTTTTAGATAAGTCACTTGAGGGCCGTCGGTTTTATGGGTATTAAGTGGGTTTTCTTGTTCCGGGATGAGTGCCCGACCAAACACAACATTACATAAACCAGACTCGGTCTGACTCACAACTACACTCAGCTAGGTGGTTTTCAGGTCACAGGAACAGAGGTGAGTAAAAATGCTGACAGCAACTCAGATAGGAGTATAGTACAGATGAATTCTTTATATTGTTTTCAGATACATATCCTGATGATACCTTACATAGCCTTTCACCTTACCACCATTATAATAAGCTATTTACAATGTAGCTTACGCAACACAAGGCACATATTGCTGCTTCAGGCGCAAAGCTCTTATTTCCAAAAATGCTATTTATGAAAAATAAACTGTTGTTCAATAATAACTGTACATTATGTCAGCAACCTTGGTATTGTGTTTTTACATCTATCCATCATAATCATATTATTGATTATGTCCTTACTTTATTAAGTTATAAAGGGTGACTAATAATGCTTATTTATGAAGAAAATTTAAAAAAAACATGATTTGAGGACATATGAAGTTTCTGCCCGACAGCAGCAATATTTTTATTTATAACATCAATAAATGGGTTTGAGCTATTACTGAAAAGTTTAGACCATGAAGTAATTTAGATGGCACCTTCTAAACTGTTTTCAGGATTGTATTTCATAAACGGTTAGGTAATCCTGTGAAACTCGCCAGACACCTATTTAATTAAGAAACTATTTTAATATATTATCTTCCCTAAATGATGATGATGATGATGATGATGATTATTATTATTATTATTATTATTATTATTATTATTAATAATAATAATAGATTAATAAAATTACAATCAAATATGTTAGTTTTTTCTGCTAAAAAATAAGAAGTTGATCTTCTGCTAAATCTGGTATGCAGTGGTGATCACTTGCCACCCTTTTGAGTTCAAAATCTCAGGACAATTATGTGTGCGGATTGACTTATGCATGGCGTATGTAGTACATGCTTTTACAGTGAAGGCTTGTCAATAATTTACGCTGGTTGCAAGAAACTGTGATGACGTCTTTTGGCAAGGCTGCATATTCCTTCTGCACCGGTGGGACTTATCCAAATACTGGAGCATCCAGACCCAAAGACCTCAAGAAAAAAATGTGAGGCAGGAGAGAAGGATCCAAGCAGATGGTAGGCAAAAAGACAATAAAGGAAATGCTAAAAGTTTTCTGTAACTAAAAGAGGAGCATAATCAGTTTCTCCTACTAAAATAGTGTATATCCATCAACGGCATTTGGAAGAGAGAAAATTAATAAAGATTGTCAAGAGTGAAGAAAATATATGAAAAGATTCTCATTTATAATCCCCACTAGATCCCTGCTCCCCATCCCTGCTGCTTCCATGACAACCAGACAAAAGGTTACAAGGTGGAGGGCGTAATGAGTTTATGCCTTTAGATAGATGCACAGACCTCATCTCAGCCACTCTCTTTTACCATAATGACCTAAGCAGAGGAATATTCCTTTATTAGTTTCTCCACAACTTTTTCCTGAAGGTTTATAGAAATTAGATAGGAGTTGATTTAGAAAGAAGAGAAGCTTGTTTGTCCCACACCTGGATGTGTGTGACATGCCTACATTTGGGTTCAGATTATTGTCCTGTTGCCTTCGGTTCTTTACTGGAGGAAAGTGAATCCACAAAGCAGGATAGAACATTACAATCAATGGCTATGGAAACACAAAGACAAAATTGTGTATATATATTAGTTCTGGCGCAGACTGTGAGGTCACAGTAATCATATTTTTGTTAAATGCAAAGAGAATTGCAAGCTGGTTTAAGTCATTTAAATGTCCTGCTCTGTGCTTACCCTCTCCCGCTATGCAGGGCTCCCAGGGTTCATCCAGCTCTTTGTCTTCCGCTCAGATACCCAGCCCAGTGGAAGATGCAGATGGAGCTATCACCGAAGGTGAGGGGAATTTATGTTACAGACACACTCCACATTCTTCTACACACTGCAAAGGTTTCATACTGCAAATATCATGCACGTTAGGACAGAGTATGTGACCTTTCATCCTCTTTCTGTCACAAATCTTAATTCTTCTAATTTGCACATCCTATTCTCAGCGTGGTCTTTCCCCACACTTTTTTTGCGCCTTTGGATCCGTCCCGACCCGACCACAAAATTAAAATGCAGTTTTAAACTTTATAAAGGTTGCTTTATTTTGAGTTGGAGACGGCAGGATGTAAAACTCATTCTGAAATGATAAAATAAGGTCGATCTCTTTTAAACTGCCGCAGGTCAATATAATATCATCTGCATTTCATCTTTGAGTTTACTCATTCAGACAGCCCAGAAAACCATTTCAAATGTTCTAAATTGATTAATGAATTATATTAAATGAGCATTCACTGCATATATTTGCATTTTGATTTGCAAGTTCGTTCCACATTTAATTTTCTATTTGCCAGATTGATTACCATTTACGGAGAACTCTGCAGAGCTTTAGTGTGACAGAAAAACTACTCTGGGATGCAACTCTGGAAAATAGCTGTTTGTTTGGAATAAATATAAAAATTATATGTTTATCTTTAGATCTCTGCTCCATATGAAAGCCCATGGAAAGTGTACAAAACAGTGAGGTGACTGAATGTGAATTTGTTTGGCTTTTTTGGGTCGCTCAGCTGCTCTAAACCTTGTGCATCATGTCTGCAGCAGACGTCCTTGTGGATGAGGTTCCAGCTGTCCCGTCCTACATATCAGACCGCTACAAGGTGGGGCGAATGTTGGGTGATGGGAACTTTGCGGTCGTCCGGGAATGTGTGGAGCTCTCAACAGGACGCGAGTATGCTCTCAAGATTATCAACAAGGGCAAATGCAGAGGCAAGGTAAACATTCACAGACTGAGACTGCAGAAACAGTGATAAGCTCAATGACACTATAGCTAAAGATTTCAGACATGATTAAAATGGTTCACCCTCACAAGAACATTTTTTATACTGTGAATGTACCCCTCTTAAAAAATGTTTTACTTCTTGTGCTTATTGATTGATTTATTTTCTAGGAACACATGATCCAGAATGAGGTAGCCATCCTCCGCAGGGTCAAACATCCAAATATTGTCTTGCTCATCGAGGAGGTGGACACTTACAGCGAACTTTACCTCGTCATGGAACTAGTCAAGGTGGGTTTCTACAATGAAATGGGATATATTTGTGCAAGAGATATTTTCCACAAATGGACGTACTGGATGAATTTATTCTCGAACATATGATGAAGATCATTATCTTGAACCGAGAGAAGCAAAGAGGCAGAAATGGTGACAGAGACAGGCGTAACAATCAACCAGTGCAGCAAATGACGAAGTCACACAGTATGGGACCGAAAGAAACAGTCTGCGGCCCCAGGCACTTGTGTGTTCACATTCTTCATTCTCTCTCTTGCTCTCTGAGTCAAGAAATGTTTGTGCATAATTCAGGAGCCAGGAATGTGATCCATCTGTTCGTGCTGTGGCGTGGAGTACTACAGAATATAGATGAGAGGCAGTCTGTGAGAGAAATGTGCGCACATGCAAGCGTGTCCAAAGTAAAGGATTGGGCTATGGATGAATGAGGTGGAAACAGTTACTGCCAGGGTGACGGGGACTGAGAGAGGGGGAGAAACAAATAGGATGAAGTTTAGCCAAGACTGTGGTACACACATACGTTTTAGATGTGCTATAATTTGATTTCAGGGGAACTTAAGTGCTCGGTCAATGATTTGTGCCGACTTTTGGAATTCTAATTCTTTAACGTGAGCAAGTCCCATTAAGAAGTGAATCAGTTAATTGTGTTTATTTTATCATCTATTTTAGTCCATTTTTCTTCACGGAACATCTGCATCTCAGGCTTAACTTTCTTCAGGAATAAATCCCTCAGTGATTACTTACATGCAGATCCAAAAGCAGCTAAATACACCCAAACCATGATACGCCCACTGCCACAAAACAGTTGTACTAATATTTTAATACTAGAATCCCAACCCTAGATTTTTATTTAAACCTATATATTCAAAAATATTGTATTTTTGTGTCATCTGCACATAGTAATTTTGAGGGGTTTTCTGGTTCTTTCTCTGTTGATTGTTAACAAACTAGAGCGAGGCTTTCCAGGCTTTTCCGAGGAATACAGAATAATTTTCAGCGATCAAGTAAAAGACTTTTGTCTTAATTAAATATTTGGATTTTCTTTACAATATTTCAGATCTAGACAACAGCCGTTGTAGATTTTTAACTGAGAAATTTAAGTGTCTCAAACAAACACAGCTGTTATCAGGACAACAAACTTGTATTAGTTTAGGATCCCAAATGTGAGCCACGCCCACTTCCCCAACTGTATATGAATATCCCTACTTTTAACATAAGATTATATAGTAGTTGCATTAGGTTGTAAAGTGCATCTAAAGTAAAGAAGGACAGATGCAGTGGTTAGAGGCTGGGCTTTGGCATTTGACAGCTTTTCTATTTAAACAAGTGATGCTGAGTTTGAACCCTGACAGTGTGTCTGACTCAGTGCTGAAAGAGAGAAATATGCAGCCCTATTTTAAGCTGCTGCTCCACTTAGTCCATTCGGGAAGAGAGGATGAGAGAAAAGTAAGAGGAGGAAGAGAGTTTTAAACAGTAGAAAATATGATGAGCCGACAGAGAACGAGAGAAGCCCATGAGAAAAGAGAGGGAATTAACAGAAATAATTACAATAATGTGGAAATATTAACGAAGAGGAGATGCTTTAATAAAGCTGAGGAGCGAGGACACAGATTATCCCCCCAGCTGCTGAGCAGACAGAAAACATGCTGCTAAATTAACTTCTTTTTAAAAAAAATATTATTATGGAGCCAAAAACCCTTTTCAGCAGAAAGATCAGCTGCTGTAAAACTTTGTCAAGTCATGTTTGAGTCTGAAAACAACAAACAACCTCACCCTGCATCATTCTTGTTCCCAACACTGACAGCCCACATATTCATCATGATTTGTCCACAGGGGGGAGATCTGTTCGACGCCATCACCTCTGCCAACAGATACACAGAAAGAGATGCCAGCGGCATGCTCTACAATCTGGCCAATGCCATCAAATACCTCCACAGCCTCAACATTGTGCACAGAGACATCAAACCAGAAAACCTTCTGGTGAGTCCAAGCACTTACTGCAAACACTCATATACCATGCAGCACCCCCCACCCCCGTATTTCCTACTGCCTTTGTGAATGAAGAGTGAAGTAATTTCACTCACTGTGGAGATGACTCATTCTCGCTGCCCTCACACCTCCTGCTCACTCCCTCATTTGTACCTTCTTCCTTCTGCTGAATTCCTTATTGTCATCCTCTTGCTCTGTCTGAGGCTTTATCTCTCCACTCGTGTAACAGTTTTTTTCATCTTTTCTTTAAACAGCTGATGAAAACAACAGCACAAAGAGGATTTTAAACTTATTTAAATGAACCTCTTCGTATATTTCTTCTGCATTAAGGTGTATGAACACGCAGACGGCAGCAAAAGCCTGAAACTGGGAGACTTCGGTCTGGCGACTGTGGTTGATGGACCTCTCTACACTGTCTGTGGAACCCCAACATATGTAGCACCTGAAATCATTGCAGAAACAGGGTGAGAACAGTTACCACGTTGCTGAAGTCGTGTTGATAAATCATTAATTATTGATCACTTGTGTCATTATTCAATATTGTAGCTGCCATACTGCATCAGCCATGTTTGAATGGATTTGGGATGATTTCTATAGAAAACAAGTCTTCTGTATCATGTTTGGGTTTTTATTATATTTCTTTTTCTTTGCTTTGAGCTAATTTAGTTTTTGTGTGTGTGTGTGTGTGTAGATATGGCCTTAAGGTGGACATCTGGGCAGCTGGAGTCATTACCTACATCCTGCTGTGTGGTTTTCCACCGTTTCGAGGGTAAGCTGGAAACAAAAACGTCCTCGACTAACAGAATATTCCTCTACCACCCATTTGCTCTGAAGTTCCACTTTGTAACATCTGTTCACTGAAATGCAATGTAAAATTTAAATAAGTTTCCATTTGTGTAGAATCAGAGAATAAAATATCAGGATTAATACAATTCATCCAAAATACTGGCATGTGAATACGACTAATGCAACTGTAATTTCAGTGGTGTTTGGTAATGGAAACCAGTTAGATGCAATCTGGTGTTACTGCCTCTAGATGTACAGGTTATTCTTGTAGTTGTGCATGAGTCCCCCCCTTCTGGTTGGCAATAGTATCACAACTAAAACACTTTGGTTGCTTATAATTTACGCTTGTTCTTATTTTTACTTTAAATTCACTTTTTGATGTGAACATGTTTGCAGGAGCAGCGAAGATCAAGAGGCACTTTTTGATCAGATTCTAATGGGACAGCTAGAATTTCCACTACCATACTGGGATAACGTGTCAGAAACAGCAAAGGTGACGATCCTCTCTATGCACTGCTCATATACTTGTATGTTCTATGATTAGATTACTTTGCTTGACATAAAAAGTATACTAAACTCACCACCACATGCAGGAGCTGATCCGATCTATGCTGGAGGTGGAAGTGGATCAGAGATACACTGCTCTCCAAGTGCTGGAGCACCCCTGGGTCACTGTACGTACTGTGTCACCCTGAAGTGCCTCACTTCTTTTCATTTGCAGTGTTTTCCAACTCTGACCTACGTCTCTCAATGCAGGATGAAGGTCTATGTGAGAATGAACACCAGCTGTCAGTAGCAGGGAAGATAAAGAAGCATTTCAACACGAGTCCGAGGGTCAATGACACAACTGCAGGCGTGTCAGTCATTTCTGTGAGTTTCAAACCAGAAACAAACCCTTCACACATGTCTGAAGTTCTCCGTAACCATCCTTCTTTTTTGTTTATTCGCTCCACTTTTTGAGACGGTTTTCTCCGTGAAGTTATATTCCCATGTGAACTGGTGTCTGGATTGATTGTGCTGGTTTCTTCTTTGTGTTCAGCTGGATGACAGCTTTTCTATGCAGAGATCTGGGTCGTTGGATTTCTACCAGCACCCGGCCATGTACTGGATAAGGTATGCTAGGTTTCCATGGAGACACAAAAAGGTTGCAAAGCAGCGAGAAATCAAAACAAGCTAAAATTGTGTCTCTGGAATTGATGCCCCCCCATCGCTCCTGCCTTGCCTGAGTGCTGCCCCGCTGGTTGGCTGCTGCAGCTTCTGTACTTTTTTGACAGCAACCCCCCTCCTTTTTTTTTTACCCCTTCCTTGTCTTGAACGCTGATTCATGACTGCTTTACCTGCATCATTGTTGTCTGTCTTCTGCCACGGATTGCCCCGCAGTGTGTTGCTGATCATAGATGTCGTGGCATTTTTGTGTGTGAAACAATTGTTTATGTTGACCCATATTCTACAATAGCTACAGCTTTGAGTAAACAAACTGATGTTGGGTAGTCAGTTTTTTTGTTTACACGATTTCTTTGTGGATGCTGCCTTTCCAAAGAAATAAATGCACACCCTTGCCTGTCTTTTGGAACTTCTGTGATGTATATATTTATGTTGCTTGATGTAAAGCTCCCCACCAGGCTGCCCCCCTGAAATAGCAGAACTTGTTGTTGCTGCTTACATTGTCCAACGTGTGTTTTGTGACTTTATCCCGTGACCTATTGAGGGCCTTGCATTTCATAGTTATAAATTACATTAGCGACAAAAGGAACTGATAAGAAGTTTTGAAAAAATATATAACAAATATCTATTTTCATAAGCCAATTATTACTGATAGAAATGCAAAATACCCAAAACATTATTACTTATGGGCAGTTTTTGCAGTAAGGAAAATAACAATCAGCATTAAGGACTTGATTGAAAAACTATTTCCTTCTTTTATTCCTCTTGTGGCTAATCAATTACTAGCTTATTAAGCATGAGCAGAACTCTTCTTGTTTATCTAATTATGTGTTATGCTACCCAACGATCTGACCACAATGTTCTCCTGTGCTTTTTTTCTTTTTTTACCAGGCCACCTCTCTTGATAAGGAGGGGCAGGTTTTCAGACGAGGACGCCACCCGGATGTGAAACCGCCCCCTTTGCAGACGATCCAGACTGTGATGACAGAAAGAACAACAAACCTACGCCGGGCAGAGCCTCCCTGTTGCCTCCCTGGCCTGCCCAGGGTTCCTCTCTCTTTGACCCCCAACACTTGCTCTGACCCCTCCCCGGACCCCAATTCCCCATCGGACTCCGATGACATCTCCATCAGTTCAGTCAGCACCATCTGCTCTCCCAGCTCACCCTTCTAGAGAAGAGATGGAGAGGAGGAGGATGATAAGGAGATGTTTAAAGGGAGAATCCTCTTCTAACTCCTCCCAGTGTATGGAGGAGGGGGAAGAGGAGACATCTACATCCTCACACCAAATGCAGGATGTGGACAGTGGAAAACACTGGAGAGAAAAGAAAAGAAAAAACTTGGAGGACAGATTAATGAAGAGGTGGATGAACATAAAACAATTGGAATTGAGATGGGGAGACAGACAAAATAAGCAGCAGGAACATGTGGAGTTAGAAGACTTTAATTTTTTTATCGTTCTCTCATCTGAGCACATGTTGCAGAGCTCAAGGAGCGAGAAAGGGTGACAGGACTGTTTACCTTTCAGTGATGATCCGGGCCAAACATGATGAAAAAGCTCTCAATGGCAATATGAGAAAATGGACCCAATGTTCATGTTTTATTGAACCTTATTTATTGATAGTTTATTCACTACATTTTTTATATGTATCTCCCATTTTCATAGAGGACACAGTTTTTGTTGACTGAAACGTTTGGTTGGTTGATAATAATGGAAATTTGTGTAGATATAGAAGTCAGAAATAGACTTGATAGACTTGTTGAACACTTTAAAATGTTCTAATCAGAGCTACAGGAAGTAGAAATAAAGAGTTCTAACAATATTTGGGGAAAAGCAGTAGTCAAGCAGAGCCCTTTTGCTGTGCTCCAAACAGCATAGATGATGCCTTCCTGAGGGATTTCAGTATTACAGTTTACATAAACTGCTAATAAGACAATAATGGTGCATTTTATCGCAACTTGTTACCTTGTTAACTGCTAGTTCACATCTTACTACACAAAATTCAGCAGCATTCGGGTACTTGTAGCAAACTTGACATCTCTTCCTCTTTACACACTCATAAAATCGCTCATTAATCCTAATTTTTACAAACACTGATGGTATGAAAGCAGTACATAGTATGATTGCTGCAGGCCGAGAGTCCCTTTTACACACTACATGTTTGGATGTTTTTCATGAAAATGACATGTAATGAGGGCTACATATTTGCACAAAGGTACTGGACCCTGGGTGCAGTCAACAGGACGAAGACTATGACAGTATGGATGTCAGAAAACCAGCAGCACATGTGCAAAGCAGTATGGTTAAAAGGATGTTGGAGAATTTATTTAAGCTCTGTACAACCTCATTCATGGCTTCATTTACTCAGATGAAAGCATGACAGACATACAGTAGCCTATTCTTATAAAACAAAACAGTTCAGTGAAAGAGTATTGTTTATATGTTGTGTAAATAACAATTTTATTTATTTTGATAGTTCACAATACAGTATATTTCTTTACTAGTAGTTTGTCTTTGACCATTGTGAAGAATAAAGAGAAAAAAAGTCAAAAAGAAGTCTTGCAAAACAATAAGGATGGGAAAAAACTACTTCTCCAGAGAAGATCATCAGGTTTTAATGGAAACGAGATGTTTAGCTGAAGAGGACCATTTTGAGCTGATGATATTCCACCTGGATGAATCCATGCAGACAAACCTATAAGAGAAAAGGAGATCATCATCTTTTTTCATGTTTGACACTGGGAATGATGTCTCTTCTTGTGCAAAATCAGCCAGTACAATATCATTTCCAGTGACTGGTGTGAGGCTAGATGAGTGGGAGAAATATCAGAGCAGCTCCTTTTTTTCAGATCTCCCTGCTGTCGTTGCACTTGTCTAAGTTTCTGTGTTTGTTTTCATCTTCACACATACAAAATAATGTGCTGCAGATCAGTATTAACTTGTGCTGTTGAAATCGACACGCTCCAGCACATGTGGTTTACCAAAGTGCACCCATGCATTACAACCCGCTCCAAATACTGATACCTGTACCTCTGTTTAATAATGGTCTATTGATAACAATAGTAATAATTAAAACATGTTTCAAAGTGAAATTGTGGGTCTCTTGTTTTTCTAGTTGTCATGTAATTTTCCTTATATACATTTTTTTGTTAAATCAAGGCCATTATTTGCTATTTTAACAGTTTTCTTATGGGTAGCACTTCACCGGAGGGGGTATTGATGTGTTTTGATGAATATCAATTATAGTAAAGAATGCAGGATTCATAGTTTTCTGTACTTGTCATTGTAAGTGCTTGCATTTAGGGGGGATGATTGAAATGTATTTGATTAATTTAATCATAGAAATTCATTTAGTATCAAACAAAGATAGAAATATGATAAACAGTATTTCCGATTCCAGCTTTGTTTTAACTTAATAATTCTGAGGTGGGAAGATGAAACTTTGAAGTCACACCACGAAGCTCACAAGAATGAAAGGTAATCTACATTACATCTTTTAGAATGGCCAGCTTTCTAATATTTTTGCTAAATGAATTACAATACAGGTTTACCAAGCAGGTATGTAGGGCCCAGCAAACCAGGAGACCCTAGAAACTTTACATGAAGTTAGAAGAAAAGACAACAACAGCAAACAGATTTATAAACAGCAAGACCAAACTTAATACAGTGACCATGAAAAAAGATTAACAAAACAAAGACTTTGAAACTCAGGGAGTTAATAAGAGACAAGCCTATGATAAAAAAAAGACATATAAAAAGAAATCAGGTTACATAATAAGATCATGGCAGATATAAAAATTATCCAGATGAATTAAAACATCTATGAGCACCCACAAATTAAATTGCCATATTTTGTGGTTGTTTTTCTCTTTTCGTTTCTGATTATCCTGTACAGGATGAGTAAAAGACCATGAACATATCTGTACCCAGAGGCAGGTGTTTCATAATCCCACCAAGCGTGAAGAACACATCTGATCTGGTAAAACTAGCTCAGTATGATTTATTCTGCGAGTCTGTGAAATAAATTTACACCCAGAACAAAATGCGGTTCTTCTTTCTACCGATAGGGGGCGCTCTAACATTTCGAACCAATCAGTGAAGAAGATTGTTGTTTACGTAAAATGTTGTAGTGGACTAGAAATCCTCTCTTTAGAATGATTTTTTTCGTAATGTGCGGATTTTTGTGAAGTGACATACCGTTTAAAACAAATACTTGCTCGGGAAATGTGAGTAAAACGTTATATATGGTTAGATTAAGTGCTAACGCAAAGCTACTACTGACAGGCAGTTAGCTTGCTAGCTGCAGCTACACTATTGTCTTCACCGCCGTCATGAGCGAAGAGGAGAACACATTAGCCGCAAATAAGGACAAAGACTCGACCTTGTTGCTTACTAAGGATGGGCAGAGGTATTATGTAAACAAAAGCGGAGTAGTCGACAGCAGAAACGTAATAACTCCGCAGGAGCCAGAGAACAACGTCTCCTCCTATGATATGGACGATCCGGACGAGGAGAGCGACGTTCTGGACACGTCGGATCCCAGAGACAGTGCCGCCAGTCCAGAGGAGTTAAACGATGAAGATGCCGCGGAGGTGGACAACGCCCCCAAACAGTGCACTTATGACGGGTGTACTGAGACGACAACACAGGTGGCCAAGCAGAGGAAACCGTGGATGTGCAAAAAACACCGCAACAAGATGTACAAAGACAAATACAAGAAGAAGAAAAGTGATCAGGCCATGTCTAGCGGAAAGCTGGATGTAAGAATAATCTAATCAAACTTTGTTTTTTTTTTTCATTTTTAAACCCTTCAGATTGAATAAACTCATTTGCAGCAGGTGCAATTAAAGATGTCATTGCAGGTTACACTTTGTTGGCTTTTTTTTTTTTTTTTTACTAGAAATAACTGAGCAGAAGTTCTAACAATACATCCTCGCGCATTTGCTTGATCATTGATGTGTTTTGATTGAACAGGAGAACTCTGAAGAGCGGCCCGTATCCGTGAACAAACAGCGGCTGGGTGCCATGGGGGACCGTCCAGCCAGACCATCCCTGATAGAGCAAGTGCTCAACCAGAAACGACTGGTAAGTCAAAGCTGGCTCACAGATTTGGCCATAATGCTGAAGCAGATGATTAAGTGAAGGCTTTAGACTATCTACTGGCACCCTGTGGACACCAGCAATATTCCTTCTTTCAGTTAAGACCTTATTTGTATTTGACCTTTTCTTCTTTTAATTATCCAGGTTATTTTATGGTAATCCACATAATTATACTGTGCTCTGAAATGTCAATGTCTGTGTCTTCCAGTCACTGCTCAGGAGTCCCGAGGTGATCAGCTTCCTGCAGAAGCAGCAGCAACTCCTGGCCACACACAGCCGCAGCCAATCACAGCAGCAGTTCCAGGGCTGTTGACACTGGCTGTCAGTGTCTTGACAGTGTATGTAAGGCTTTCAATGGACTGAATAGGGTGAAAACAAAAGTCACACTTGATGCATAAATGGGTAGAACCATACACAATGAAACAAATTCTTCTCCAGTTAGTGAACCAGAGTAATACAGACATAAAAGGACTATTTATAGCACAGTGAGTCTATGTGGACTGTGCCAGATTAACTTCATCATCAAGAATTGAATTTCTTCAACAGGCTCTCAGCTCTTAAAGAAATGTTTTTTTTTTAATAAAACAACTTTTAGTACAAGCCAGCTTTTTTTCAGCACATAATTTAATATGTTTTAAATTATTTTAACATGTTGTATTACCTTATTTGTGTTCATTCATAATTTATGGATTGTGATACTGTCTTCAGCTGAGTAAAGATTAAACAATGACCTTAAAACTGAAACGTCCCAGATTGTGTTTATACTGCTGTGTACGCTTTACTCTTTCATATAAGAAAAAAACTGAAACTAGAATCTAATCATTAAAAAAAATAAAGAAAAACATTTTAATGAAACAAGAAAAAAAGCAACCGGTACATTTAGTTAAACGTTGGTGAACACATGGAAATACAGCACATACAACTTTAATACCACTTACATAACGTTTCTTGAGTACCTTGATATATCCCATTTTCTGGATTTGTTCAGTTAATATTTCCCAATGAAAACAGAAAAATAGGATAAATGCTTCATTATATTGAAACTAAGGACTGCTATTAAGGCAAAAGAAATACTTTCATAGTTCTTTTTCAGTGGAGTGTTTGGAAATGACTAAACTTTGTTACATTAGTTTGTCATATTTATATGAGATGCTGATAGGAGCCCAAAGACAGACAACTAAGCAAAACGTACAGAATTTACGACTACCTGTGTAAAGACAACAAACACACACTAAACTGTGTGTGTCGGGGTTCACGTTATGACACTGAAGAGATGGGGTTGTGAGGAGAGCCCATCTGTGTCAGAACCTTGTCCAACCACTGGAGGGGCCCATGCAGATGCACTTCAATCCAGCAGGGGGTGCTGGTCACATCTTGTCGGTGGTATTCGGCACCCCAGCCCTGAGGAATGGACACAGCCATAAATCTCAGCTAGTGGGATTGTAATTTGGGTGCCAACTGAGCATATGCTATCCCACCTTCTACATGGCAGGATATGACATGCCTGACATTAACATTAACAACACAGCAGATTCATTTACACTGACAAAGTAGTGGAAAACAATTTATTCTCACTGGTCGCTACGCCTGTGTGTCAAGTGGTTTACCATAAAACTTGGTACCTTGACAAAGCTCAAGCGGATGGTGCACATCTTAGTGAGCTCGTAGACCACCTCAAAGCCGTGGTTGACCGACTGGGCAAGAAGCTGTGCAAACAGCTGGTTGTTGAAGATTTTGAGGCTGCAGCCACTGGGGATCTTACACACAGTGGTGGTGTGGAAGCCGTGCTGGAAATTACAGTTGCGGCTCTGGACAAAAATGCTGCTGTCACTCAGACACTCTGCATAGACCTCCCCGCCCACATAGTACAAGTGTAATCCTGTGAGAATAAGAGAAACATGAATGTCTTATTTCATAACATTGAACAGATTCACCACTTGAATTATTAGAAAAACATTCGGAGTCGGTGTTAAAGCAGTTCGAAGGTATGGCAGCAAAAAACATTGCCAAAAAAAAAAGAGAAAATACAATCCCAAAACAGAAAACATATCAGAAAACATTATCAAACCATAAAAGTTATCTTTATCTACTGCAGATAAACAGAAAACACATCTTCGATGTGTACAATGGAGAGTTTTTTTTCTGAAAATGTGTTTATCAATAACTATTTTTATTAAATGTTTAGAAAACACCAACTGCACACAAGCAGTTTATTCAAGCTAAATGTTATCCGACAGTGAATGTTCTGTTGCGAATTACTAGCTGTGCAGCTTACCTTTGCCAATGTGCCTGCGTGTGTGCTCGATGGTGGAGTTGCGGTTGACGTTGGACAGCAGGCCGAGGCAGAAGCGGTTCTTGTTGTTGGACGGGTCTGTGAAGCCGTCCACCAAGACGCTGCGGGCCGAGGCGTGAAAAGTCTCCCCTACTCGGTTGTTGAGCTCATAGTAAGCTACGGAACACCAGTATTCAGGCTCCTCGTAGCACACAGGCCTTAAATCTAAAGAGAGTTCATGTAGAAATAGTTGATATGTATAAAATGTGTTTACTCCAATATGCACATGTTTAAACTTCTTCACATTCAAGGTAACAAAAGGTTAGTGACCTCTGTGTGGAGCAGAAAATGTGAGTTTAGGGGTCTCTGTGGAATTGCTCGGCTTCACATCCTCTTGGGAGTTTGTTTCCATAATGCTGTACGGAGGTGGAGGAGTGTCAGCTGGAAACCCACAAATGAGAGAAGGGAGAAAAATGTGACTGATTTGAGTCAGAACCTGCTACATCTTTGGTAAAAGTGCAACATACACTTTCGAGGACTACCTGTGATGTGATACGGACTTCCAGGTTCTGCAGAGCTGTTGGGGGAGTTGGGGTAACTCTGTGAGGTGGGAGACTGGGCGAGGGATGACGGAGGGGAGGAGGAGAAAGAGGAGCAGGGCAGTGGAGGGAAAGAGTCTGGGTATGTTGCGTTCTGGGGCATCAGTGGCTCGTTGTGCAAAGAGGCGTTCCTGAACTTTGCCAGTAAACTGTGTTGAGGGTTGAACTCACTGTGGCGTGGAACCAGAACAGGTGGTAGCACTTAAGAGATGAAAGGATACAAAGGGTGGAAGTCAAGACAAAGAGAGATGCTGATATACAAGTTCAGATTACCACAAATCAAGCATTAGAGCAGATGCTCAGTCTCTGTTTAAAACTATACTTCATATAAACTCATATTTATGTTAAATTCATGTACCTGGAGTCTCTACCCTCCTGTAATGATAAGGGTTGACGCATATGTCCTTCTGTTTGGATCCAAAGGGGAACTCGCAGCACTCAAGGGCTTTGAGCTCGTGGTGGGACTGCAGGTCAGGCCAGCGCCACACCCTGCAGTAGATAACATGAGGCAGACCCTTTCTGTGGGACACCTGCAGCCTTCCATCCAGTGATCGAGGAATTGTCACGCACTTACCTGAAGAAGTCAAATAAAAGAAAACCCATGATTTTCAATATATTTTAGCTTTAAAATTCCTTTTTGTGTGTTAAAACGTTGACTGTTTAAAGCTTTAACCTTGAGAAATATGCATTTCTCTGACTGTTAATCTTGACAGTCCTTTGACCGATACTTCAGCTAATATCTTCAATAGCTGTTATTTTAAACTGAGGCATAAGAACCACAGAACATACTCAGATGCTTACTCATACCAAATGCTAACTTTCACTTAGTCTAACTGTGTTTTGCACATAAAAAATGATTGGAAGAATTATTCTGATCTTTAATTACAGGGCCAAATACAATTTTAGCAAAAAGTGTATAATACAAGTAAATATTCTGCAATAAATATATTAAAAGTAAAAGTACATTACTATAAGAGAACATTATTATACATGTAATAAATAGATCATTGCAGCTAACTTTAGCTAACACCTAGCTTCCGGAGGTCAAGAATTTTTCTTCTTCTTTGTTTTGTTACTTTATATGCAAAATATTTCTTTAATATTGTGCAATGAAGTGAAGTTGAAAAATGAACTTTTACTATGTCATAGAAATGGGGACATATGTGAGCAGCAAGTATAAAACAAAAACAAAAAAAAAAACTCCAGTAAAAACTATCCCAGTTAAATAAAAGTCATTCTTTCCTTTAAAAGTAATAATAGATTGTTTCAAGGGTCCCTTGTTATTTGGCAAACCATCTCATGTGAGGATTGTCTTGTAACCCTTTCTAAAGGCTGAACACCAGATTAACACCTTTGTGTGGCGCAAAGTTCTACTGGATCCTTTTGTACTCACTAGGCTGCCCAGGGCAGCTGAGCGCTCTCTCTAGCTCCTCCATTGCTCCCTTCTTCTTCTTTAGTTTCTTCACCAGAGAATCTACAGCCTTTTCAGCCCACTTCTCCTCCTCGTCTCCTTGTTTCCAGCCGAGCAGACGCTTCACTGCTGGGCTGGTGAAGGAGAAAAGGGATGTAATGGAAGTAGATGAGTTCATTTTGAGATGGACAAATGGGTGGCAAGATGAGCTGATAGGTCCAGTTAATGGAGTAAGAGCTCCTTTGAGGACAGGAGCAAAGAGGCAAATAATAAGCAGCCAAGGCACGGAAAAAAAAAACAGGTTGAGATAAAAGAGGTTCTGTGATGAGTCTGTGTAAACAGAGGCTGTTTTTTATATTCCTGTTACTTCCGAGCAGCTCTGGTGGAAGAGTTGGACTCCAGCCAGCGCAGTGCAAACCCTAAATCCCCTCTCCGTGTTGACACCGAAGGGATCCGGCAGCTCTGGATTAATAATCGCCTGAAGGGAAGGCTATTCCTCACACGGCCAGAAATCCAGGTCAAGTTTCAATCATCTGAAGAGAGATGAAAGATTGTATTAGTTGGCAGTTCAGCCAAAACACGTGCCATGCAGGGGTTTGGAGGCCAGGTACTGCCAACAGATGTTGAGGCTTCTTTGTCACATAGGTGGTGCGTTGGTCTGGAGAGCGAAGAACAACCAGAATGAACTGCCTCATATTTAATGAAGTGTGCATTAAAGATGGATTTCCATCACAAGGAGTCTATCAGCAGGGTTACAGAGTTACTCTTAGCTGAATGACAATGATATCATTCTTTGCTGGAGAAAATGAAAAGCTTAAGAAAAGTGTTTCAGAGAAATCAGGCCAAAGTGGCACAGGCTCATTTCTAGTTTCACCAACAATGAGGAATGTCCTTTTTGGCATTTATTTCTATGATCATGCCACTGACGCCCAGGAGCCATACTGTCTGGCCAGGATACATCACAGGGCAGGAGGGGGAGACAGGGAGACAGGGAGGGAGACACAGAGAGTTCTCCTTGTGTTTGTGCCTTTCTGCCCATCTGAACAGTATTGGAAACTACACAAATGCTTTCAATATGGAAGAACACAACTATGTAAGCCACTTTGTACTAAGAGCAGGGTTTTGATAGTGAATCACTTAAACATCTTTTAAATATTGACTCCAGAAATGTTTGTGACACAAATGAAAGTTTAGAACCTGTTTGTCTCCTTCATATTGTGGTTTTAGTCTCTAAAGTATCATGCCAGTTTTGGTATCAAAACATCCACATTTTTATGTATAATTACATCGTTTTTGCCAGGTTACATCCTTCATCTCCTACAATTCACCGCATTTGATTTGGGGAAATTCTAAGCTGATAACAGATGAGTGAAATACGTTTTTCTACAGTGACTTGTACATTTTTTCAAACACATCTTTATTATTCTAAAGAAGATCAAATGTTGCACATTAAAAGTAATCATGAGTTTTGGACATCGCATGCATCTAAAATCAACACAGGTAAAACCAACCGAATTGTGACCAGGTCTGGCCTTGCTGGGGCTGTTAGAAAACAGCAAAAGCGCACGAGCTCTCTGCGGCATCAGTCCGTCTGTGCAGGGCTGCTGCAGCTTTATGAAGCCTGGCGTCACTCAGTCTGCAGCCTCAGATAGGCTAATTACCTAATGCTTTATCACCAGTACACCCCTTCCCAAAAAAGTAAACACTCCAGCTTCCTTTTACTATCACTAAGTCCAGCCTTTATATACCGTCACAAAATCCGGGTTCTGCCCTATAACCTCTGTATAAACACCACACGGTGAAACTTGTGATCACAAACATCAACAATCATATATAATTCTTATTATGAAAGTTTTAAAACTCATCACAACATCATTCCAGTAGGAGAGGTAACACAGATTATTCTGTTCAGGTAAATGTGATTGAGCTGATAATAAACTGAGATTACCTGTTTAATGATGGATGACACAATGTGACAATTTAAAGCAATAACTATTGCATTTTTGTTCCTGGACAAGTTGTTTGGTGTTACGCAACAGTTAAAAAAACATTTTTAAAAATCTGTCAAGCAAATAAATAGAAAATTATGACATACATTATAAAAAAATGCATTTAAAGTTTCTTCAAACATACCGGTTTATTTTCCTCACCTCTGTTGTGATAACAAGTGCACTGCAGACAGCCGCGCGAGCGTGGAGGCGTCCCCGTCTGCAGTAAGTCAGGCCGGTGTCGGCATACTGAGGTTGTGGAGGTGTCTGTGTGTGTGTATGTCTGTGTGTATCTGTCTGAATGTGTGTGTATAGATTATGTCTGAGAGCGTGTGTTTACGTTGATGTATGAAGAAAGCGTCAATGAAGATTTGCATCCACATGGTTGTTTCAAAGTAAAGTTTTAAACCTGTCACTGAGGAGAGCTGCTTGTTATTTTAAAGTAAAGGTTTTCTTTTCTTTCTGTGTTTTGAAACACATTTTTATAATTAGTTTAAAAATGAATTTTCTAACCCTATATTAAATTTGAATAATTACATAATGAAGGGGAAATAAGTATTGCACTACACATTTTATTTATTTATTTATTTTTCTCACATGGTTTGCACAAATAATGAACTTTTATAAATAGGTAAATATATATATATAGACAGATAATACAAAGCAAGTCGAAACAAACAAAAAAAAAACAAAAAACAAAAAAATGCACAATATTGTGCCACCATGCTTAGAAAAAAAGGAGCAGGGAGAAGAAAAACTTATAGTACCTGCCCC
>JBAMHV010000016.1:10888305-10914712 GCA_037177535.1 Pseudomugil gertrudae | reverse complement strand
GTATATATATATATATATATATATATATATATATATATATACACACACGAGATTTATTATGAAGGTGTCGTCACACTAATTTCCGGTATTCTGCCCCACTAGACTATTGACGCAGGTTTGGAGATGTCTGATCAGCCTCTGCTCCTCCAGCAGCCGCAGCAGAGCACCACACAGCCCCGGCGGCGTCAGCCTGGCTGGAACCGCAGTGCCTGTGCGCTAGATCCCTCCGCCTTCCCCCTCCTGGAACTTTCCCAGGATTTCAGGGACTTTAAATTCAGGACTGTGCGCGCGTGCACGTGCCACCTGAGCCGTGGACAGTGCCTCATTCATCAAGTCTTTCCTTACAAACCCGTTTGAAACAAACAGTCACACCTGTTCTCATGTCAGGCTATTTTTGTGCATTTCAAAAGACAGCTGTTGATACAGTTTTAAAGAAGGTAGCTTTACAGCTATTATTTTGTACACTGTTAAAAGAAGACATAATGGTAATGTTTCAACAGGAAAAGTGCTCATTTATTCTTTAAAATATTTATTTAAACCTTTATATGTCCCACGAACATACAAACGCCCTGCACCTGTACTGTGATGAAAGATATAATGGCCAGTGTGTGTGTGTGTGTGTTTGTGTGTGTGTTGGGGGTGCGTTTCCTGGGGGTGGGATGCGATAACACTAATGGCAAGAAATACATTTAAAAACGAAACAAAAAAACATTTTTTTTCATCGTGTGATAGCAGTAATACAGAGAGCTCTCTAACTGCGGATGGATACGATACTTTATTGGTAGTGTTATGACTGGTCCAGTTAATGACGCAAACCCAGCTGGCGACAGTGAGTCTACAAGTTTGACATTTTCACGGTTTACAGCAACTGCTGGAGGACGTAACGATGCTCCCAACACCAAAGGAAACCACTCAGCGATTCTAAAGGGAAAAAAGAAGAAAAAGGCACAGTTTTCCCTACAGGTAGACTTTAGATGTGGCTAAATAAAAAGCGCCAATGAAGTGGTCTGTCACCAGTGACCCTACTGGGGACCCCAGCGGAAGCTTCAGGGTGCTCCATGGTTCAACGAGGAACCCTGTCACAATCTGTCTCCTCAGCATTTAGCAAATCTTTCCAATTTCCTTTATTGTGCCCTCTTAACCTGCACAAGACCAACAAAGTAAAGAAAAAAATTAAAAGCTACTCAAATGTAGGATATTTTCCTTCTTATGAATTATTCTTTTGTTCAGCCAGTTCTTAAGATTCAACTTCTGACACCAGAATAGGTTCCGGTGACAGGAAGCAAGAAATGTGCAGATCATGATTCACCGCCTCTGTCTTGTATGGCAGACAGTCCGGCAGGACACAAACAGGATGCGCTCCCTGGGGCTCCACGAGGCCCCAGAAGACACGCGCATCAGCGCGACTCCTAGACCTCAGGATTGCATAAGAAAACAGCACTATTACAGCTCATTTACTCAGACCACAAAAACACTTTCTGGAGTTTTTCCCAAGACATCCATATGAGGATTAGGAAACAAAAACAGAGATGGGTACTGTGATGATTACCAATCCAGGCTTTACAGGTTTCTTTGTTGTCCAAATTTAGAAGAATCTAAAATTTCATACAACACCAAGGATTAAGTTTTTCAGTAGAATTAACTAAATAAATAATCATAAAGTATGTTAGGTTCAGCAGATTTTCTGTAATAAGATTATTTAGCACCATTTGTTTGATTGTACATGCAGTAAATACAGCTGCAACATGGGAAACACCGGGCCAAGGGAAGCTTTGTGGGCATGTATATATTAATACAGATTAGTGTTGGTATTATGTACTGTCCTGTGTAAACCCCACCATGTTTGGGTTACGGTTGCCAGGTTTGATCTCAGCTATCATCCTGATGAAATAATGGTCAAATAAATAAAGCTGGAATTGTTATGAGTACAAAACTTTTCACTAAATCATCATTTTGAGTCACATCGTATATCCCCCCTTTCTCTCTTTTTTCCAGTACAGTACTTTTTTTGTGTTGCCAGATTCACGTCTGTCGAGCTGCTTTTCAGCATCATCTGTTTGTTTTGCTCTTGTACATTATTTGTATTAAATACATTTTTAAATAAAGTTTATAAACAAACAGATTTCTGATATGACAATATAAATGTATGTACGGTAACTTGAGTGTCTTCTGAGCTGACAGGATCTAGGTCCCAGATGAAGGTAGGAAAGAAAGTAATTTGTAGTTCCTGATATCTTCCTTGGAATTTCTTGGGTTTGTGCACTTTATTTTTCCCTTAATAAAGTACTTTGGAGCTTTTAATGTAAAACTTGTCCTTATGTTTAACATAGTCTTTAAGAAAAACATGGCAATAACAATGAAAACACTGGAAAATAACCAACACCTCATGACCTCAGCATACACTAAAAAAAACCTTTTGTACAAAATCAACTAATTTTAATAACAAAAAAATAGAAACTAAACATTTAATTCCTGCGATGCAATTTTTTTATAAGTCTAATTAAATGTGTGTGTAGTTGTAAAAATGATCAATAAACTACTGCAGCTCAAGGTGGTGAGTTAATATTGATGATCAGATCATGGATTGTTCACCTAACATTTTATTTTCTTCCAAGTCATCCACCCCATTAAAACCAACAATCATTCGCCCTCTGGTGATCTTGAGATGATCAGCTCCTCCACATTTTTCACAACAAGCCTCTCATTTACAGCAGATTGGGCACAACAAAAACATGAAGTAACTCAGTACATGGGTCAGCTGTACACACATTCTGTAAGCTGTGGCATCACGTATAGATGTGTAACAGTGGATACAAGCCGACATCCACATAAAAAGGCAGAACCATGAGGAAAAAACGCAACTATACCGTTACCTCACTCCAGAAAACATCTGGAAATGAAAAGGATTGATACTTTGCCATTTCCAGCTGAATATACCAACTTATGGACACAGTTGTAACCCCCTTCATAGAAAGGCTCCATGGGCCTATTGCAGGGTGTCTTCTTGCTACAGGGGCAAGCCTGATTGGCTAATCAGTCTTATGTGGAGATTGCAGCTTCCAGGCTCCTGTGATGTAGCGCATCCGAATGAAAACCAGATCTCGTCCCATCTGTAGCCAGCTCCAGAACGGGACCAGCTTGGACCCTGGCAGAGACAAACCACAGGCAGTTAGTTATCAGATGAAGTAAGTAATGAAAATGTTCTATTTTAACCAATGTTTTAAGCAGTAGGACAATGCAATACCAGCAAAGCAGAAGGCTTAAAAAGATGTAGTAAAAGAGCCATAGAGAGTTAATAAAATACAATCACATATATGCATGTATTACTACTCATAGGTGGCACAGTATCCACATATTCAATGAAAAACCTACCTTCTATTTCTGTCCAGTTGACCGCCACCTCTGCTATGGGGATTTTAAAGCACTGAGCAATGTACAGCAGCTCTACGTCAAAGGCCCTGTGGGAGGCAAAGTAAAAGTATACAGCAAATGTTCAAAATCAAAATCTAAAATAAATAAAAGGAGGTTTCTTCACATTTTTTAATTAAATTTTTACTTCTATTAAATATTGGTGTATAAACCCATTAAGGGTCTTTCACATAGGATGGTGTGTTGGACACAGTGCTCGATCTTTAAACACAATGTTTTTGTGCAACATGATTTTCACCATGCATAGCTAAGTGCAAGGATTGCAAGGATGGACTTGCTGTGCATTCATGCTGTGCTAGACTTAATTCATCCCACATTCAAACCTGCAGCTATTAATAGCTACTTTTTGGATATTTTTCATCGCTTATCAACTATGTCATTGTTTTGCTGCTCTGAACTTTAACAAATACCTCATTCTATGTGAATTCCCCTTCATATTATATAATAAAATGGCTTGTAGCTCCTTACCATCGCTCTACATGGAGCGAGGAGAAGGTTTTAAGTGCAGCTTCACGTGTAAAAAGCTTGAAGCCACACTGTGTGTCTTTGATCCCCCTCACACAAAAGAACCACACCAGGAAGTGGAAGCCAAACATCAGGAATGTACGAAACACCGACCGCTAAGGAGACAACAGTGGTAATTCAATGATAAGAACTAGGCTTATATTATGTGCGTTTTCATAAAGATAAAAAAAATTACCTGAGCTACAGAATCCTTCTCTAGATGAGCTCTGGAACCACATGAAATAGCTAGATTGTCCTGTAAAATAAGGATTTTTTTAGGATGTATTTATAGGTTTAAAAATGTATACAGCAGGAAGGGAGGAAGAAAAATGAGAGCACACCGGTCCAGCGTTGAGGTCCTTAAGTCCAGCCTCCACTTTCTCAATGTCAGCAAACTTAGTGGCTCCATCAGCATCAGCCATCAGAATGATTTTCCCTCTGGAGCACAGCGTTCCCTTTAACAGAGATAAGAACAGATGCAAATCATTTGTAAAATTCACACAAAAATCTAATATTTTTGCATCTGTGCTGCATCCACACAGTCTTACCATCCGCACAGCTCCTCCTTTCCCCCTGTTCCTCACCAGTGTCAGCACCCTCACTTTATCAGCGCTGTACTTCCTAGTGTAGCGTAAAGCAACCTGGAAGAAACCGTACTGAGTTGGGCAAAATTAAAAAGACATGGAAATACATTTATTAAAAAGTTTAAATTTTTTTACCTCTGTTGTTTTGTCTTTACTGCCATCATCAACCACAATAACCTCATAGGTGAAAGAAGGGTTTTCTTTCTGCGGTAAGGTAAACAAGATAGAATTTATGTCACAAAGAGCAATTTTAAAGGTAAATGATGCCACCTGGTGGTATAAACAATAACTAAACTTGATGAAGCAGAAGTTGTACAAAAATTTCCCTCAAAAAAAGGGATTCTCAAATTCTGCTAAAATTTATGCACATTTTAAATGACAATATAGGGGATATTGTCATTTAAATGCCAAAACAACAAATAAAAACTACTTACCTGTCTGTTCTCCAAGTACTCCATAGCTTCATCCAGCATCACAGGCACTGAAATAAATTGCACACAGATTTGAACTGGCTGAGCATGAACAATGACAGGATACATGGCAGAAGAGTTATAAAACTGTACCCAGTTAAAAAAAAGGACATGGATGCTTTGATGCTAAAATTACAATTCAATCATTAATTGTGCATTCATTTAATTTAAAAAACAAATGTGAGATTAAGATTATTCTTCACTGTTTTCCACTTGGAAACAAGTTAACATACAAAAGCTAGAAACAAAACACAAACTGGCATCACTAACTTCGGAGTTCTTCGTTGTAGGCTGGTACCACCACAGAAAGCTCCCTAGAGAAGGGATCATGCAGGCTTGGAAAAAGCTTCTTCTCTCCTGTAGCAGTGAGGAAGTATTTCTCCTTCTCGTCACGTGTCAGGTTAACCATACTAGCAGTTAAATGTGCTATTATGAGGACCTGAAAAGAGAGAAGCATCAGAATGAAGCACATCTTACTTACAAATGCAAAATCAATAATGATAAAAATTTCATTAGAGTAATAATACAGAAAAATACACTGCAGCTGTGTTTATCGTTCAACTTATTTGAAACACATTTTGTCGTGATTACACAAATCAAAATAGCACAGTAGTCTTTGTTGTTGTTTTTTTTTTGTATTTTTTACAGCCACAAAAATAATTTTAGCAGCACTTGATACATATTATTAAAAGTTTCTGTTACGCTTTTCACTCTTTATAAACTTTTTTATTCACAAGATTAAAATATTATGTATTGCGTTTAAGTATTTCATTATCCAATAACAATTTAATCAGTATCTAGAATTACACAAACAAAAGAAAACCATAATGTAACGTTACTCTCAATTTATGGGACTTGTACAGCTTCTGTATTCAACAAACTCCTACGAAACAGACTACAACAAATCCATTACTACGCAATATCAAACTAAAAGTGCAATTATATTACTTACCACAATCACACCTAAAACTGCTAAAGCAACGAGAGCTTGAACTATTTCACAAAGACAATCCATTTTCCATTAAATTGTCCTGCAACCACTGACAGACAGGTTGCTATCTTGTTCCCTTCTAGTTTCCCTCGTAGCTTGTAGCTGGGAGAAATACACGCTTAAGAGTTTATGTAAAAAGAAAAAAAAAGTGAAACTATCCTCTATATTTCTATTACTACATATGAAGCTGACTGAACTCCACTTCCAATCACAACTGCACAGAACATCAACGCGGAAGTTACTGTTTCTTCACGACCACGTCATCAGTTACAGCAGATTCAGAGACCAAAGAGGAGAAAGCAGCTGCACAGAAGGCTGCGGCGACACGTTTACTGCCACCTACCGGTCAGGAGTAGGAATGACACGTAAAAAAATTAAAAAAGTAAATTATTAATTGTTCCAAATATTATAAATATGCATACATCATTAATATTTATTCCATTATTTTTTATTACAATTGAATAGACAAGACAAGACTTTATTAATCCTGCAATGCTACAGCTTAACTACAGAGAAACAGAGTAAGATAATTATTTTTAAAAATGTATTTATTACATTTATTTATATTAAATTACACACCCTAAAAAGACAAGTGTTGTGTTTTATTAATGATGCAGGAAAACTCTAAAAGGGCATCTTTGTTTTAAATGATTTAGTCATTTGAGTCCTCTTTTATCTCTAGGTAACAGTCCTTCTAGCTTCATTGTTACAATTTCTATATCATGTTTAATGAAAATCAACTTCATTCATTTATTTTATATACTGCTTAATCCAAGTCAGGCTTGCGAGGTACTAAAACCTTTCCTAGTTATCAGCAGGTGAGAGACAGGGCACATCCCGGACAGGTCACCAGCACAAGGCCAACAGTGAGGCAAACAACAATTCAGGCACATATTCACTTCAAGGAACAATTTTTTGTGATCATTAAACCTAACATTCTCTTTAGTGAGAAGAAATCAGAGTACCGGGAGAGAACCCACGCATACATGGAAAGAACTGTTCAGATCTCCTCCAGCTGAGGATAAAAAAATTACCCTCTTCAAGCAACTTTCAGAGCACTATTAGTGAATAATTCAGGGTATAATATGTATGGAAAGTAACCACACAGCCACCTTTCTTACCCTGTCTAGCTTACCTGTTCCTGTTTAACTTTAGGCCTGTTAGTGTTTGGCAAGAGCTTCCACACCTGGTCACGTGTCATTTTAATATTTAGTAATCTCACACAGGAAAATGTGTCAGGAAAGAGCCAGAAAAATGGCCATTTTAAATTTTAAAGCATCGTTTCATTTCAAATTATCAATATAAATCACACTCAACAAACACACAGTCATATAAAAACTTTTAACTGACACATTACATTTATTGACCCCAGTAATGGAAGTTGCTGGTTGGTGGTGCCTCTTTTGTGTCCTCTGCTGCTATGCATTGCACCTCTATGATGGCATGTGCGTTCTTTTTCTGGTTTGGATCAGGGCCCATTGTGCTGGGATGTGGAAATGAAAAGGGAATAGGCTCCACAAAAGTTGCTGGAGGTTCCTGCTTTCAGTGGAGGTTCCCATTCTCAGCTATCTCCTCAGGATAATCTTTAGAGTGTCAACCACCTCACAAGTCCAGTGCTTATGCTCTGGTTTTGAATGACACTGGCTGTGAGAGTAATTTTGGGAGGACCCTGGAGAGAAATGAGATGAAGTCGGGGATGAAGAGGAGGACCTCAGGGAGGGACAATCAGAGGAGGAAGATAAGGAGGAGGGGGAAGCATTAATAGATATAGTGGAAGGATTCTGAGGAGAACTTGATGCCGAGCTTGATGCAGAGCTTGATGCAGAGCTAGATGCCGAGCTTGAAAAGGTGTGAGGACAACAATGGGAAGGAGAACTTCTGCTCTGGTCTGGAATCATCCTAAGAACCAGCCTTGGGCTTGTCGGCCGGTTGGGGTTAGGTAATAAAAGAGCCGTCCATGTATAATGCTGGTTAGTCTGAAGGCAGAAACATAAAAATTTAAGCTTTCATGAAAATATCTCAATTTACTTTAACAAAGCAACTTTTTGTGATGCAGTATTTGCAGTAAATTACAAAGTGAAAGTTATCACAGGAGGCCCTTTATTAAATGAAATGAAATAAAAAATACTTTATTGATCCCAGAGGGGAATTCAAATTGTAATAGTTTTGTAAATATAAAAAATAGTTAATAAAAGGTCATCATGACAATTAACACAGAGCTACTACTGTTTGCTGCCACCTAGCGGCGCATGTTAGTGTAAAACGCAAAAATTAACAGACATTTAGCTAACTGTGCTTTCTCCTACCGGCCACCGTACTACAAACCCACGTGGTTAACCAAAACATCATGGCGGCTGGTTTTAAGTAAGATCGTTCAAACTGTACAGTTTTAACAAAATCACCCAAAAATTTTAGTTAATTGCTTTTCATATTTCAAATAATTTCTGTAGCAGTAACGCAATATTAGTTATGATTGTTGACTGTTTTTGACAAATATGCAGCACGTGTTTCGTTTAGTGGCAGTTTTGTCTCTAATGGTTGTCCTGAATAACAGTGATGGACATTTATATTTTAGTGAATAATCGACAAATAGAAATGTCCCCGATGACTGATGTAGCTACAACGTGTTTGTAACATTTCTTTTGCTTATTTTAAGGACTGCTGAGCCTCTGGAGTATCACAGGAGCTTTCTGGTTAGCATTATCATAGCATTTATATTTAATCTCCATCATACAGATATTGTTTATATTATTTATACTTTGATGTTTTTTTTTTAACGCTAGTAACGTTCAATGGCACTGGTTTAACGTTTTCTAGAAAGAAAATTGTCGACCAGATGGACGGGAGCTGTTTGATTTCAGAACCACAACGCTGAACATTGGTACGTCAAGATGATCTCTCTCTCTCTCTCTAGATCTCTCTCTCTAACTAGCCTGTTCATGTTTTTTTCCCTCTACAACCAACCAGGGTCCATATCTACAGCAGATGGCTCGTCCCTGGTGAAAATGGGAAACACAACAATTATCTGTGGCATCAAAGCGGTAAATTTTCTAATACACGAGTAAACAGTTGTATTTTAAATACTTCTCATCCAACCAGGTGAACTGAGATGGATAGAGTAAATATCATTCTCTTAAATATCTTACCTCCATCCTATCTTTTCTCATATTTCTCATATCACCCAGTCCTGCAGGACATGTAATCATTTGTACTTGTAACCTAGTAACAGTTGTTTATGTTTTTCACAAGATAAACATTTCTGTTTCCATGCATTTGTGCTTACCATTGAAATAATGATTTCCCAATTTTCTCCAGGAACTGGCAAACCCAACAGTAGAGACACCTGGTAAAGGTTACATAGGTAAATGCAAGGTCTCCGGTGATTATTTAAGACAACATAAATGCCAACACTATTCATCATAACTTATTAAACTTAAAACAGCACAATGTGAGTATTATTTTAACTATATTGTGTCTTCTCCGGTTGCATTTAAGTGATGCAATTTGCTGGAGATGATGCATTTCTAATATGTTCGTAGCTTAATTAACAGTAGATTGGGATTAAAATAATAATGAGGAAATAATAATGAATAATAATGAATGAGAAAATACTTATGGCCTTACTCGCTGTGTCCTTGCTAGTGCCCAATGTGGACCTGCCTCCTTTGTGTTCCTCCCGGTTTCGACCGGGCCCACCAGGAGAACAGGCCCAGGCTGCCAGTCAATTCATCGCTGATGTCTTAGAAAGGTGCAGCAAACTTTTAACATGCCTGTCTTAGTTTTTGTTTTGTGTTTGTTTACATCCCCACCAATGCCTTTTTTCTTCACCAAATATCTTTTAAATGGTTGTTGCAGCTCTGAAGTGATCAAAACAGACGACTTGTGTATTGAAAGAGGGAAGGTAAAGTCAGAATTATGCAGACACTGCTGCTGTGTGTAACTTATGTAAAATGTTCTCAGCTTATTTCTGCTTCTCGCAGCTCTGCTGGGTTCTCTACTGCGACATTATATGTCTCGACTATGATGGCAACATTCTCGATGCTTGCATCATTGCACTGCTGGCTGCCTTGAAGAACAGTAAGTTTTCTTGGACTTCCTATACCAGTTTGTGGTCTGTGTGAATTTAAACTCTTTTAGCTTACCCTCTGACTTAATGGTTTCCACTCTCCCCAGCACGACTCCCTGAAGTCACAGTAAACAAAGAGACATGCACACCAGCGGTGAACTTGGAGAAGAAACATGGGCTACGTATTCACAAACATCCTGTCAGTGCTTCTTTTTGTGTCTTTGATGAGTAAGTATCCATTATAGATCAAATTTGCAGTTGTGTGTTTACTTTGTGCATCCATACTAATCATGGCTTACTCTCCACGCAGCTCCATACTGACGTTAGACCCCACAGCAGAGGAAGAGAGTCTGTCGACTGCACATCTCACTGTGGTGACTGATGAAGAGGATCGACTCTGCTCTCTGCACAAACCAGGTGAGAGAGTTTGTATTGATCTTCATCAGGAATTTGCTGGAATTGCCCATTAAATGTGTTTTAGTTTAAAATGACTTGTGCTAGCCCACTTTGCTATTCAAATGAATTGTTAAATTAAGTCTAAATAAGGTCATTTAAACTAAAACAGTAATGTCAGCACTGCTTTTTCTCACAACGTTTGCTGGTGGTTCAGGTGGGACGTCACTTTCGGGGGAGAAGCTGCAGGAGTGCATCAACCGAGCAGCAGCGCGACAGAGAGAGATCCATAAACTCATCGATAAAGTTTTACAGAGCATGAAAACTGTGCAATAAAAACACACAGACTGTTCTTTTTATCTAAAAGCTGTATTTTTCAATGTCAATATATATTCTTTTTTTAATAACAATAAAACTGCTGACAAAGACTGTTAAAAAAATTATTTCTCAGTGTCCAGAAATGTCTCACACGCACGCTCAGCTGATGTCTTGTAAGAATACGTTCATGGCTCCTGAACTAATTAAAAGGAAATGCCTTTTTAAAAATCTGCTCTACAAAAACCAGCACACAGTCTTGCATGTTGATCTTGAGTCCATATGAGTCCTGTGCCGGGACTGCTAACAGAAGAAAGACTTCCAACAGGCTGAGAGGTAGAGTGCTGCCCCCAGGTACTACTCCAAAATCAGATCTGCATGTTCACATGTCAGTTATATGGAGGATTTGGTGTCATATAGCTCATCTGGGATCCGTGCTTTAAGGGCAGTTTCTACCAGGTTTAACTAAGCTGAGGCAGGAGGATCAGGCAGCCTCATCCGAAATCCTCTGAGAATGTGCATTTTATGATCCTCTCAGTCCATAGGGCCTCTGCAAAGAAAATTTCATCCTGAAGGGGAATTGTGTTATTGTGGAAGCCCAACACCGTACAAGAACCATCTTTCTCTGGCTCATCTCAAAAAATATTAAGGTTCTTTAAGTTTAGGGCTCTTTGTTGGGAAAAAAAACACCCCATCCTCAACAGTGGACACGGCTTTTGTTTTCCAAAACCTCTGAAAACAATTACATACAAATATGTCAGCTAGAAAAGACAAAAAGAGTTATTTTTTCTTTGTCTGCAATCTCCACAGTGAGGCAGACAAAAAGCACAGTATGGATCATTCATGTCCTTATGAAGGTGGGGATCTGTCATGACTTAGGGAGAGGCTGCGGTGTGCTCCTCTTCCTCTTACTTCTTGGTTGGCTGGCGGTATGCTGCTGTGGTGCTCCCCCCTGAGGAGGTGCTGCTCCCATAGCCATTTGCTGCTGCTGCATTTGGTGCTGCAAGAATTGCAACTGTTCAATAAAATGAAAAGGTGGAAAAAATACACATCAGGAGATTTTCAGTGTGGCACTACAAGCTACAAAATCCAGCACGAAGATCAGGCTAATATTAATGTAATTATGTCCCGTATGGCTAAAGCCCATCTTACTTAGAGAAAGACTAATCAAAGCATAGTCAACAGAATTCTTTGTGTCATGGTGGCATGGGTTAGTGAAGCTGAGCTAAAGCCTGGACAAAACATACAAGAGGAAAGCTTGAAGAAAACAGTAGAGAGGTTAATGGGTTGCTGAGAGGAGGGAGAGGAAGTGTTGGGAAGTGAGGCAGGAGACAGTCAAGCAGCACCAGTGTTGTCTCAAGGCACAAATTATTGGTTATGACCCCAGCAAAAACAAACATGCAGCTTAGCAACTGTGCCTTGTGCTCAGAGAGTAAGTCCACAACTTCAACCAGCCAAAAAAAATAAAAAAGACCCCTTTAAAAACTTTGGTTCATGCTCACAGTGGAACAGTCTGTCATTAAAGAACCAGCAACTTTTCACCAGTAACCGATCTCGTGTTAGGGTCTGAATAACAACATGCATGGTTGTCCGTTTGGCACGCTGTTAGTTTGCTGCCATCGGCAGTGCTGCTGTGTGGGTTGCTGACAGTACTGGAGCTTTTGTAGTCGTTATCAAAACAGCATATCAACCAAATATAAAACAAAAAGGATGAAATGGAATTAAAGCAGGAAAGAAAATGTGTAAAATGATTTAGATAATAATCAGACATGGGTTTTGATTTTAGCTATACATTAACTGTTTTAAAATTATAGCTAAATAAATTACATAAAATTAGTTCTTAATTTTAAGGACATTTTATCAGTATGTTCATGTTCTAGTCCTTCTTGGGCTTAATAAGAGTCCTATGAAAAAAACATGGAGCCGTCCACATGAGTGCTCAAGCATCATAGTAATGGTACCAATGCCAATTACACTTTAGACATATAACAGTTAAAAATAAACATCACTATTATAGTTGTTGGCACTATACTGTCAATCACAGGATTCCTTGTGCTGTCGTGTCCTTGGATGGAACACATTACAATGTTAACTTATCTTTATGGTGCCAGCAAATAGGCAGAAGTAGAGATGTTAATGCACATTTATTATGTGTTAATTTTGTGCTAAAATCAATCCATCTTTCACATGTGACCTTGGATACACAAAAGCATCCTTCAAAGAGTCTGGACTATGGAGTAAATTTCCCCCAATATTTGTGTGTGTAATACCTGACATGCAGACTATGTAAACTAATCAGTATGAAACTTAGGATAGTTGTAGATGTACGCCAGTTTGTAAACGACTCTGCGCTAAATTGTAGGTATGTACAAATGTATGCACAGATTATAAACACGTACGTTAATATTTAACAGATTGGATTACAGTCAATCTCACACATCTAATAGTTTCGATAAAACTACAAAAAAAGAGACCAGATGGGGAAGTATTTGGTCATAGGAAAATTTCTTTTCCACTTTGAAATAACCAAAGAAAACCAGAGAATCACATTTTACTACGTTTTAAGTTGTAATGCGTGAAGCAATAAGAGACTCTCAAAACCCTTTGAGTGCTTGTCAACTGATATGTGCATAATTGCAGTTTTCTCTGTGCAAACCAGGCAATTTGTGTGCATGTACTTAATGATTTATGCATTTATACAGTTTGCAAACCATGTTTTACACACACATATGATAATAAGTCAATTTTCCTCCATACTGGACTTTGGCACAGTACTTCAGTGAGATCTGATAACAATGCAGCCAGGAAAACGGTATGTAAAGGATGGTTCCTTTACTTTGACAGGCATGAAAAGTTCCAGTTCATGCTTTATATTTATATCATCTATAATTCAGGATTTAACATGTTTAACATGTTAAACATTTAGCACTCATTTATCATGTATCAGTATTCTACCACATATGTTATCTAAAGTTATCTGAAAAGAGATTTGCAAACATTAAAATTAATTTCCCTCATTCACTTCCAGTTTTAAGGAAAGCCCAACAAACACCTGTCTACTAAACAAAGGCATGGGGACATGGCTGATGCTGAATGAAATTAAATGAGAAATACTTTATCAATTCCTGAAAGGAAATTATAATGTTTTTAGTCACCCATTTGGGTTTTACAAACGTATTCAAGTGTATATTGATGTTAATGTTGCTGTATTACTTGGATCTGTGGCTGGTGCTGCTGCTGAAGCCTTGGAGAAGGCAGGGGTGGCCCAGACCCGTCCAGCCCACAGCCCAACTGGGACAGCACTAAGGGGAGGGTAGGAGGGAGAAAAGGGAGCCCCAGAGGGAAGGATGTAATGGCAAGAGGGAGAGAAGTAGAAAAAGGTATGTAGCAGAGTATGAAGAAAGAATATGCACAAATATGCAAGAGGGTTGATGAGGATGAAGGGGGGTGGGGGGTTATAACAACACACACAGATGAAACAAAAGAGAAGAAAAAGGCAGAACATTGTAGAAAAGAAAATTATATGCATGGATAGTAAGCCAGTAGGATGAAATGGATCGGGAGAAAAGGGATGAGTGAACAGGGTTAAGAAGGACAAGAGGAATATAGCAAAGAAGGAAAGGTATAAGGGTAGGGGCAAATTAAATAAATAAAACAAAAGATCAGGGAAAAGGAAAAAGAAAGAATGTAGCAGAGAAGAAGGGGAAATTGAGTCTCTCCTGGCAGTTATTATATGCTCCACTGAGAGCAACAACGACTAACTTCATCAATGTGTGGTTACAGACTTGGTATTATTCATGAACAGTTATCACAATAATGAACATATTAGTACATCATGTTATTAGTGCTACTCAGTGGAATGGCTTCACATATGGATAAGAGGTTAGGTGAATGAATGGAGACAAATGTTTTGAGAAATATAATCTAATGTGCATTTCTGCATGGTGTGGCTCATACCTGCTGCCTGTGGAGACATGAAGCCTCCAACACCGAGGTTGATGACAGCCGTTTGCTGGTTTCCTAAATTTTGATCTGATCCTTGGTCACTCTAAAATAAAAGTGAAAAGATAAAATAAGGCAAGATAATAATACAAAACCACCATCTGATACAAAATCAGCAGATTACAATAACTTGTTTAAGCGTATAGTGCCACAATAGCTGTTTAAACAAGAACATCCAGAGAAAATGTTTATAAGTCTATAGAATATGCAACTTTAGGTGAAAAGACTCCTACTGAGAGCCATGTCAGAAGTTAGTTGCAAAACTTACAGAAAATTTAAAAAAAAGAGGCATAAGCAATTTCAGACTCTTGTTCCAAACAATACTGCTATGTTTTTATGACGAGTTAGGCTAACATGATATAAAGGACAAACACAGGTCAGCTAATCAGGTTCGGTCCTGTGATGGACTGGCGACCTGTCCAGGGTGTACCCCGCCTTTCGCCCGTTGTGAGCTGGGATTGGCTCCAGCCCCCCCCACGACCCCGTTCAGGGAAAAGCGGTAGAAAGTGGATGGATGGATGATCATGTTCACTGCTGCAGCTAAAGCTGCTCAGAAACAAGACAAAGAACTCGAGGAGTTCCCAACTCCAACAGGCAGCGTCACAACTCTACACCAGGCAGGTAGGTTTAATGTTGCGTTATAGTATCCAATGGAAATTATGGCACCAAATAGCTTGTTTTAAACTTCCCATTTAAGAAATCCCTTCACAAAAATAACATATGGACTCGATAGAAACTGATCCCAGTCAGTCATGTTTTAAGAACCATACAAAGAAAGCACAAATCTATTTCCCAACATAGACTGAACCATGTCAGGGTAGTTTCCTTGTTTTGAAGTATAAAAGACATTTCAGAAGGTGAACAGGTAATGGCTGTGATAATATAAAATACAATATTCAACTTCAAGCTGCAGCAATACAAACAACTGTGCATTTCTTTATGGTAAAACACAAACAAACAAACAAAAAAACAACACATGCATCTTCATAACAGCGTCCCATGCGATTGTGTGGACATGATCCGTTTATGTGATTCAACACATAACTATTGAAAAATGCTCACATCACTTATCTCAGTCTTTTTCACACTTGTTATTGAGCAATGTTTATTGGAAAAAGCCCTGTTTTCTACATACAACCAAAAAACCCACTTAAGTGCATCCTACAATCTCTAATTCAAGTACACCTTTCCCTCTAACATCTTATATATTAATCAAAATAACCTATTAATCATTATTGTAAATATGAACCCTGTAAACATTGTTTACCTTCAAGTACATGTTACAGACTCCATCCAATACATTTTGCACATCTCTATCATGGTGGACTACATAATCATGTATGTGCTAGGCAACATCTCACCGTCTCCCCTTGCTGTTGAGGACTGGACGTGCCAGACTGACTCTGCTGAGGCGAGAACTGGGGCAACTGCTGCTGCTGCAGAGAATTAAAGATGAGAGGGCCAGTGGGGATCTGGAGATGAACAACACGGACACAGCAACAAACAAAAAAGTGGGGAAGTAAAAGACAAGGGAGAGGAGGATGGAGGGAGGGTAGGACAAAGGAGGACAGGCAAAAGGAAAAAAGGATGTACATGTAATCGAAAGGGGAAAAGGAAGGAAATGAAAGAGTTAACAAGGCACTCAAAACAGACTTTTCCCCTTTCCCACTATCAGGTAATCAAAGCAATTAAGGAATCTAAAAGGAATGGCACAAGCAACGGTCTCCAAACAAGCTGTGTCTGCATTTAGATGTTCCCATTTACTTGCTCTGCTACTATTCCTCCTGCAAAGGCCTTTTTAAAAAGACTCAGCAGTTCAAGAGGTAAAGGGTGGCAATAATGTCACAAAGCAAGTTAAATTCCAGTCAGACATCTTATAGAAAAGATGCATGCCACTGTGACGCCACATTGCAATTGGTGGAAAAGATGGAAGGAGGAGTAAACTTAAGCTGTGCCACTTATTTGCACATCCCTGTTTCAAGTGAGAGAACACAGGTGAGGGTCGAGACAATCTCTCTACACCAGTACCAGGTGCATGCTCCATTCAGAGACTGTCTGAGTGGCAGAGAAGCATACCTGTAGAAGATTCAGTGGTCGCAACCCAGCACTGCTGTTCAGGCCAAAAGGACTTCCTGGAATTAAAATCAATGTTAAATAAACCAGAAATAAAGATAAAACTGCTTTATAAACAGTAACTTTTATATGGAGTTCATATTAAAAAAAGTTAACTCCTGTGCTTGCTTTGTGATCTAAGATGATTTATGTAACAACTTTTTATTCTGCATCATTTTAAACATGACTCCTGTCAAAGACAGGTTGACCTCTTTTAAATGCTTTCAGTCTAAAGTCAGATCTTAGAAAATATATTAAGATGGAAAAAATTATGGTGCAGCCATTACATTTTGTGCACATTATTGTGCAAAAAATATATTTCTGATGGGTTACATATTGCTGATGAACAGAGTTAATCTGTTCCCTTACTGACAGCAAAGTCCAAAGGAAGTCATATTTCACATTTCTGAAGCTGAAATTCTTTCTTAAAGAAAGTGTCAGATGATTTGATAGAGATTAACACTCCACTGTTTCCTGTAAAAGGTTATTTACAGTTTTGCTCCATACAAATGACCCTGATTAAAAGCCTACATACCCCAGGTTTTTTTTAACCTCGTATCGCCCCCTTTAAACATCAATGACAGCTTGGTCTTTTGTGGTAGATGTGGATGAGTCTCATTATTGTGTAAAATGTTAAAGCTTCCCATTCTTCTTGCCAAAGTCCCTGTAAATTCCTGGACTGTCTTGTATTACGCTTGAGATTTCCCCCAAGTGGCTCAATGATATAGAAGTCAGGAGGCTGAGATGGCCGCTTCACAACCTTCACTTTATGCTATTGTAGCAAATGACAGCTCCACTTAGCTTTATGTTTTTGATCACTATCATGTTAGAATATCCAAGTACATCCCATGCACATCTTCTGGACTGATGAGTGCAAAATTTCCTCCAGTATATATTTTTAAACATACTGCATCATCGTGCCATCAATTTTGACCAAAACATCAGCGATCCACCTCCATAGTTCACAGCAGGAATGGTGCAGCTTTCATCACAGACCTTGTTGACTCCTCTCCAACTGTAACGTTTATGATTGTGGCCAAAAAGTTCAATTTTGGTCTCATCACTCCAAATGATTTTGTTCCAGAACTGTTGAGGTATGTCTCTGTGCTGTGTGACATGTTGTAAGTGTGAATTTTTGTGGCATTCACATAGTAATGGCTTTCTTCTGGCAACCACGCAGTCCACGGTGCCTCCTTATTGCGCACCTTGAAACATCCACACCACTTTTTATCCAGAGAATCCAGTATTTCAGCTAAAGTCGTCTGTGGCTTTTTCTTTGCATATCAAACTATTTACTTGGCCATTGGTGGCAGACATCTTTGTCAACCTGATCATGGTTTGCTTTCAACAGAATCTCTCCTTTTCCACTTCTTAATTAGGGTTTAAACACTGCTGAATTACATTCTCAGTTCCTTGGATATCTTCTCATATCCCTTCCTTTTCTTTTTTACACTTCAGTTATTTTTCCCCACATATCTTTTGTTAATTCTTTTACCCATGACTCCAAATCCAGAGAAGTCCGTGCAAGGGTCTGTCAGGAGTCCAAACTCTCACTGAACCTTTTTTATGCAACACTGATGCAAGCAGACAGATCACAGGTGTGAATGGTTATTTTTTTTAACTATTCAAACCAATTTTTGTCAACTTATGTGCATGTCATCACGCCAAAGTGTCATGGGTATGTAAACTTTTTTATCAGAGTCATTTGTACAGTTTCTGTTGTCATTATGGTTCTCAAAGAGCTGTTCTTTGATAATAAATTACTTAAAATCATGAATTCTGCAAGGGAATGTAAACTTATGAGCACAACTATATTCAGTTACAGCAATTCAAAGACTGCAGTGATAGTGACATTGCTTACCAGCCTGCGTTGCAGACTGCATGGTTGACATCAACCCTCCAGGTGGTATGATACCACTTAGATTAAGCCCTGGGCCCAGCATGGGATTGGAGCCACTCATCAAAGTCTGAGGACTGCTACATAAACAATACAAGGGCATATTGAGAAGACAGTGACTGGCAAGAGATGTTCCAACATCAGGTTTTATTTTCTTACCAGACAGAGCCAACCACGTTGATGAAATTAAGCCCAGCTGGGTTGGCCATGACCTGGGACGAGGTGGTTCCTGTGGTGATGGATGTTCCCATGGTGTACGTCATGACTGGAAGAGACTGGCTTAGAGCAAGCTGCTGCTGGGCAAAAGGTGTGAGGAGGGCTGGCTGGGACTGGGTCTGAACCATGGTAGGGTCTGAAGGTGTGGGGGTCACTGAGAGGGGGGCAGAGAGGGAATCTGTGGGATGTGGGGTCGAGCATGGCGTGTTTGTTGGTGTTGGTGTGGATGGCTTTGGAGTCCCAGATCCTAAAGAGAGCAAAGTTGGTTAAAACATAAATACAACATTTGTAGGAAGTCACTTCAATGCAAAGAAATGCAGCTTCTCTTAGCAGAGAATCAGTCTTTTTACAAGTAAAACAAGGAAACAAGGGATCTCCAGTTTACTGGTAGAGTGAGTTATGGTAGGGAGCCAGGAAACACACCAGCTTACCTGTGCAACTACGCTTATTCCAGACTTGTAGCAGTTCAAATGGCACAATTCAGATTATAGGTTTGTTTTTATCAGTGTTATCAGGGCTTTTTGATACACAGGGGCTCTGTTGTTGCAACAGGTGTTCTAAAGTATGTGATACAGGAATGCATTATTTATTTTATTAGGATAAACTATTTCAATGTTTGATGGGAGCAATTTTTTTACACGATGTCCCTTTAAGAGGATGCACCAACCTTGTCGTAATTCTGGTTGAGAAACACTGGATTAATGTGTGATGCAAAACAAAGTGGAAAACACAAGGCTTTTCTCAGACTTTTAAAAAAATCTCTGAAAGACACATCACATAACTTTCTGGCTTTAAAGATCTGCTTTCCAGACTCGTTTGACAGTTGAGTGATATTATGAGCATTCCTGAAGCTGTCACTGCCCAAACTGCATTATACAACTTTTTATTCCAGGAAGCTGTGCGACATAGCAGCTAGTCTCGCTTTATGCACCATATCACAAGCTTGCACGTTTTAAACATGCACTGAGGCCAAATCAGTAAACAAAACAAAAAGGAGGATATTATTGGAGGAGAGTAAAGAGAGAAAGACACAGCAAGAGATAAGACAAATGTCAAGATAAGACTATGTCTTACTGGACCTGGACTTATATTAAGGTAATTTATCAAAAACATGGAAAGGGATATCAAACTTGGCTAAACTCACTCTGTGTGGATCCCATTGGAGAAAGGGAAGCAGGTGACAACAGGCCCACCTGGCCCAACTCTATGGAGTGCTTCCTGTTCAGAGACTGGCTTTTGGCTGGAGGTGGTGGCGTAGGACACTTGAGTAGACCACTGATAGTTTGTGAGCTATATGGATTACCTAAAAACAAGTTGAAATGAAATAGAAATTCAAGAATATTTTATGGACATAAGGAAGATTATTTTTATTGGATGACCATCAACACTGCAAGCACATTTTGGTGGCATAAAAACAGCCACATGCATATCGAATAAAATGTACATAAAAAAAACTAATAGAACAGTTAAAACAGCAATAAAGGAGAAGAATAAAACCAGAGGGGTGCTAGTTAGAGATAGAGCATAGCGATATTACACATAGATATTAAAGTGCTACTGAATAAACAGTAGCATAGATAGCTATTGGAGCAGGGTTACTCATAAAAATGTATTTAATTAATATACCTGAGGAACTGCTGCCTGATCCTGAAGGCAGTTTAATGGGAGGGGGTCTATGTTTCACCCCTTTACCCAACACAGACGTCTGGACGATTGAAGACATACCATCACCCTGTCAAAGGAACAATTTATAATTGTAAAACAACTTCCCTGAAACGTTGTATTTATAAAAGACCACCTCACCTTTTTCACTGAAAAATAAAAGTGGTACTTACTTCATCTTTGCTGGGGGAGGGAGGCCCTTGTCCCACGTTGCCTGAGTTATGAGACATCTTGACCTGACATTTCACATCTTTCTCATACACCCCTTTGTATTGAGTAAGAAACCTATGGAAAAAGACAAAAACAGACATGCATCTTACAAAAAGTATTAATGTGACAGGACGATTGTTGGAGCAAAACATCAAAATTGAGCCTCACCTTTCTGCATCTATCTTTGACCCTATGAGAAACCTGTGAAAGAGACAAAACAGATTCAAGAATAGAGGATTCAGGGTGACATCTCATTATCTGTCCAGAATATTCATTTGAGTGCTCTTACGTAGGATGTATAAGCTTTAGATCTGTGCTGTCCTCCTCTGATTTTGGTTCTTTAGTGCAGTAGATCTTCCCATAAACCAGTGGGTCTCCCATTGACTGGAAGATGGACACCTTGGTCTTCTGAGCTTGGCCTCCTACTTCACACTCAAATGTATAATCATCTATAACTTCCTGTTGGAAAAGTGGGGAGAATAGAATAAAATAGTGCAAACAGTAACCCCCCCCCCCTCCTAAATGGTGAAGTTTCAGGTATAAACACCCATTCCAACTCATTACTCATGTAAGTGACTTTCCAGTGTAGCATGCATGCAATGTAATGTAATTGGCTACAAAAAATTCCAGCATGGAGAAACATTGTGCCTGATATGGCTTGCTAACAATCCAGTTGGGTATTTCGTGTTCAAAATACTTTAAGCAGGTGTGGATTTGAATATGCTTCACATTTCCTACAAAATTCTGTTTGCACGAACCTTAATCTCCCTGATTTTGTTTTTTTCCATCACGTTATTACTAAAAAAAAGTAGCTGTGTGGTTATACTTTAGACACAGCTGCTAAAAAGGTCAATTTTGACCCAGTTTCTTATGGGCTGTTGCACATTTCAAGCTAACCCTCCCTGCTCTTATCTGACAGCAAGCATCCATTATTAATCTGTACCCACAGGGAGTATGAATGTTGCTGCCAAACTTACTTCAGCAGGCCAGACAGTGGTGGGCTGAGTGTCTTCCAACTGCAAGGATTTCTCAACCACAGCAAACTTTTCCACCTAAAATAAAATTGAAAAAAGATCAGACACAGTTTGAAAGAATCTAAAACTTCAAGTTAAACTAAAGTACTTACATCAATCTCCTTTGGTGCAGTTAGTTGGCAGTTGCTCTGCTTCCACATGTCAACACACTGCAAGTGTTTAGAGATAAAAAAAAGCAGCAGAAATTTTAAAAAGTAATAAAAATAACCCAAAACAACAACAACACAAAACATGCAACAGTAATGCATAAGCATATTTTCCAATACTATTATATTTCATCACAGAAAACTGAAGTAGATGCATTTGTGCATAATCTTAAGTTCCATTTATGTGCGATGAAGATGATGGACAATTTGGTCCCATCTCTTGCATTAGTTACATATGTAACTTGGTCAGTTTTGACAAGATGCAAAAAATAAGAGTAATACCACCAGCAATCATAGGGGGCAGTATTGAGCCGTATAGCTCACAAGCAACTGGCTAAAGTACCAGAGAAGAAAAAAAAAGAACAGAAACACAATGACGTAGAAACTTAAGAAAAGAGTACCTGAAAAAACCCCCCCCCCCCCCCAAAAAAAAAGAAAAAAAAAAGAAACAGAAGTTTTATACTTCCATTTGTTCTGGTGTTTATGGACAGTGGTAAATAATATTACATTACATTGTCAAAACACAGAAACAAAATCCGTGAACACAATCCTCTGGTGGATGAATTGATTTAACAACAATGTAAAAGTAAAAGACACATGCAAGTATGAGAGCAGCAGCATATTTAAAATGCATTTCCTCTTTTACAAACAGAAGAGAGCATAAAGGAGCCTTCAGTCTCTCTGTACAAGTGACTAATAAGAATTACTCTTAATTTTCCCACAGCTAAACGGGACCAACAGGAGCAAAAAATCCTGTTTCTAAGCCAAATTACAACAGAGTGAAAAAATTGGTTAATAAAAAATTTGGTTAGCGAGATAGAAAAGCACACCTTAAGCCTCAATCCCGAATGAAAACGCCAAAGAACCCTTCAGATCATTGTAGCCAACAAAATCCTTTCCAAATCATTTAGATGATGATTACTTACATTTCCAGCTTTTGAGATTTTCAGGTCTATTACAGGAGCAGGTTTCCTCTCCTTCCTCCTCTGTAGGTAGTCATACAGTCGTAGCTGTGGTGGTATGGGCAGATTGGACAGCTCTTGCTGCCTATTCAGTGCAGCTCGAGAGTGCCTCTTGAAACACCTGCAATGCGAACAAAAATATGTTTGTTGTTATAGGTTTCCTCATCCATCTACTTTTTCCCCCTTTTGCGAGCCATTGAGGTATAATTTATTTGTTTTGGGGTTGGGAGGGTCTGTCTGTCTGAGCTAACACGGAGCAAAGCCAACACTGTGAGTGACATTTGGTACCGTTTCATAGAGTGGGTGTTCATTTTCTGTTTGTTGTAGAGCAGTCGGTTGGCTGTGCAAGTAACAGAAATGGAGGGATCCAGGCACAGAGGTTCAGCTGTGGCCAAAATCAACTGACTCTCCAACTGTAATTTGTCATCCTAAAGCCGAGAAAAGAAGACAAAAAAACATGCGATCTCACACATACAAAGCCAGATGCTACAAAACGTTTTAGGCTCTGCTGACAAAATGAGAATATATGTGAATTCAGAAAACAAATATGAGGCAGTTTTTATTTGTTATTCCCGTAGATAACAACCAAAATGATACTTTACCTGTGTCCACTTGTGATGGTCACTGGTCATGGCATGGACATCGCATATTAGAGTCTACACAAGCAAAAACATGCATGTTAATGCTCAACCTTTTTACTCATTTCTTATCATATTCCTCTAGAATGTAAATATTACCTGCATGGTTGGCCGCAGAAGGATGTGTCTACTCTGATAGATGGGAATCTTGGTATTACCACTTTGTCTGTAGTCCCTAACCTCTACTATTACACAGCCACTTTGGAAGATGTTCACCTAAGTTGCAACAAATATATCAGAAATAATCAAACAGGTGGTTACAAATATGAAGATTACAGAGCAAAACAAAATAAGAACCTGTTTAAAAGTATCAAAAACTGATGCCCATTATAGCACTGCTCTCTTTATATGTTATAAATGGGTAAGGAATATGTGTGCTTCACAAATATGGCAACTCACATTTGATTTAAGATGTAAAATTATTTATGGATACAAACCTGTGATTTCTCCAACAAATCCACCAGAATAGGAGGTAACTCTTCAGCATCCAGGTACTCCAATAGCTCTCTTTCCTCATATGGCAGGCGGATGGTTTCAGAATCTAGAGAGCAACACAAACACAAGCCTTATAGATGAGACATCGTTGTTGCAGAGAGCAGGGGAAAAAAAAGAAAATGCAATCTGAGATTGTTTATTCATACCAGATCCATTTTTGCCCCTGAGCATTAACGAGTAGCCTTCATTCCCAGGGTACAGATTGACCACCAGACATGACACAGACTCCTGAGACACCAGCTTCTCCAGTAAATTCACATTTCTCCTCAGATTCTTCAGAAAGATAGAGCAAACACAAGCACAAAGAAGTTCAATCCTTATTTCAATAACAGATTCTTTTTATGTTAATCTTGTTTTCTTTATATTGCAATGCTCTATCTTTATACGTTTATCTTTCTATGTTTGAAAATGTTTTTGTGCACACAAAACTGTTATTAGGTCATCTGAGAAGACCACAATCCTTTCACAGCATGTTTATACCAACTTAAAGTTGTTGGTCAGTAAGGGGGAATATCCAAACACAAACCTTTAACTCTGGCTCTTTCTCACATTCCTCCATGTATAACTCATAGAGCTTTTGATACAAACTCTTTCGTCCACCAGAGGAAGTTCTTCTTTTGGCTGGTCGTTGTCGAGCACTTTCAACAATGTACTATGCAAGAGAAATAACAATCATATTAAATGCGGGTTGGTCACATATTCAGTGAATGTTTAATATTACTCATCCATAAAAAGTTTGTTATTAACATCCAACTCCGCACACATAAAGACATAAACCCCATAACATCTTACCTCGGCTCGATCCAATGCATATTCCAAAACTTGTTGCTTTTTCAGGTTGGATAAAAAAAAAAACAAGTCAGTCAAATATAGAAACAAACTCAGAAAACAAAAAGTGTAAGGTTTCTGGGTGATTTCCACCCCATCTGATCAGAACCCTAACTGTGGAAATCAACTTAAAGTAAATTATTTGATCGATATAACTTACCATTGTTGTCCACCGCCAGCTGCAAGGCGAATGACAGTATACGATGCTGTCCTTTCTGCCCCACACTGTCACCTTGCTAGAGTGACCATTCACACCCTGTACAGTAAAAAATATAGATGCATTGCAAGCAGCAAGGTAAAAAACGTGTTACGTTAAATTTAAGAGAGATGGAGCGAGTATGGCTGACATCTTGTTTGGAAGGTGCTGATATCAAATGGTATGCCTGGCAATCAAGATGTCAAACAAACAGCTTTGATGCTTGACGAGCGAAATTATTTAAGTTGTCCTCCTTAACTTATATCTTAGATCCTTCTACAAACTCAACATATGCATATATATGCTAGTCTTTTGTTAATAAAGAAGGCATATTCGGTCAGTGAAACTGATATGATTATGAGGAAAGTCCAGAGAGTGGCTGAGTAGCAACAAGCTCGCTGATGTCTGACCATTGGGCTAACAGAGCTAACGTTAGCATGCTAGCTGTTCCAGTGGTGAAGCAGTAAGTTACTAGCTACGCTCACGGTCTTACTTCGTCTGGGAATCAACCTGATGCAGCGACGTCAGTCTCAACAATTAGGATCGACTTGCCTTCGGGATTGCATAGCGGTCGACAGTAGCTCCAATGCAAGAAAGCAAAATGAAATTGAAATATCAGTGTCTTCATTGAAAAAAAGTCGGAGCAGCAGCCATTTTCTTCCAGTGTGACAACAACAGCTAAACTTCCGGTATGAGCAGCGGTGGGCGGAGTCACTCTGGGCGCTTGCGTTACAACTGATGCTTTATACTTTACCTGATCAACAAAGACACAATAGAGCATAAACTCAGTATAACAATAACTGAATAAGTCTATTAAAGTTTTTCATAAAGTCTCCATTTATTTATAATTTTCTGTATTTATCTATTACGTTTTAGATTTTTTCCCTTTATTATGTCATAGTGTTTTTATTTTGTCTATTCATTTCCAAAGCTCCATTTTTCTTGAATTGTGTTACCCATTGCTTTTGCAATTCCTTACATTAACCTTGGGCTTTCGTCAGACATGCTCATATAGATCTGGAATATTATTACTGCTGGCAATCAGAATAATGCTCTTTGACTTTCCCACAAACTTTGTCCCATTGTCCCCTGTTTTCTTTGTTCTTCTCTACCTTAAAATGCTAATACTCACACACTTTGAACAGGCTAAATTAAATAGACAAGCAAATCCGTGGCATTTTTTAAATTCTGCTAAAGAGATTTAAACATATTATTGGGATTAAAGATAAGTTACTGCATCACGCTAGTGTAAGTGTA
>JBAMHV010000016.1:10820027-10858417 GCA_037177535.1 Pseudomugil gertrudae | reverse complement strand
TGAAGTGCGTGTGAAGCCCTTTGAGGCAACTTTGTTGTGATACTGGGCTATATAAAAATAAAATTGATTGAAATTGATTGATTGAGAATGTGGTCTCAAAACAAACAGCAACAGCCCAAGTTTATGCACTTAAATGAAAAGAGGGAGTAGAGTTGTTAAATACAAATCATGTTTGGGTAGTCTCTCATTTTTATTAGAAACAAGCCAGAATTCAGGTGTGATATAAACCAACTAACTCACTTCAAATTCTACACTTCCACACTACAGAACAGGCAAAACCAAAATTATGTCATTTTTGGGTTGTTAAAGGAATTGTTTAAAAGTTGATTCTTTGAATTGATAACATGAGCCATTAATGTTGAAATATGGTGCAATAAAACAAACATTTTAAATCTTAAGGCCTAAATTTGTTTAAATGTGTGTTTTTCTTTGAAAAAGTGAAGTCATCTATATTGCTCACACCTCATATCTTTCATCTCCAAGCATGTTTATGCATGTTTAGTCCTTTCTCATCACGCAGCAATCTCATCTTCACTGTAAATACAGTGAATTATAAAATCAATCAATCAACTTGAGATGATATTGGAGGAGAATTATTCTGTAATTAAAATCTAACTAAATGCCTTAATCCTCACCATAACTACAAGTGAATGGCAAAATGTACCTTTTACCTTTGCTGCTGACTCCAACCAGAGTTTCAGAAATAAAGTTTTGTCTATTAAGCCAGACTACCAGACTACTTTCATTAAATTGGTGTTGACATGCAAAAGGTCCTGATCAGACAACAAAAGAAACCAACAGACACACACATACTTGCAACAGACACACTCTCTTGTTTTCCTACTGCACATCTGCAAAGCTTGACATCATTCCCCCCACAGACACACAGATCACTTTTTTTCCCCGCTGCAGATGAATAAAGGCCAGAAGCACAAATGGATCCGCTTAACTGCACAAGTCTGCTCTATTTGATGGTTGTGCTGGTGTGTGTTCAGTCATGGAAATCATTGTCAAGATGGAGCAATGTGAAATTCTCCCAGGCAAACCTCATGACTTGTTCTCAAGAATCTGTTGGATTGTATGTCTAAAAAATGATGACACCTGCATTGATATAAAAAACTTTGTTTTCACAGTTTTTGTTCAAGGTATTATGACTTTATGGTAATAAATAATTTTTGCTTTCAAAAAGCATTTGGGAAAATTGAAATTATTTAGAAAATGAATTTTCTACTATATCATTATTTTATTTGCATTTATCTAGGACCATGCATATTAACATTATTACTATATAAGAAGAAGTGAGGTGTACTTGGATTAGATAGTGGAAAATGTCCTTCTTACTGTGACTTTAATTGCAGATAAAGAAATAAATGGATTCAAATTAAAACAATATGATCTGGATCCAGGTTGTGATTTGGATCGACTCAATATTTAATCACCAATTCTTTATTTCATTTCAATTTCCTGAAAATGTCATCAAAAATCCCTCCCTGACTTTTTGAGTTTTATTTTAACAAAGAAACAGACAAAAAAACCAACATGAAACATAACCTTGTCTTTGGTCATTAAATGTTTCTAATAAATAGAAGAGGGGTATTTAACCATTTCTTTCAATAAAACTAAAACAAAGAGTTTTCTTTTGTTTATCTCTGGACAGGACAGAAAGATATATCATGTGCTCGGCTTCACTTGGTATTATTAAAAACCACAAAACAAGTCAGCATGGCTGCTGTTGTAGCCCGACATGAATTTCAGCATCTGTATCAAGTTATTTGAAAAGTCATCCTTCTGTTCTCTCAAGAGTAATTCAAGAACTGCCTGAAAAACATCTCAGAGTGGAAGCTGATCTGTGCATTTATCTTCAATGGATCTGTGTATGGTGAAAGTTTAATCACAAGATCAACCAGACTGCTGATCAGAACACTGCCTGTGTCCTCTGATACATCAAAAGTGGATCATATAACTCCACTTCTGAGGCCTCCTGTGTGTCATGAGTTGAAGTTAAAATGGTGCTATTGCTCTTCGAGTGGTTTTAGGACAAACATTACAGATCTTGTAGTATGTCATGAAGCTTCCAGGTAGCTCATCTCATCCAGAACAGATCAGATTAGTTGACACTAAACAAAAGGAAGCTGTTTTACATTATTAAGCATTCTAAGAAAATCACTTTTAGTGAACATTTTGTGTCACAAAACAGAATAACCTTGTTGAACTTTTATAATGTAAATGACATCTGCAGATGCAGAGTTTGCATATCAGTCTTTTGACCATATGCATTATGACACGCTGAGTAGAAATGCACTGTCTCAGATTAGCTGAAGTGGCTTGTTCAGGGTTGTTTGGAAAGCTTCTTGGTCACAGTTCATCGATCATTTTGTGAATCCCTGTTGGCACTTTGCGCTAGTTTATGAAGAGAATCCCCGTTGGGCTCCATAAATTTTAAGTTCCCTGCTATGGTTGACTGGTTTTAATTTAGAGTTGGAGGTCCAACAACAAAACCGTCTGGCATTGTGATCTGAGGGGGAAAGAAACACTGGGAAGGAATCAAGCCTGGTTTTATAGCTGGGAAACCAAAATGCACATTCATTTAGGATGTCGCATGAACACAGATATGGTTCCCACATATATATTGTGTCTATTTTGAAGAATTGTTCAATAAAGACATATTTTAGAATGCTTTTTTAAAAGTGGTCCAAGAGATTAGCTTTGTTTTATTATTACATACATATGTGCATTAATGTATTATTGCAACATCAGTGCATTGTATAACTATTGCGTAATTCCTCACATCTGGCATGATGTCGGGTGCTGCATTCAAGAGCACATTGTTACCATGCTGTCAACACTTAAAGAGGAGATAAAAATGCACAAAACTTCATTTAAAATGTACTTGAAGGTATTTGGCAAATGAGGAGCATGAAATTTAGACTGGACCAATGTTGACTTCTCAAAATCACATTTTCAGAACAAATTAGCTTGACATACAATAAATATATATTTATATTCTTAGAGGAGATTTAGACAGTAATGTCATTTGTAAAAGCTAAAATAAGAAAAAAATATTAGGAATATGCTGAATAACCTAATATAATTTTATTTATAGGATGAAATGTGCCATTCGTGTTACTTATGGCTTTATGTTAAAATGTCAAATTAAAGTAATAAAAGTGTCAAGTCTGTTGACAAGTCTAATGACAGTTAATGACAGTTAATAACAGTTAATGACACTTAATACAACAAAATAACAGTTGCTGAACTAATTCAGGGCAAATATAAACTTAAAAAATGTGGATCATGAATGGAGACAGTTTTTTGTGTTTCTTCCAATATTTGCAGTTTTAAACTTCTTCTTATTGAAATATGACTTTTACAGACAAAAAGATGACAATGGGATTTTAAATAACAAGAGAAAACATGTAAGTTGATACATGTACACATATTTTACTTAATACTACATCACAAGTAATACTGTTTTATCTTTAATCCATTATTTTAGTAAATGATAATCGAGACTTAGTCCTGTTGTATAGCTATAATTCATTATATTAGAACAATGGATCAATAAGGAGAGGCAAATAACATGATGTAAAGCCGCTATATTAAAGCATAGAATTCAAGTAAAAATAGTTTGTTTAACTCCATGCATGTTTTACAGCCATAAAACATTGATAACAAAAAACTTGGTTTTCTGTGTCTTAAGTAAAAACTGTCACAAAAACTGGAGAAAGTATTTATTGTATCTATTAATTACCACGTGTTAATTTACAGAGGTATAGTATGGCATAATGGCAAAACAGTTTTTTGCATTCATTAAAATGCATCCTCTGTTAGGAAGGTAAGCACCATAAATGTCATATAAAATATTTAAAACATATTTAAAAAGAGCGAACTTAAAGAAACATTTTTTTCACCCCTATTTACCCCACCAATATCACTTAAATAAGGGGATTTTAATTCCATTTCATAGCCATAACACATCATGCCGTGCACACACAGTAAGTTTTAGACAGAGTAAAGAAATCACTAGATTGTTTTGACCCCTCTCTATCAGTCCACAGTCATCTAAAACACCAACACTTGTCCAGAAGTGCTGGGCATGCATTCAGTCTTCATGTATTTTCTTACTGGAGACTTTACTCCTTTGGCTTGTGGTGATTCCTAACCAGTCTTGTTCTTCTCCTTACGCCAACTACAAGAAATAAATCAGAATTGAATATGGGAATTAGGACAGTGAATGAAAACATGTGCAAAGCGTGTCAAGGAGGACAGACATGATTCCAGGTAAGACTGAAATGAGTGGGGAAAACAATGCAAATGTAAAAGTTAAAATAACTCGCTTTATGCTTTGACTTGACTAACTCATGAAAACATCAACACGTCAACTAATCATGTCCTTACTTGGTGCTTTTCTAGCAGCAGCGAGTCTACCTCCTCCTGTGAAATAAGAACAGTGGTGTTAGTCATCCAGGTACATGTTTGTCACAAATCCATGTAAAGTCTCCAGTTATGCTAATTCACCTTGAATCATCTTGGTTATTTTCTCAGATTCCTCGCTGAGCAGCTCAGGGTTTCCACGGAAGGCGGTTATCTTAGATAAATCTGGGACTGAATGTATCGTAAAAAAAAAGTGGAATTACAACAGAGCTAAAAATGGACCACATTTCTCCCTCTCACCATGAGGCAGTCAGTTATCTTGCACATAAAATAGAGAATTACAAACACTTTTGTTTAATGATTTAAAAAAAACTGTTGGTTATAGAGTATTTTTGCAAGGACACCCTACCCTCAATGACCTGAGGCTCGTTGATCGTGATGTGTTCGGTTCCACCTTCAGATGGAAAGCAGAGAGGGGTGTTGAAAGCCTTAACTTAAGAACTGTACTGAGTGATACACAAACAGACTAACAGGCACATACTGATACCAAACCGTCTCCCCACAACCAACACAAAGCCAAGCAGAAATGTGTAGCATTAATGTAAAGACAAAGACATGCACACAAATAAGCAGGGAAGGGATGGTTTGGCTCAGAAAAACAGAGCAAAGTAATGGTCATAGCTCATATGCAAAACTCCCAAACTGCAGGAAACAGCTTATAATTGTCTTGAGCCTGAAAATAGCCCAACAGCCTGAACTGACCTTCACCCAAAATAGCACACTGCAAACACATGCACATCACATCCCATCCAGATTAGATGAAGTGAGTGTAACAAAGACATTCTTCTCTGAGAGACAAGAACACAGACAGTGGAATGAAATGAGACTGATAACTGGTGAGATTAAACACCCAAATCATGGTGTTCCACAAGGAGTAGAAAAGCCTGTAGAAACACTTTGCTGCATCTTTATGTAGTTATGTGTCTATCCAGAAGACACACTGCCGAAACCAACCTCCCTTTTTCTGTGGCATCCTTAATGAGTTCATGGAAACCGTATGAATCTTGGAATGCTTTGAACACAGGCGGACTTGAGTTTGCCTCCATATACCATGCAAAACAAAAGAATCTTCTATGTTCATGATTGCTGCAATACTTTAACATAATTTGTGATTCCCTAACACAATATTACAAAACATCTGCAGCAATTGATGAGGATTTGCTTGTCCTGACAGAACTTAAATCATCCATGTGATACAGGAACCTCTCTTTACTACATTACTAGCAACAGCAACTAAGACTAACCACCCAGCATTTGTCTCCGCTGTACTAATTGTATTGCCATTTCTTAGACCTACACATCACTCACAAATGTACTGTCATAGCATTTAATAATTTAATGTATGTAATCTTCAGGTTTTTTTGTTATTAGATATACACAAAAATGTATTTAGTTCATGGGGGTGTTGTTTCAGTATGCAGATGTTCTCACCTGAACACCATCACATATGCACGTGAAGCATCAAATCTGATCTACAGTATAGTGATGTGAAATTAAACAGTGAGAACATATTTTTCATTTTAATATAGGAAAAAATGGCTTGTAATATTTGGTACTGAGTATCCTGTAGAAGGTTTCAAGCCTTTACAGCGCATAAATATAACAATGACCTCTGTCGATATCTTTTTTTCATGATTACTACAGGTAAGACTACCTGGTACATGATAGGTAACTGAACCTGGTGGTCTAATCAGTTCAAAAGGTTTCTAAAGACAAACAGGGTGGTCACTGTGTGTTTCTCACCAACAGATTATCATGCACGGTAGTAAACAGGACCATGGATGCATTTGTTAAAAGAGCTGAAAAGATGCATGTAAGATTTTAAATCTATAATGTCACATATTTAAAGAAATTGCTTTGTGAATTGGTGTTGCAGAAACTTACCGGTACCTGTAGTTGTCCTTGTTTGTGCATCACCTTTTGCCCCTGCAGTAAAAGTTACCACATTGGTGAGTACACTGGAGCTTTATAACTCACCATTAACATCTCCAGTATGAATGATCTCAGTATTATGTGAAAGTATTTGTAGCTCACCGCTAATGACTCTTGTAACTTTAGTGACGGACGGCTTTTGCTTGATAACTCTTGTTACTGTGGAAACCACAGGCTCACCCTCGACAACCACCTTTCTTGTAACTGTTGGTCTTTTTTCTATAATCCTTGTTACCGTGGTGGTTGGCTTCCCCTCAATAACCTTAGTGACAGATGGTTTTTCAATGACTCTGATCACTTTTGTTTCAGGAACTGAAAACAGGGAGAGTGTATGAGTTTATGACATCATTAAGGAAAGTGATATTTAACCAACACTACTCATCCTGACATTTGATAGCACAAATTACTTTTGTCAAACTGAAATATGAAAATGCATCATTTACTTTATTTCTATGTCATGGTATTGAGGAATGAAGCAAATATTATCTTATTATCTTTTCCCCAAATTTAACAAGGATGTTGTTTTCTCAGCCATGTTTTCATATCTTTATGAGACTTGTGAAACCACATGAGCGCCATAATTTTCAAAATAGTTTTGGGCTCAAGTCTCTCTGTCTTTGTGACTGTGGTTTTAAAAAGAAGGAGCAGAAGGATAGCCAGGTGGCACACCAAGAATAAACATCAAATTCAGATCAATGTAAACTCACCTTTACCAGGGTTAGCCTCAGATGCTCAACTGCATATGAATGCAACATGTAATGTACTTCTATACTTTTATGTGCGGCTCTACATAAACAGTACTGTGTTCCTAAAATGCAGCATTCATACAGCATCATCTCACCAATGCCCTACATAGGGGATAATATTCTCTGTCCAAGATAGAAACGCTGATAAAAGGCAAGTTGGCTCAAGTTTTTTTTTCATTATCAATTAAGTCCAAGTGTTTGTGCAGAAGTGGCTAAAATCATACAATGCAGGTTCATCCTAACAAAAACCTGATGCTTTTATCAGTTTTACATTACTTGTAACAATAAATTTAGGAACAGCAAGTACCAAGTATAAGGCAATAAGCAGGATTAGACTGTAGCACTGAAACAAGAAAGGCTTTTAATAAATACTGTTATCTGTCACAATCAAGGAGGCTGTTTTCTTCTTTTAGTAACTCATGTTTAGTGACACTGTGTAGACTAATAGTCATCAGTTGTTCATGTTAATGCATAACAAATCTTAACAGTTAGTTTAGAAGTTATAGAGAATCAAACGTGTGAATAATTTATTAATTGAATCATTTTCAACAGAAATGTCCATCAGGAGCATTATTTTACTCTAAATCTTTCATTTTTAATCTCTTTGATTATTTCTTTGTTTGGCAGTGTTTATACAGGCCTTAAAGAGATGGTGTTGACAGATGGGTGTTTGTATGGGATGTCCTCTAATCTTTAGCCCGAGGTCTTTTGAAACAGGGCCCAGACTGGTAATCAAAGCCAGAATTGTGTCTGCTCTTTCAAACAACATCATCAGGAGAGTCTGCTAAGTTTAGTTTAAAACTGTGTATGTGCCCTCTTTAAATGTGCATTTGCAATTTAGTGTGAATGACCCAATAAGAAAATTAATACAGTTAAATTCTGAAAAATGTAGTTAACCAGATTTAAGCTTAAGTATGAATTTATATAAATATGAGTCCGTTTTTCTGATATTGGCAGATATTGTCTATTGGGGATAGCATCTCATCCTCATAAAATATTACATGAAAAATAGTGTGAAGGTGAAGCAGCACCCATATATTATTAAGTTTCTTGTAATAGTAAACCTTTAATCTTCAATGTGGATAATCACAAGTGGACAAATAACACGTCTCCTTTTTGCATTCTTTAGTTTGATGAAAGACAAAGCTCCTGAAGAATCAGTGCTTTTGAGCCAAAAACATTCTACAAACCCAAAAAAGAAAATCCCTGAAGACCTGGAGTTGTAAGTCTGGAGTTCATGCAACATGCCTAATTACCACTGAAGACTTTATTTCTCTCATGTTACTCAGAATGTCAAAGCGCTAGTCCATTTGGTGAGAGAACACTGAATTCATCCCAGCTCAAGAAAGCAACATCCAAGAATCCTCCATGGTCTCTGACTCTGCTATGCTCTGAAAGAATATGACCTCATCCCTCAAGGAACCAATTATATATCCCTTGTGCTTCAAGTGAACTAAAACAGCATTGAGAAGATGTTGTTATAAAAAATAGGGCAGGGGTCCTGATGGGAGGATGAAACACATGTGGCTACAGGATTGATCTCACATACACAGACAGTCATTAATAAAATGCCAACTTAAATTAGATTGATTCTATGAACAAGGCTGATTTAAGTCATTCAATCATTATAAGTCTTACCTTCAATGACACGAGTTGTGATGGTCCTCTCTTTGAAGACAAGAAATTAAAATGGATTGTTGCAGATGATATTATGTTCACACACCACATAGTAAAAATAACAGAGAGCAAACTTACTGATGAAGGTGAGAGGAATCTCAGTATAAGAAAATCCAGAAACATACTATAGGACAGAAATAATAACCGCATTAAATACATAAAAAAACAGAGAAATGTAAAGGAAACGAACAGTTTGGCTCGTCTCACATTTATAGACGTAAGCACTACCTTAATTTGGATGTACTTAATCAGCTTCTTAAGCAGAGCCAGGAGGTCCTGACGGCCCACAGGAAGGTCTGTAAGTATCACATCAAATGAACAAGTTTTTTTTAACAGAGTACAGATTACATGATGGTATTGATATTGTTCTTACCACCAGGATAGAGAACGTTCTTGACCACATGGATGACACCATTTTTTGCCATTAGGTCGCTGTCTGGCACATCCACTGAGTTGACACTGATAGAGTTATTCACCTGAGACACACACACACACACAAATATATATAATTATTTTAAATTAGAATAAAAAACTAATTAATAAACTACAACATATTAAAACTGCAACTCTTGTCATACAACTTAGCATGAATATGTTTCAGATCAAATTTACACAGGAAGGCAGCATAAACAGGGGAACAGTATGTTTAACTCTAGTTAGAATAACATACATACAACATTTTTTAGTTAAGTTTAAGAAAGCAAACATTGATATCTATTAATCATTGTCTATTCTTTTAACTGATTACAATATACACAGCCCTCATTCCCTTTATGTTATTTCCTTTGTCTATCAAGGAAATCCTGAAGGCCTGTCAGGATACCTGTTGGATGACCTAATGGCCTGATAGCAGAGTGAGTTAGCAAAAGTGAGCAGAAACAAAGCAGACAAAGAGACAAATTGCAGGTTGAAGGAACTGGGTGAGAAGAAGACAGGGAGGAAGGATGAATACTAACAGTAGGCGTTAATGGAAGCGACAGAAAATATACTTTGATAAAAGTTTCCTTTCAAGTCTCAGAACCTCTGTGTGAGAGTCTGGGTAAGAACATTTCCAGGCACTACAGGTATTTTATGAGATAATGCCTGCACGATAAAGCAAATTAACACAGTTAATCATTAATTTTATTTTCAAAGAGGAATACACACATAGATCATACTGGCTTCTTACAGATTTAATTTGCAGGTTGTTACCCTGCAGGGTTTTGAGCAGATTGATAACTCCTCTCTCTAATCCTCCATTGATGAAGATACCATCACTGAAGTGGTAGAGAAGGATGGTTCTCAAAGCGTTTAAATCACCTGCCAATCAGAACACAAAGCAGAAATGATTTTATGCAGGAGACCTATCATTCCTTAATTCTTTCCTCATCCCCGCATCACATAATCTCACAACAAATTAACATAACAAAAGAAAATGTGTGGCTGGATTTTATTTGGGAACTCACTTTTCAGCAACGCTAAGTCCTCTCCACTGAGCCCAACAAAGGCATCATCAGTTGGTGCAAAAACTGTGTAGGAACCTTCCTGCTTCAACAGATCCAGCAGGCCTGCTGTCTCCATCAGTGACAAGAAAATCCTGAATGCATATAGGAATAAAAACAGGAAATAAGAACCAAAATCAGGGGTGAGTTTAAAGTCTTTGGGTTCAGTTACTGTATTCAATTCAATTCAATTTAACTTTATTTGTATAGCACCACTTTATGACAATGCCATCTCAGGACGCTTCACTGACATATTATATGATAAATGATCTTAAAAAGCATGCAGTGGACATTTAAAGTAACTGTAAAAAACTGCTAATGTGAGTTATGGGATGTATTAGATCACATAATGCTGCAGCTGCAAAAACTGAAGTGAAAAAAATGCTGTTTCACAAATAAGTTTTCACCTTCAAGATGAAAAATGTTTCTTCCTTTGCTAATAATAATGTAAAACCATTAATAATAACTGTAAACTAAAATGTCATTCTTACCTGAACCTCCCATCAGCAACCAAATACTCATAGATTGTTTGGTCAGCCGGATTGATTAGGGATCTGATAAGATGGAGGGCCCCATTGTTTCCGGCCTTACTGCCTTGTACCATACATGCATTTTCTATGCACACGGCCTGTCAAACGAGGAACATTCAAAAAGTAATGTTTCAGGAACACTGTATTTAGAGGAAGAATGCTCTCGCTTGATTTGATATGCTTTGATCACAATCAGTGAAACAGAACAATGTGTTTCTCAGGAAAAAAAATCCCATCTGATTGTAATATTTAAACCGCCAAACCAACCAAAAACAAATTGCATCTGCCATGAGTTAGAGTAATTAGGTGTTTTACATTTGTTTACTACTGAAAGAATAAAATAGTGTTAACACTTGTTATGAGGCCATGTAATCTATACCAGCTTTCCAGTGTGGAAACTGCCATAGTGTTAACCTCTTTTATCCTATTTTTTTCACTCCATTTGACTCTGATAATAATACAGACACACACAGATCTCACAGTGCGGTAAATGAAGACTCTGAGGAATTTGCCAGCGAGTGTTTCCAGCAGCTGTCCGTTGTAAAGCTCACTCAGTGTGACTTTCAGCTTCAAGATGTGGTTTTCCAAAATGTTTCTCAGGATACTCTGGTCTACTGACATGACCTCATCTGACCAGGACACAGAAAGTAACAGATTTAAATCAAAAGCAGTAAATCATATCTGACTAGTATTTTCTGTGTGTTAATAAAAAGCAATTTAAGATGAAAATTTGAGATTATATGTGATAATTTTGATTAAAGTAAAACTGCTCATGCTGTAGAAACTTATTTCAGCTCACCAGTGAAAGCATTATTGAAAGGAGCGAGGAGTGTGTACTCTATCTTTGGACCTAAAGCGGCCGCTAAGCCCAGTTCAGATACCATATCACCAAATAAGCTCTGGGACTGCCCCATTAGCTCCATCACTTCCTTGGCTGGTATGAATCATGCAAACAGAAAACAACTGATGATCACAGAGAAATGGTACAGTCAAGCAATGAAGAAAGCTCAAAATGTGCTTTACCTGAATTAGGGATGAGCACCTGGTCTATGAGATGAATGACGCCATTAGTGGCTACGATGTCCTTCTTCAGTACCATCTTGATGCCATTGACAGTCAGACTGTCGCCATCGCAGCCGATCTCAATGGTGCTGCCCTCGGCCGTCTCATACACAGATCCGGCCATGATTGCTTCCGCACACTGAACACTGGTCAATAGATGGTAATTCACCAAGGCTGCGGGATTTGGTCAGAGAAATGTTAGAATGCATCCTCTTCTCTTTTTTCCCCTTGTAGTCGATGGGTATTTTTGGACTTTTGGTATGGTTTTAGCTATTTCTGTTAACATTTCAACTTTGGATGACAGTTTTAATTTAGTCCACCTATGCATGCCAAAACAGGCCAACAAAAAACACTTTGGCTTCATGGAATAACTCAAAAGTAGTGTACTAAACATTTGAATGGTAGTGTAAGCTGAGTGTGGATCAAATGTCCACCTCCTCCTCCTAATCGGGGCATCCGCAACAAAATATGTAACAGTAGTCCACTGTAAAATCAGCATTTAAGAACGGTGTTAACTAGATTTGAAACACATTTTACTATGTAAAAGTATGTTGTGTGGATCATGACCTAAGATTTCTGTTATTTCACAACAACTTTAATGTGATGGATGCTGACCAGCTGCAGAGGGTGTCTGTGTATCTGGGGAGGGGGTTCATCTGTCATGGTAGAATAAGGGTGCTTCTGTGCATATTTTCATGGCTGCTACATCTACTAAACAAGTTAAAGTGGCACAATGTTGCCATTCATTTTGTTTCCCTACTCAATAAAATTCAGGGTCACAAAGGGGATGAGGGGGACCTAGCGTCACCTAAGGGTGCACATAGGAATAAGTGTTGTGTTTACCCATGTTAAATTTTCTTTTGTCTTATTTGTGCAGGGTGTCAATAGTGTCATAAATCAGCTATGTTTTGTTCTGTCTTTAGTAAACACATCTCTGTATTTTTAAAATGTGGCCAAATTTCCACCGGTTTTCCTTCAAAATACTAACAGTAGAGCAAAGGACTGGTAGTTTTACAGAGATGTGAAGCAACCTCTTCCACTGCCCAAAACAAATATTATGTAAGAGAAACATCAATCTCATTTTTTCTTTTTTTGTTTTGTGTATGTTTTTGTGGGCTGCTTTTTATTTCACATACAATAATGGGGACATTGTAGCTGTGGCAAAGGGCAATGAAAACAGACTGTCCAATGAAATTATGAGGTTTAGTCATCTATTGAATAATGTATTCCAAGTAAAATACGTAAGATCTTTGGACTTAGTAAAACCACAGCGAGTATCAATCATTAAAAAACATTAATATTTTCATGGCAAACCATCCCGAGCTACTGCATGAGATTCAGCATGGGACAAATCTCCTGGGAGAAAAAATACACTCATTTTTTTGTCAATTGATTTAATGGATGTAACATATTTAGCTGCTTCAGTAAAGTTGGATCTGTAGCTTGAGAGGGAGGAAAAATCCTGCGATCCTTTAAGACAGTAGGATTTATGTTAGGTCAATAGAGTATTTCATCATTCATGCATCTCTTGTATGTACCTGTTATAACATCCTTGTCTTCCATAATACGCTCCAAGCGGTCTGGACCCAATTTGTCAAAAGCTTCATTTGTTGGAGCAAACAGCGTAAATTGACCAGGCTCCCCCAGCTTCTCCATCACACCCGAAGCTATTGCTGCAGCCTGAAAAACAGCAGACCAGAGAGAAAGAGACCTTTACATGCAACAGGTCATCATGAGAGATACTAAGCTTTATTTAACAACTAATGCTACTTATTTGCCTTTATAACATTCAATAAAACATTTTTAAAAGCAAGATTTCACATACATTGAATGAGGAGAGGTCATCGTTGGCATCCAGGACTTCCTTGATGGTATTACCAATACCACTGATTACTCGATCAATGACATGGACCACACCATTTGTGGCTACCTGATTACCATGGATGATTCTGGCACAGTTCACTGTGATCACCTTCACAGGGAGAAAATTTGTTCTTAAGTAAACACAAAAGCTGTTAGACATGGTCACAGTATTGTCCTTGTCTAAATATTGCATTGGCTCACCCCATTTGAGTAGTGGTTGATGTAAATCCTCTGGTTATCATACATAGAAGTGACAGTTATGCCATTCTTCAAGTCTTTGGTTAGAAGACGATGATCCACCATATGGAAGTGAAGAGCATTGTACAGCTCGATGTTCACGTTGCTCTCCAGGGCAGACCTTACAGCCTGTGGAAATTAGTAAATTAAATAGAGAACAGTTAACTTGTTTCTAACGTTATGATTGGAAATGTGCATGTCTATGAGAAATCCAAGCCTCTGTGTTCTCACAGCTTCCAGATTATCCCAGGCATCATTGCTTGGTGCAAACATAGTGAAGGAGCCCTTGCCCTGTATTTCCTCTCTCAGCTTGGACATGTCAGAGTATTGCTGGGTGGTTGTAGCCTTTACAAGCCCCAGCGTGCCATAAACATGATCAATAGGAGCCACTAGGAGAAGCATAGGGTGAATTACGATTTCAGTTAAAGATACAGAAGGAAACTATGAAGATTATTTTCAATGTAATCAGATTAGGGCCCACCTGCAGGGCATCCTTTCATGCCTTCCAGCTTCATGTACCCAGGGCAACATTCATATATGACTGTGCTGCCAAAAAAGTGCAATAATGTTAGATCTTTGTGTGATTGAAAGGATTGGTAAAAAGCATGAACAACTAACTCATTTTATGCGCACTGGAACAGATGCGCACTGTTAAAAAAAAGAAGAAAAGGAGTTCTTTGTTTCTTCAAATCTCACTCACTTTTAGCTGGAATGCTGTGCATTATTTTTCAATGTTTTGGCAACAGTATAAAGAAAAATGAAACAGAATAAGATCCAGCATAAACGTAATGCAGACTGAGGACAAAAAAAATCTAGCCACATCAACCGAACAGCACTGAAACAGAGACAAAGAGAACAAAACAGCCTGAAGACTGTGAGAGAGGGATGACTGTTGGGAATGAAGTTAGTGAAAACATTGGAGAAAGCCTTACCAACATAAACTAATATTAAGGTAATGTACTGGTAAAAATTGAAGGTTGAACAAAAAAGTGTTTATGCAGAGAGATGTTTAAAGCATGCAGGGCTGCTGCAATTGTTGGACCAAATTGAGTAGCTCTGAAGGTAGCTACAAGTCAAGTCTTCCAACAGTCAAGTAGCAATAAACACAGACAAAAGACAAAAAAACAACAACAAAAAGCAGTAAGAAAGCAATGTGATAGCAGCTGGACTGGTAAAACACAAAAAGCTGTAGAAAACAGACATGTCTGAATAAACAATTCTCTTCTGCTCAAATTGTTGCCTCTAACAGCTCTAACAGCATAATCTGTGATACTCGCTGATACTAACAACTTGCACATCCCTAAAAAAATCAAAGATGGACTCTTACAGGCTTTAGATTCAGATACAGAAAGCATGTTAACATTAAAAGCAGATATGAGTCTTCTTCTCCTGGTCATTAGTCTAAAAACTGCGGGAGTGGAATCACACAGTCTTGTTATTTATACAACACAGTAAATCAAGTTAATGGATGAACTTTTGGGATGAACAAACAAGTTTTAAAAAATTTGTGAAAAGATAACAAGCATCAAATAAGAGAAGATCCTGAAGGGAAACTGATACAACTTTTATACACAAACCCAGAAAGAATGAAAATATGCAAAAAATAGTTTACAAAGATATGAGCAATCGGAAAATACTTTATAACTGCAGTGATGTACAAGCTAAACAGTCCATCCTTTTCTTAACCCACCTAAACCAATTAATGGTCGGAGAGAAGCTGGAGCCTATTCTAGCAATCATTCGGGTAAGAGGTGGGATACACCCTGAAGAGTTTGCCGATCCATCGCAGGGTCAACACAGAGAAACAGACAACCATTCACACTCACAGTCATTACTATAGATAATTTAAAAAGATCCAATAACCTAACATGCATGTTTTTGGACAGTGGGAGGAAGCTGGAGTACCGAGAGAGAACCCATGCATAAACAGGGAGAACATGTAAACTCCACACAGAAAGGCCACTGTTCGGACTTCGCCATAGCCAAGACTCAAACCAGCAACCTTCTTGCTGTGAGGCCACAGTGTTAACCAACTGCTCCACGTGTAGCCGTAGGCTAAACAGTTACTTGTAAAAACAACCTTACCTGATGATCACACATTCATGGATGCATGATTAGGATAAGGATGAGAAATTTAAAACACATAGAATTATTATATGTGGGTTAAGTTTGTTGGTTTTAATATTCCTAGATCACTTTTTTATCAGTGTGATATGGAAACGTTGATATGTACAAATTGCTCCACCTCGTGTTTTAGAATTACACTGTGAACATGAAGATTAATATGGCATGTTTTCTTTAGACTGGACTGGCTTCAGTTAAGGTCTTGTTTATGTCAATGCAAGGAAACATATCGTGTGTCTATTTTCAAAGTTACGGCTGTTGATTAATAGCTTTAACAATGCACTTCTGCACTGACATGCTAATTGTAATGTCCAGCTCACATGTGGAGATAGTATGTCAGACATGAACTCTGATCCCTGCTTAAACTTACTGTGATCTTTCATATGATAACACTAAGAGGAATAAGAAAGCTGATGAGCAGTTAGTAGTGTGGACTCCATGGACGTATAAATCATGCAAGTTAACACACTTCTTCCAAGATGCAAACCAATTTAGGATTTGAGTCAACACAAGATGATCAATGATGATCCGTCAGAGAAACATGCACAGAGCTCTTGCATTAAGTTAACTGGGCTTTAACCCTGAGCACATTATGGGTTCCAGTTGGATTCAGTGAGTTTGCTAATTAAATTTGTTTAAAGAGGTTTCCTTGGAGGCCATTATATGTCTTTGCTGTTTGTTGCTTTATTGTGCTCCTGTGATACCAGAGATCCTGCTAAATGTTTCCTCTTAAGATATGGGATATGTTATGAAAAAGAATATTTCTAATCGTAGAGGCAATACCATCATTACTCATTTTCTCCCCTTAACTTCCTAAACAGACTCTCTGATGTGCTTGATTCAGTTGGCTCTTATTCTGCAAATAGCCCTGCTGATCACTGAAAAATCACTTAGAGCTTTTTCATAACAGTAACAACATAAATATGCATGCATGTTTGGCAGTTTTAAAGGTATGAAGTCATCGTTCCCTGGCTGTATTCTGACAGGATAATAGATGCAACAGAGACCTGAGACAGAACAAGCCAGTTTACTGCAACCAGACTTCTGGCAGTGTCTGCAGCTCAATGTGGCTCCCAGATGAGCAGATGTGTAAATACATGACACACACATATGCACGCACACACACACACACACACACACACATGGGAACAATAGGTGGGGTTTTTCTGGCTTAAGATAAAATGTTATGCTTTTTTTTTTCCTGCATTACGTAATCAATTATCAACAGTTTTCTTTGGCTCTTGTCATTGCCTTTAGCTTTTTTCATCTTATTCTTACACAGAAGATCCCTTCTCTGAAATTATAACCTTAGTCTCCTATAAATAAATGTAATTATACTGACACTCTCCTTATAATGAATCAGAAACCTAAAGCACCTCAATAAAAATGTTTACAGCTACAATTCAATTTAAGTTCTTCAGACATCTAAAGGTCACCATGGTCCAATTATATCTGTCAGAAGCGCAGCAGGTTGAATTACCATCAAAACAAAGTTTTATTTGACAAGTAGAGGTTAAATAGGACCAAATAATATTGTGTGCTACTACAATAGATTTTCTTTTGTTGCATTTCTTGTACACAAGAACGGAAAGTTTGATTTAAATTTTTAATTCAATCCTCATTATTTCATTTGTCATTTAACTTGCAAAATGCTCGATGTATATAGAAAATGCTCTGCGATCTAGATCTTTGATCAGATTGAAGACGATTAAGTACTTTTGGTTTGTCTAGTCATAGACTTTTACTTCTTCTGACATTATCTTATTGGTTCAACAGCCTACATTTAACACAAAGTACAATCAGTTTCATTGTGGACTCAACATCTGAATCCAGCTAAAGCAGAACCACAGCTGCAGGGTGAATATCCTGCACTGCTGATCAATTTCCACACTTTGACCATAGACAGGAAGCAGGAGAAATGACACGTTCAGCCCTGTTTTGTGGTAAGTCAAAATAAAACTTTAAATTAAAAGCAACTTTTTTTGTGCAAATTAAAATGAACTGCACATAATTTTCATGACATTCAGTGAAACTTTTAAGTTTCTAATGAGTTTATTTAGTGCCAAAAATGCATCAATGTCTTTTCAAACCACATCTTGTTGCCCAGTAAATGAGCAAAACTGTATTTTTAAGAAGGTGTAAAAGCAGTGACATGATTTATTTTGAGACAAGCTCATTTCTAAGGCTTAAACATGATCCTACCTTATTTTTTAGATTCTATGATAACAGGGTGTTTCTTTTGGAAACCTTAACTTAACCAGTGGCTGAAAAGCCATGAGTCTCAGAGGACATAATCTTTGGTCTCCTTGTTAAAAATGACTTATCTTACTCCACTGCAAGCCTCCTGTCTCTATTTTAAAATGCTAGTAAAAAAAAGAGTTACTTTCCTAAATTAAACTGAACAATTTGTAAAATCATATCATACAAAGAACAGAAGAAAAAATGTAAGAAATCCCTTAGATGGGATATATTAAACGATAAGCATATTATTTTTTAAAAAGTAATCCAGAGGAAAAAAAAATTAAGCCTATGTTAGAAACGGGTCATTACCTTGCTGCTATTTACCTCCACATCACGTTATCTTGTGTTCTTATAATAATAGCTAGGGGCTCTTTGTAATTTAATCTGAGTACAGACGTATTGTGGTGGAAAATACCTCACTACAATCACTCGTTTGTTCATTGTCTCTTCATCTCATGACAACAGGTGTGAGAAGAAGCATGTACATTTCTGATCTGCTATTTCACAGAACAGCTCCAGCTGGGCCCTGCACTCCATTAGCTAAAGTACTACACATCATTACACCAGGAAATATGTCTCTGACTCGAGGAACAAATTCCTTCACAAACTTTGACTCATCAGCATGGTCTGATTTTGTTAATTTAAATTGGTATTATTGCTCTTTGGCTTTAGAACTTAAACTGTCCTCTAAAACCAGGATAACTGGGCACTATAGACTTAGACTTAACTTTAATAATCCCTTCGGGATGACTTCCTCAGAGAAATTAGATATTCATAACTAACTGCATAAATATATTTATGCAGAATGATAGTTTGCCTTAAAATAATGAATAATTTAAGTAGAAAATTGGGTCTCAGAAACCCATGCAAGCACAAAATCACTTTGACATAGATCAAGTCCCCATTACGCATGTGCATCACCCAAATCCAATTAAATGAGCCATGCATCCCCTGTGTCATCCAGAAAATTATATTTTTTATTATAATTATTATAGGATGGGACGTTTACATCAATCATCACTGATCAACATTTGCAAAATCATATATGTTACAGTGAAGCATGTCTCAGGCCAACAAGCTACAGGACTTGTCCAAACCTGGGAGGAGGGGAGGGGTGAGAACATGGAATATATTTTAAATATTGAACATACAAAATAGTGATGACTAGAAGGACTTATGATTATTAAAATATTTAGAAGAATAGTGTCTATAGGTGCAGAATGCGTGAAGGCTGTTTAAAGTTATACTTTGGTTGACAACTTTGGTTCAGTTGAAATAACAAAACAACAGATCTGTTCAGTGTTTTGGTTACTTACGCCTTCTTGCCACAGATAGTGCCTTTGTACCAGTTCCTACATGTGCTGAAGTACTTCTTCTTGGATCCCAAGACCTGGTGCAGAGCGCACACATTTGGCCTGTAAGAGGAGGAGGAGAGGGTGAGGAGGGAATAACAAAGAAAGAGAAAAGGTAAGGTGAGGAGCCAGGACAGGATGCAGGTAGGAGATGTAGATATGTTAAACAAATCAGGAGTATAAATGAAAATGTGTGAATCTTGAGTGCATGCGGACCACTTGTAAACAGCTTAAGAATTCTGTCAAACATTTATATTTCTAAGGAAACAAAAAGTTTGAAATACTTTCAGTTGAATGCTTAGATGTTTTTCAATGCTTCTAAACAGATACTGTGTGAAGTGACCTTTTTAGATACACAAACAATAAATCTGATAAGCACTTTATGTGAGCATCCAACTGCCAGCTTGTTGCTATGAATACAGATTATATCCCTCCATCTGCACCTTAATACAAACAGTATGATCAGCACTTATGATTATCTGCAGTAAAGTATTTCTACATGGCTCTGTCCTCCCATTTGAACCCTGTGTCTTACCCTTCATTCCTGGCCCGTATTCGGCTGTGGCTGACTATTTTGTCATAGGCTGAAGAATCCACGCTTCCTAAAGACCAGAAAGTCACCATCACTAAAGTCACCACAAACAGCTTATCCATCCTGAGGAGTTATCAGTCCTCTGTACTTTAAGGGCACTAAAACACACTTTTAAACACTTATACACACATACACACACTCCCTCCAAATACTCCACACAGAAAATATGGGAACAGGCAAGCGAGGGGGAGGTTTTTATACCAACAAGTCTGTCTCTTCAACACACCCCCCTTTCTCTTTTACTTCCACACTGTGTTTTCCATACCATGACGTGCTGCTCTTCACCACACACACCCTTGATTTGAGTCAAAATCCTTCCTCTGGTGAAAACTCCAACAGCCCATTCTTATTGCCTCCTCCTTCCTCATGTTGCTTCACACAAATCTGACACAAGTTTTTTGACCACCATCACACCCCAGAACACCAACGACACCCTTTAATGCAAAGTTGTTACAGCATCATGATTCATGACAGCTTTTCTTCTGTCAGTTGCCCCTGCAGTATGACTAATACAGATGTTTTATATACATCGTCTAAACAGACATGCATAAAAACTGATGATAAAAAAGATGTAAAAGAAACCATTTTATAAATAATTAATCAGCTGAAGAACAAACGCAAACTCAAGTCCCACAGTGATGAATCTCTGGTGATCATAGTTTTAGACTTGACACAGCACACAAGAAGAACCTTAAAGTATTTGTTATCAGTGTGTGTATGTGTGTATACGCTTTAGTGGTTGTAAATAACTATAACACCCACAGTCATACTTTAGGCTACGGTGAATTTGTGAGCAATAAACATACATTTTATTGTCAGTATAGCTCCCCCGAAATTTCCTGAATCATGTTTCTAAGGGAGCTCATGTTTCATTAAACTCCCCTGCGGTTCGCACCCTGTTTGTTTTCACAGGCCACCCGGGATATCATTCTCCTTTCTTTTATGATGTGGATTCAACATCTCACCAGCTTTTCCTCCACCAAATTCTCCTTTGTTATCCTATTCCCCCTTTATCCTCCCTGCTGTCATGTTCATCGTTCATCACCTCAAATTCACAACCTGTTCCCACTTTCCCCCTGCAGCTGTCTCCATCTTCTATGTTTAAGCCAGATCTGATACAGCTTCAAAAGGAGGAAGAGAAGTCCATCATGAAACAGGCTCTCTTGACATTCTCATGTGCAGTCTTGACTTCTGAAGAAGAGAAATGGGGAAGCTTTAGATAGAAGACATGCTCGCCAGAAGTTGTTAACTCAATGAATTATGAGCAATTCCTTTCCAATATTTCCAAATGTGACCACAGCTAAAAGTATGTACTTGTTTTGGTTTATAGGTTACACAAGTAGGGAGCATCTTTAATAATATTCTGTGCTGATCAGCTTCTTAAAAAACTTGGAACTTTTGGTTCTGAAACTTTTTCTTCTATTTGTATATACCATTGGTATCAAGTCATCCAAGTATTATCCATCCATCCATCCATCCATCCATCCATCCATGAATTGGGTGAGTTAGGTTCTTGGTGAGTTGGAATGGAAAGATCCCACAGTAGTTCAATTCTTATCAGATATGCATGTTTATTCTGGTAAGCATTCAACAAACATTCAAGAGTGGGTGCAAGCGCTCACACTGCATCATACACAGACAAACACTGTGCTGCATGATTGACTTTTTATCCATCGTTCTCTCACCTTTTAAGATGGGTTTGAAATCCCTCAGATTAAAATAAACCATGCTCGTCAACCATAGACTGTGTCAACTGGTGCACAGTCTTCATCAACAGTTTCTAATCTATATATGAGGCCAGATAATATGCAGGCAAAAGGAGCAGTGAGACAGAACCACGGTCCTAGATGTGACACCTCCCCCTAGTGGACAAACGCTGTCAGTACAGTCACCACAGCCATTCTGAAAAGTCAAGATTTATGGTTGATACTTTTGTTTGTTTAGTGTTTATAGAATGTTGCATGTTTACTAAGATTCATATTTAAAGTTACTTTCTTTTCTGTATGCATTTATAAGTGTCTGTTCACATAAACATACATATTTACAGCATATTAAATTTTGCATTTTGTCCCCAATCAATGGACCTTAACAACACAAATTTATAATTCCCTCTCAACTAGATAACTTTTTATCTAGTCATTCAATTTGAACATTTAATGTTACTCCATCTATCCCAATAAACATAAAACAAAAGTTATGTGAAACATTTCTGGGATTAGAATAATTGTGTTTGGGTCATGAAAGAGTTGGTTAACATTGAACTATTGCTGACAAAACATGTTTGAGTGTGTACATATTCAAGTCTGTGTGTCTCTGCTAGTCGTGTGTTTCTGTATTTGTGACAGCCTGCTTCAATGCTGTTAAAAGATCTATCAGGAACCCAGGAGCATCAGCCTTTTGATCACAAGCAAAGCACAGCTTCATCATCTGTTAAATATTTCATCCCCTGTTCATTCACTGTCACTTGTTCACAGATTTGAATTCAGGTCACTAAGATGTACAAATAGGACATGGACATAAAGCAAGCAAAAATTATAATAATAATAATAAACTCAGATCTCATTCTGAAAAAGGGTTTTGGTATTAATTTAGGTTTACAAAAGCAGAAGAAAACAGGATTTCTTACAAAACCTTAAGTCTGTGCCTAATATTTCTGTTGGGCAAGGGTGTACCTCGTCTCTCGCCCAACTAGCTGCTGGAAAAAGCATCTTCTACCTGCAACCCCGAATTGGATAAGCAATTACGAAAACAGGTGGATGGATGGACATTTTGTGCAATAATCTTTAAGTATTGCTCATGTTTTTATGTATTTAATGAAAAAAGATAAACTACTACTACTAAGGGGAAATACATATCCATATAAGTATTTTCTGAAAGTCTGGAATTCTCTAAATGAATTAATCAATCCACTCATTATCCAATACCCATTTTTAAGTGACATGGACAGATTCAGCCAGAGCTTCATGGATCAGTGATTTACCTCCCTGCTGATCTCTGTAATGTTCATGGATAAATAGTTGGAAACTGGTGTGTCTGTGACTGGGAAAGCCAAAGATCTAGTTTCCAGCTAATCAAAACCAGTTATATACAAATTTTATCAGGAGTAAAAACCTCTTTTCTGAAACATTATAAACTACTGTTTACCATTCCACTCTAACATGCTGGGCAGACTATCACAGCGTGTGTCAAAATTCCTGTTTCGGGTAAGCTCACATAGGGAGAGACATTACAAAAGAAAAAACATGTTTTCAACATACAGAGAATGGCAGATGGTCATTACTGGTAATGTGTCGGCATCAGAGCTATTTGTACTTGCTTGAATATAAATGAATAAAAGGTCCGAATCAGTGATGCAGATATTCATATTCAAATTAGGAGTCTTACTTCATGTCTGGAAGATTGTGGGGCTGCAGTCTGTGTGTGAAAATGTGACTATTTAAATCCATTTTATTCATGACAGCTTTACATCTTCTGTAAAGTTTCACACTTTCCCTAGTTTTACTCATGGGGACATGAATGCATTTTGTCCAAGAGGGAACAAGTTTTGTGCCTCAGAACAAACTGAAACAAACAGCAAAATGAAATGTTACTTTCCCACTTTACAGTGGATTTACAGTTCCAAAATGTGGCATAGATGGGCCAGTACAAATGGTTTCAGGAAAAATACTACAGTATATGCTTGATTATTTCCAATAACAATCAAACGATCCAATATTGCATACAAGATGAGAAAAAAATGCCACATAAAACGTATTACTTTTGTTTTATTATGGACTATAATGTCAAACCAACATTACATCTTGTAAACAGTAAATCTGACCAAATCAACAAGGTGATTCTGCTGAAATATTAATAATGTGTATATAGCTTGAAATGGTTGACAGGCTGAGTTCATATTATGTATCTCTCAAAATTCAGTTGCACTCTACACCACATAACGCTTGTCATGAACCGTCAGAGCTAAATGTACAGTCGGACTTGTCAGTAAAACGAGGATCACAATCCATGGCTTTTGCATAGAAAAACATTGACAGAATTGCTGCATGATGATAAGTTGACACATCTTTGAGAGACTGAATGTCATTTTAGTTTTTTAAGCGTGTAAAGTGCAGAAACAGACGGTGTAAGGCAAAAAGTTAGGTCAGAAACATCACATCTATTGCTCTAGTGATATAAGAATGAGGTGTGCTCAAGTGGTGTAGAGATAAATGGGAACGGAAAAGAGGTAGAAAGATTGAGGACATGGTAAACATCAGGATTATTTGAGTATAAATGTTTGTGTTAAATAAGGGTAAGGGAAAAGGAGGATGTAACAAAAATATTAATATAAAGAAAACAATATTTTCCCTCATCTGCAGGGAAGACATAAGATGTCATTACCTAATGGTAAAAAGTTCCTTCTTTTCCATGCTTACACAGAACTTGCTGCATTTCCTCTGCTGATTTAATTCGGTCAAACCGAAAGCCTCCCTGAGTCTCCAGTGATCAAAGCTGATCATTAAGTTAACAACTGGAAAAGTTAAACTCTTTGAAACATGTGGGAAACCATTTCTCTCTTTGAACTCCTGATTGTCAGTCCCTCTGTCATCGGTCCATCATTTGGCCGGAGATCTGTTTACGTATGATCACATATTATGCATCTTGTCTGTTTGACACTGATAAACGTCCATCTCCTGCTGAATCTGTGCAAGGTGGATCTTTATCTCCCACCTCTGTTTGTTTTTCTCCATCCTGTTCAGAGCTGCCGCTGTTGTTTAACTTCTCCGTGCTTTCTGGTGACTCTTTTTTCTCTTTTAGCCCTGGTAGTTCTGTCTCAGCCACAAGCTCTTTGTGCTGCTCTTCCGAATCTGAGTCCAAAGACTCTCCCGCCTCTTCTGACAAAGAGTACATCTCCCTTGAGATTTTCTCTGCACCAGATGTGGCTTCTTTGCTGCTCCAGGGGTGTTTCTGGAGCAAGCCAGTATCACTATTGTCTTTAGAACAGTTTCTCCACTGGCTACAAATTTCACTGCAACTTTCATTTGAGGCCAAGGGCAAGAGTCCATTAGATAGACCACTGAAGGCCTCAGGGGGCCTGGCTGAAGATGAAGAGCTGCTTTGCTTTAAGATGGATGTGGTCATCTTGAATCGGTTGAGTTTGCTTTTCACCTGGCTGCTGGAGGGGCAGGCAGAAATTTTGAGGGAGGAATTGGGGTAGGCGAGTACGGATTCCACCGAGCTGCTGCTCGCAATTGCACCTTGCAGAGCAGGCTTTCCCGTCTTCATCATACCCATCACCTCATACCGGAAACTGGAGATATCTTGCTTCAGCTCCTGGAAAAACAAACAAAATTCAGCCCTCGTGAAAATAACTAATGTGTTTTACTTAAATAGTAGTTCTAGAGATTAGTATCTGTAAGAAAGACCCCATAAAATCTGAATCAGTTTGAGCTCAGTCAATTAAAAACAGCAGTGATCTGATTTATTTAACTATGGAATGGGTTTTTGGTGCTACTTGTCATAAGACACATAGGACACCTGCCAAACCACGAGCAAAAAAATGATGCTTTCCCTGCTAGCATCACACAAGTTCACACTTTTCCCTACCATTTTCCATCACACAGACAGTGCACAAAGTGATTGTTGCTATATGTGATGTGAAGCAAATACGACAACATTTTTCAAATCACTGAAATCATTAATCAATTCGTACTATATCATAATTATCTGCTCTCAATTACATGATATAAAAAAAACTAATTGTACCAACACTTTCTGTTCTTTGTTCAGCAGTAATACAAAAAAACTCAAATGAAAAAAATCTGATTGTCATCTGACAACAGAGTAAAAATATGTTACTGATTTCAAGATCACATTTTGGTGGTTGTGTTTTGCTTCTCTCATCAATGTTTAACTGCATGCAACCATTCATATGTATGAATATGTTCATATGTAACTGAACAATAACGTTGACTTCAAATATTTTTCTCACACACATTGATCCCTCTTTGTGTCCTGGCATTGTTCTAAGTGGAATTGTCACTATTGGCGCTGTGTAAGTAGTTCTGATCCAGTGTTAATAAAAAAAAAGTCTATAAAAGTTTTAAGTTACCTATTTGTCTTCTCAGACCGAGACTTACCTTGAAATTCTCTTCAGTCAGACCTTCCTCTGTCTTAGCATCTCTGATCATAGCAGCCACATAACGTTTTACAAGGTTCCTTAAAACCTCCTACACAAGATAAAGAAAAGCACACATATACACTTTCATTCACATGAAAGTGTTGCTACCATGAAAACCTCACAGCTCATCAGAAAAACAAGATAGATTGTATGTGTAAAACATATTTAAAGCAATATCTGCACAACAATACTGTAGTAACCCCCTCTGTGAAAATGGAAAAACAGGAAATCATTTACAGAGGATAATGATGCATGCCCCACTGAGTTTAGTTGTTAGAGCCATTGCACGTGCAAAATCTTTCAAATTCTGCATTGGAATCGAAGGTGTAAAAACACAGTTAATGAGCAGAGTCCTTTTTATACAGACACACACACACACAGATGACTGTAATCATTTTACCTTGCTTTAGGAGAGATTAGTTACCTGATATTGATGGTTTATCCTCAGATTCTCTGCTGCTCGTCTCTGCAGACAAGCAGATTGATTCAGATTGAGCGAGTGAAAGAGCAGAGGAGTGAAAAACTGTTCATTTCTTTTGTTTTTCTGTTTAAGGTTACATGTTACTATGTTTCTGAAGCTTGCAGGATGTGGAGCGTTGCCACTATCAGTGAAGGTTTAAAAACAGAATAAAGATCCAACTGACAGATACTGTGATATCCAATTAAATGTAGAATATGAGACAGAAAAGCACAAGATTTGGTGAGCAGAAAGATTTTTATATAAACAGTTTAAATTACTGATGAGTTGTTGGTTTCTTAATAGATCTGTTTGGCAACTGGCATTTGATAAAATGAAACAACTTATGATTTTATCTCTGCAGAGCAAATTATTTGATAAATATAATTTATTAAATGTATTAGTCTGTGGCTGTCAACAATTTAATTTCAGAAATGTATCAATTATTCTAACCAAAAAACCCATTTTTTTATCATTAAGTAATGTTTAACTCCTTATAATCCTAAATTTTCACCTATATTTTCTGCATAAAAGACTTGACTACTTTCATTGGACCGTTGTATGGCTTTAATAGTACATTTTATCTGATTGGTCAGAAATAAGTGTTTATTGGATATATAAAACATTTAAATGCAGGATCCTTAGCTTTACAATGATGTATAATGTGATAATGTGAGACTAAGTGAAATACCTCTAAACATCTACACACACAACTTACTCCAAGAGTTCCAATAGTTTCATGACGCTTGGATCGTGTCCTCTTGCAAACTTGTTTCTTTATCCAGCACACAAGATACCAGAACAACTTGGGACTGGGAATAATGTTGAAAGGAGGTGGTAGAGTAGCACCTTCTTCAAAGTAGCTCATCCACAGCTTTGTCCTGGCAAACTTCCACTCAATGTCTGCATGATCCTAAAAGCAGATTAGGTACATTTTAATAGCATGGAGTTCTGATGTTGTATTATCTGTTCACGTATATAGAGTGACTGAAATGCACTCACTGCAATGTGTTGATAGGAGTTGTTCATCATGGCTATGAGCATGTTGAGCAGCACCACCAGGGAAATGATATTGTATGTGCCAAACATGGTGGCACCAACAAACTCGGTAAACTGGTGGTCTGCATCCACATTGGTCACATAGAGACTGATCAGTCCAAAGATTGACCAGAAAAGAGACTGTAAGGTCTCAAATAACCTGTGAGAATTATACATATCTGTCAATAATTTGGGCATTGTCATTGCATTGCATTCTTCCTTGTATTTCTGAAAGCATCAGTGTTATGTAAACCCTGTAAAGACAGGCTGTAAAACAGCAGTAGTGAGGTCCCATTTGAAGAAGAGTAATTTAGAGCATGAAGTTTTTGATAATTACTTAAAATTTATGCAATTTATTATTTTTAAGGAAATTATTTCAACATTGTTTCATTCTTTTATTTATATTTTCCAGTAGAAATGTCATCTTAGAAAATCATCAATCTGGATTTAAGACAAACAACAGTACTGAAAAAAAAGACATGTAATTTGGACTTTTAACTTTCACTCCGGTTAAACTGGTCACTGGTTAAAAACAAGATCTATGCATAGCCTCATAGCCTTTGATCCAATAGACAGCTACATCTACAGATACGTGCATTTCAAGGACCCATAAAATTGCTCAGTACTTTTCTTTTGTACATGTTGCTTCTTGGGGATGCCATCAACAAGCAAGGTGTTAAAATTTCACATCTATGCTGATGATACACACGTTTACATTGCTGTGTTTTCTGCAGCTAACATCAGTTTTAACTGTAATTTTATATATAAAGCCTTGGATTTCAGGGAACTTCTTTAAACTCAGCTAGGATAAAACTGATGTTTTAATAATCAATCCTGAAGACAAGTGATATATCCTTCTTTCTAAACTGCAGAACTGAACCTTTTTAAGTGTGTGAGGAACTTGGATGTCCTTTTTGACATTGCCACTCAAACATCACTGGATTCGGCTTATTTCTCTGTCTTGTCAGCACAGAGTCGTGGGCATATTTTTATCTCCAGTAGAATAGTCTTCTCTAATGCCTTGCTCTTTGGTCTTTTGGTCTTTACAGTGACTCCAGCTGCATGTGTGATGATTCAGACCAGAGGTTGGGAACACATTACACTGTAAAGTTTCCTTGTGTGTTTCAGGATTGATTTTAAGGTTCTTTTAGTGGTTTCAAATGTCTTGAAGATCTTGGGACTTCTTGTTTACTGGTCTTAATAATGGTACTGGTCTATTGGTTCTCCATTTATTGAATCTTTTTTTATTAATTTGTTTTAATTTAATTTTTGTTTGTATTAATTTACTTGTTATATATCTTCTCAAGCTGCAACCTGTTTATGTAGATCAGTGTTTCTCAAACTTTTTCAGTCCAAGGACCATTTAACCTTTACAAATAAAACTCACGGACCACCTGACTCTATATGCCAATATAAACCATTCACAAGTTTACAACATAGAATGCAGCTTTTACAATATTTTTTTATAATAAAATATCTTTTATTTTATTTTTCTTCTTTTAAGTGTCCCTGTCCTAAGCCACTGCTGCATAGTTATTTAGATATAAGACGGGTTTGGTGAGTGGGACAATGTTTCCAGTTAATTCAAATAAATTTAGGATTGTTGTGTTGTTTACCTTGAGGACCACCAGGGGGCGCTCGCGGACCACTAGTGGTCCAGGACCACACTTTGAGAAAGGCTGAGATTTTTTTAAATTCTGCTTTTATTTTTTATCTACTTCAAGCAAATAGTTAATATGAACTCTTTCACATATATTTTAATACATTTTGATTATTATTGGTTGCTGCTACTTTGTTTTTATTGTATTTTTATGACTACTTTGCTTTCCTCATTAAATCCTCCACATTGGTAACCATGTCTGGTCTCCCTTTGTGGCAGATTATCCTTGTCTGGGCAATCAAATCATGGCGCTGCAGGCCTTGTTTAGTTTGTAACTTTGTGTGTGTACCAGATAGAGTCTGATAAGCTTTGTGTGTGCTGTAACTTGTTTTCTGTTAAACTTTTTTGTATGTTGTTTTTTAGATGCAACAACTATTGTTATAAATAAAGCTTTTTTTAATTTTATTTTGTTACACATTTGCAATCCACAAGCAAACAGGACAAACTCACGTGGAAAAAGCATTATTTTGCTCAACACAGCGAATTCCTTTGCATTTTCCTTTTTCATCTGAAGCCTTTGTTTCATAGTAAAAGTACAGCTGGTTCAGTCCATTAGCAAAAGCAAGGAGTACCTGAGGGATGAGGACATGGGCAGAGTTAAAACTGCTTTACTTTTGCATATTTATTTAGAGGTTCCATTAGTGAGCAAAAATGTGTAGGTTTACCAGACAGTAAATGAAGAGAAACTTCAGGATGTCCAGCAGCATTCGCCCAAGAGAGATTTGCAGTGGCCCCAAATGAGAGTTGGCAGTGAATAATGAGATGAGGCGCAGAGAACTGAATATATTGGCAATTGCAAACACTGCCTCAGCTACTAGGGTAGGGTGCCACATTTCCCATTGGTTCCTGGGTTTACTGCCACTGTACTGAATAGAGAGAAAAATGGATGGTAGATGTATTGAGAATACACACAGGTTGTGCTACAACTTCACAATTTCCCCTCAGGGTCAAATTGTTACCTTTGTGTAGGCTACGATCTTGAGGGAGATAGTGGCCAGGTACAGAGAGTTCATGACAAAGTCCATTAGATTCCACCAGTCATGGACGTAGTCTTGGAAACCACCATCCCACATTTGCTTGATCTCTGCCCAGATAAATCCTTGCACAAACATAAAGATCATAAAATTATTGCTACTGATTCTTTGATTGGTGTGATTTACAGTAGCTGTTTCCAAATGGAAGATTTCCTGGCATTAAGAACATCTGCTGTCTGCATAGACTGCATTTCCTTGCATAGATAACAGACACGTGGGTAGCAGGGAATCTGGAGCAGTGTTAGCTTGGGTAGGGAATCCTACATTTTATTTTTATTGTCTAACATACACAAAATAAAGTATTAATAAGGCAAATATGCAAGGTGAAAAAAGCTATTTGTGTAGCATACATGTATAAAATTAAGATGAAATTAAAGGATGAACTTTATCCAAAATGTCTACAATACTTAGAGGAAGAGCAGCTGTCTTTCAACTGGGAAGTCAGGGAATTAATTCCAGGTTTCTCCTGACTACAATGAAGCCCCAATGTACAGTGCCTACTCTGGTATGAGTGTGTGTGTGAATGGGTGAATATGTTATGTCATGGAAAACACTTTGAGTAGTCAACATCATTGGAAAAGTGCTATGAAAGTACCAGTCCATTTAATGACACAAATATAAGTTAGAGATTTTCAATGGCATAAAAGAAACGCAGTCATTTCATTGGCAGGATGATAGTGTTCAATGTAGTTTAGATAAATTTGATACAAAATGCATATCAGTGGAACATACTCTTGTTACATTTTCAACATATTTAACTATAAATCAAACTGAGAATCATTGAACTTGTGTACGACAATTCATGAATGAAATGATGATTTCTCCAAAACAAAACTGAAAACCTAAAAATGGTGCGTAAGCAGATCCTGAAGGAATACAAATTTATAACTATAGTAAGTCCACTAATCTAGATATTGTTGAGGCATCTCAGTTTGGATAACAGTAATGGGAGGACTGAATATTAATAAAGACTTCTCTAAATAGAAAACCAAAATCAAAAGGTACAAGTTCGTGTGAAAGATGAAAGTGTATACTTTAAGTCTCAAACTAAAGGAAATGTCTAATCAACAGCCTCAAAATTATGTTGCATGAGACCAGGGGATAATAAAAAAAATAATTTGTACAAATCTGATCTGTTCATTAAGCACTTTGATTCAGCTCATCATCAAAAAAGATGGAAGAATCTCTTTCCTCTTTGTGCTTATTAATTTCTTCTGGTCGTATGCAGAATCATTAGATGCAGGATTTTCCTTTGCAGTATTTTATTCTCAACATCTCATTTCAAACTATGCTATCTATAAAAGTATAATGCACATTAAAAGCATGTTTGCTAATTTAAATGGAAGGATTTCTTCTTTTTTTAGAAAATTGGAAACTCTTGAGATCTCCTTTTGCTTATGACTGCTTAGCTTGTTGTAAAACACCAACAAGGTTTACATCACCCATATACTCACCCAGCACCCATGGTAGTATCATCCACTCCACAGTGGTTGGTGCAGGGCCTTGCCTGTCCTGCTCTGTGGTGACAATGTGTTGGGAGGCGAGGAGCAGCAGGAACAGAAAGGTTAGGTAGGATGCGGTGTGGCAGATAAACTTGATGAAGGGCTTGCGGATGAACAAGCCATAGCGACTCTTTGGCGCAATGAGGTAACAGACAGCAAAAACAGGGTAGAGCAGGCCGATGAAGACACAAGTGATGAATTTTCCTGCCCAATGGCGCCGCCTCCATCCAGGGAACTCATCATACCATCTGGATGCCAAAAGTTGCTGACAGTTTGGCTGGGCTACAAACTTCAACAGAAAGGAGAAAAGTGGGGAAAATTATGCCTTCCACATATAACATGCAATAAACGCATTGCAGAGGAGATTCTTTTTTATGCTTTAATCCAAGCTTTAGCTGAGTTTTTAAGCTTGCTGAGAGAGAGAGAGCATTCACAGCCTAAGGCTGATTTCTGGTTTACCAGACCATGACGTCCTAGTGACTGTGCCAGAATTAGCACCTGCAGTAAGCTCCAACTACAGGCGTAAAAACAAAAAAGTGGGATGTGTGATGTCAAAAACTGAGGGATTTTCATTTACACACATTGATTATGTTAGAATGAATCAGATATTGGCGGCCTTGATGCAGGAAAAATGTGTCCTCTAACAGAAAGGGCAGTCAGTTGTCAAGAAATTGGATGATTCCTTCCTAAGATGCCCAGATAGGGTTTGAGCTTTCTGTACAATCACTGAAAGCATAATTGTCCACCACTGCATGATGTTGTCTCATTTTCTGTTCATTAACATATTTGATGACTTGTGCTACTATATGCTAAAAGCATAAACATTTTACAGGACTGTAGATAAAATCCAGGGAAGTGTATTCCAGTGGTATGTTTCTTGTGGTAATAGAAAGCAGGTTCAGCTGTATTATGGGGCAACCAAAATGAGCAGCAGAACCAAACATCAGCAGCATTTGGTGGTAATGTAGGAACTCCTGGGATATGTTCTAATTAAAGCAAACTAAACTGCTAAAAATCCATCAGACATTATAAGAGTGCACATGGATGTATCCATGTGCATATAATATTTGGAAATAGCATGCTGAGTTTTTACATCAGAGTCCAAAAGGTTGATGGACACTGGTGGGGACCAATTCACCAACTCTGCAGCTTTGTTTCCATGGGAACCGCAGATCCCTATCCGTTTCTGGGTTTGAAGCAGAATGGCTCATATTTCCATATTTCAACCACAGTAATGCAACAAAACATGAGAGGACATGAGAGCGAACCAAGGAGGAAGTGAATCTCATGGCAAAGAAAAGTGAGTACTCTCTAATAAGGCTCTCCAATGACAATAGTTTAGACTAATATAAAGCAAGAAAAATCTAGGAGGCCCCAGCTGATTTTCTTTCCCACTACTTTGAACATGAACTTTATAATTAATACATAAAAAAGCTAGATCTAATCTCATGGGTGCAAACTCTTGTAAGAAGTGGTGTGACAGAAAAAATAGATCCCATGTAAATACTGCAGCTGCTTTAAATCAGGGCTGTTATGTTTATGTAAAGGGGAAGATGATTAGCTTCTCTCTAACCTGTTTGGACAGATGTTGGATGTTTTAGGGATAGGCCTAATAGAAAATAGTGGAATAAAAAACAATGCAGTTCATTTGCAGCTTACATATTTCAATTCTGAGTAATAAAGACTAAAATAGGTTATTGGGTTACTTCATATATTAATTAAACACTGACAGTGATGTTAATGAGTTTAGACATTACCCAATTAACAAGCTAATTAGAATATATATTTGTTCTATTATGCAAGAGAAATAATTAAGCAACAATTCTTTAAAAGCTAATCAGAAAGGCTAATTTTAATCCACTTCCTGACTCGCTGAATCATTATTCACGTATAAATGTTTCCCTCTTTTCCATTTCCCACAGGAGAATAAATGCAAACCAGGCAAACATCACTGTGATTGCGCCATCCTTTTGCCTGTCACAATCATTTAGAAAACTTGCTTCAGTAAAGTGCCAAATTTGCCTTGGGTGACTGTTTCACACAAATCAAGTCCAGTTGGAAGTGTCTCTCCATGAAACACCTCTCAACTGTCAAATGTCTATAAGTGCCAGGAGAGTGCTTATCTTTGTGAGAGTGCTAAGGATGCTTTCTAACTCAGAGGACATGTTCCCCTGCAGCTCTACCAGCATGAAAGATCTGCTAAAATGCTAAAATCTGCCTTTTCCCCCACTTTTACGGCATGCCGACATGGTTTTGAATGAATATGCTAATGCTAAGAGCAGAGAGATGTGAATGGATAAGTCCATACTTTCCTCTTTGCTCACACATATTACTAAAGAGTTATTCTACATTAGACTACAGTCCTCATTTGTTATTATCATATGCTACAAGTTAATCAGCATACACCTACAAAACATGAATTTCCAGATTTATACATACATACATACATACACCTACACACTGATGATCACACTGTGTGTCACTTTTAATGAAAGTCAATGCCATGCAGAGATAACACAGCAATTACAATTTCTTTGAAAAGCTAAGACCATATAAGAAAACAAGGAAAAGCATGAAATTTAGGTGTCACATTGTTGGAGTAGCCAAAGGAAAGTATATGAGTATATAGTAACAGCTTGGTCTACTGAATAATCAATGCTCAAAGTCTTTCTGCTTCCTTTCCTGTTTCTCAAAGTTTATATTTGAAAATCATATCGACATCGAGCCTCTGCAAGAGCTGTCCTCATGCCACATTCACCTAACACTGCTCACATCCAGCTCAGACACAGCAACAGCATTTCTAAAAGCTAATGGATATACAATCTCACCTCCTCCCCACAATTCTCACTTCTGGACTAAAATCCATAACAGTGTTTTCTCTTTGACCAGCAATGCAAATTTGATGTATTATAGTAGAAAAGCATTCATCTGACATCACCCAATGGAAAATATTAAAAATGGTGAAAGCAGACACAGACACCTGATCAAAATGCACTTTGAAACAAACTGATAAATACTTTCATGCAACATGGACCCTGTGCACAATTTGTTACACTTCCTGTAAAACAGAAATCTGCATTTTTTTTCAGCTATTTTCAAGGAAAGCATAATATGCATCTCAGTCAACTGGGCCGACGTTCTCATAGAATAAGTCTCACTAGAGAAAAACCTAAACTGGACATCTGGGAAGCTGCAGAAGCTGCAAACATTACTAATACTTCCAACAAACCCAATTATTACCCCTATAAAAAAATTATAATACATTTACTTAAGGAGTTATTATATTTGCATTATTATTAGAATAACATCAGATTACTTTGTATGTATTCATTTATCTTTTTACATTTTGGTACATCATTGCTTGGCAGAGGTCTGCTGTTTTAATCCTGGGGATGAGCAAGCATGGAGGAGATGTGTGGACCCAAGGCAGGCAGGAGGCAGAAGGATGCAGATGAGGATATTTATTGTAATTAACCAAGAGAATTTCCAAAGAATATTACTAAGAAAAACAAGCCGAACTACCAACAAACTAACTACAATTACAACTAATGACCCACAAGACTGAAGCAGAAACCGGGAGAATAAATACACTGACAAACAATGGGACACAGGTGAAACGAATTAACTAACAAAGGGCAGGTGAAACTAATTAAACATAATGAATGAAGCTAAAACACATACAACAGACAACACAGGAACATATCAAAATAATACAGGAGGCAATCAAACACAAAGCCTGACATCTGCACTCTGAGTATTTGTTGTATTATCATTATTTTAAAAAAAATACTACAATTTGAATTTCCCCCTGGGATCAATAAAGTATTTTTCATTTAATTTCATTATCAGTAGTGATCTTATTAATAATAACAATTTGACTTGCATGTATGCCAACTGCACAGATCGACATACTCCCACCACACAGTTTTCACTTCACTAAAATCCACTGCACTCTTTGTCACATTAACACTGTGATGTTTATCTTGCACAATGTAAAATAAAAAATAAATACTAGTGCAATTAACCGGAGTGCACCTGCAGCTTTACTCTTATTTTAAAAAGCTGTCAGTGCTTTTTTAAAATTAAGTTCAATCATTAGTTATTGACATCCCTTTCTTTATTTTTTCTGTACCAATAATTTGTATTAAGATGACTGCTGTAAATCATTTAGAAACTTCTAATATAGTCATGCTACTGGAGTTGGTTTCATCGTCTTTAGTTTGGAATAGTTACTGTGTGAAACAGCTCTAACAAGAAGTTTAGGAGTCTAACTGGAGACTAAAGGAAGACACCATTGCACAAGCACAATAGATACTTTATGCATCTTCAAGGGATCTCACAGAGTATATGTCACTGATGTGAGCTCTGCTTCAGGCCGTGTGCCAATCTAATGAAGAAGATGTTCAGTTGAATTTATTCAGTTCCCTAATGAGTCATCCCTTTAGCCACTGGTTGCACAGTTCAAAACAATCTTGAGATACCATTAGGCTTACAGATAAAGTAAGGCTAATTTATAGATGTGCATGTTAAAATGTGATAGACAATGACTACTTTTGTTTATTTTTTACTAAACTCCCATTCAAACTGCAATAGCTTGGTGGGTTTAATCTACAAACCTCTAAGGATATTTTTTTTTAAATAAACTTACTGTTACATGAAGATTATGTTTGTGCAAGTGTTGCTGCACAGTTGAAAATAGCACTGCCACTTTGGAGTCTCTTTGTCTCTTTGTTAATTAATTCCTATTGCTTCATTATATAACAAGCAAAGGAAACAGCTTCACAGAAATCGTTTGCTATCTTGCCTTCTTAGTGCTGTACTTTTTTTAATTTCACAGAGCCACTGGGTGAAGGTTGTTGAAAGAAAGTTTAAGCAACCACACAATTTTTATGAGCTGCAAGAGCAGCCTTCGCATACGATACGTAAACCACCATGAATCCAACAAGGTTCCAATAGTCTGAGACTTTAAAAGATAATGTGCATATAATACGAAGATAATTCTGCACTAATGTTAATCATAAAAACTTCTTTAAAGCAAATTTTAAAAAGCCAACAATTGTAAAAGGACAACAGTGAAAAAATATATGTTGAATGTTTTACAATAAATAAACTAAGAGAAATATTGTTTTTAAACTGCACTGAGTGTAGCTGAGTGTTACTAGAGATTAGAAATTGACTTGTGGATATGTATATTTGTTGCTTTGTATATGTGCCATAAACACTGAGTCAGCTCAGTGGTGACTCACCAAAACACATGGTTTTTGCAATGTGATTATAATTTACTGGAGGCATTTTGAACATGCTGAAATAGGAAATTGCAGTTTTGATAAGATATCACAAGAGGGCAACCTGAAACTACTCCATGTAAAATTGATGGGTTCCTTTAGGCATCTCTGACAATTTCAAATATTAAAAGAGACATCTTTTCACTCACTCAGCCTCTTCTGCGCTTACTGTGCTTAACAAGTCATTCTTTGCAAGTCCTAGTCAAGTCATAAAGCTCAAGAAGAAATCAAGTTGCAAGTCAGTTTTAGTTGTAATAAGTCATTTCCCATGTGATGCCTGGCGTCATGTCTGCTTAGAAGACTGTGTTATAATGTACAACAAAGCTGTGCTCTCCTTTATCGACCAGCATTTTGTAAAAAAGCATTTATCTTTGACTGAAAGCTGACAAATGACCTGTTCCTCTCTTCTGGGCAATTTCAGGACTTTGGGTTTTAACGTGGATCAAAATCCACTTAAATTCCATCTGGAATCACAGAGAAACTTCTAAACAAGTACTGTAATTCAAAGCATTTTTGGAATAGAGGAAGGAAGGCCAGTGTGTGGCACTTTAACGCAGGATCACCAACTGTCCTGCAGATTTTACACATTTTCCTGCTACGATACACCTGATACAAACGGCAGCTTGTTGTCAAGTTCTGCAAAAAGCCTCTTAATGACCCATTGATAAATTTGGCTAATGGGTTCTGCAGCACGTAAACACCTGAAATCCAGCAGGAATGTGGCTCCAAAGATCCACAGTTTGTGATTTACATATAAGGGCATCATGAAAAAGGTGCAGTTGGTTAGCTCTGTGGCCTCACAGCAAGGATTTTGCTGGTGGCAAACCGGGAATCTTTTTGTGTGGAGTTTGCATGTTCTCCCCGTGTTAGCATGGGTTCTCCCCGTGTTAGCGTGGGTTCTCTCCAGGTACTCCAGCTTCCCCCCACAGTCCAAAGACATGCACCTTGGGGATAGGCTGATTGGAGACTCTAAATTGCCCATA
>JBAMHV010000016.1:10792079-10802324 GCA_037177535.1 Pseudomugil gertrudae | reverse complement strand
TATATATAGTTCCCTATATTCTTCTATTGGGTTACAAGAAGGAAAGGACACAGTGTTCTTTCAAGAATGCCTATAAGACTATTGATACTTTGTAAGCACCTTCCAATTTAGTGTTTACAAATAAGATTAATTATATTCTCTGTTAATATTCCTGTTGTTACTGTTCTTATCTAAGCTAACCTTGTTTGTTATATTAGCAGTCTAGGCAAGAACTTTGGATCATATGCAGGTCATCAAGAAATTCAATTATTCAATTTACATTCTTCAGTCTATCTTTGGTCACATTTGTTTAGCTCAGTATCAAGCCTACTTGTGTAAGTACAGCTAATGCAGGTTAGTTGTTGGATTTGGCACCAATACTGTTTGATTACCTTTAGGAATCCAACCTGTTTAGGTTTAGGGAAGGCTTACAGTCCATCTATCCATTCCATTCATTTTCTGGCACAGATCGCAAGGGCAGGAACCTAAGAAGGGAAGCCTGGACTTCCCTCTCCCCAGCCACATTTGCCAGCTCAGCAGGGGAGAACCTGAGATGTTCTAAGGCCAGCTGGAAGACTTTCCATCATGTCCTGTTTCTTCTTCGGAATCTCCTCCTGCTTGGACATGTCTAGAACACCTTCCCAGGAAGGTGTCCATGAGGCACACTAACCAGATGCTCGAGCCACTTCCTAATGCAGAAAAACAGTGATCCTGGCCACCCTGCAGAGGAAACTGATTTCAACTGCATGTATCTGACATCTCGTTCTTTTGGTCATTAGACGTATGGCTATATTAGTTTAAAATACCAATTCATAAAGTCTACATGCTCATTTATGCTACATGCTCATCCATTATGTACCTCAGTGAGAACGTCTGCGTACATACTACCATGCATCGTTTACATCACCATGTTTTATGAATCAGTTCATCCACTAATGAGCAGTGCTGCATTAAAAGTTCACTTTGCATTTTGACATTGGTTGGTGTAGTATGTTTACCACCATGCAAAAACACCACTCAAAATAGAAGAATGAAACTACAACAATATTTTTGCCATTCTGAATGACTTTAGATTTTCTTTCAGTGGGTATTCTTTGGAAGTTTCTGCATCATCTTCTTCCCATTCCTCTTCTTCTTCTTCTCTGGTTTGTTTTTTCTATTGATTGTGTGTCTGCATCAAATGACAGTTGGCTGGATCCCTTGGAAACTAGCCAAATTACCTACATAAGTGACACAGGAGACGATTGAAACTGTCTGTCAGTTTGCATTTCCATCTTCTACGTGAAGCATAAATTGGCTTTAACCAGCACATTAAAAAGTTATCTGAAAAAAAACTCGTAGTATGTTCACCTGGGGCCTTTAAATTCTACCCTGCATACCTCCATCTGCATTCATTTTTGAGACCGCAGGGATTCTGATAAAATGGCAGTGTGCTAGCCTTCAGAATGACAGCAGGCTGGAGAGATAACGTATTCACACGGCTTATTAAGCCATGGCCACATTTTATAGATTTTGTGTCCATTTATAACTAACTTGTAGTAATGCTACATTTTCACCTGCTATTGTCACAGGAGGATTCTTCAGCTTGTGTTCCTAAATGACACATTTTCAATATTTGTCCCTATTTATCTTCTCCTAAATGTTAAAGGCTATTTATTTATGTAACAAAAGGTTGTCATTTGACTTCTTATTACATGAGAAACAATAAAGAAAAGGTCAAGGACTGGGTTTAAAAAAGGTTTTTCCACTTTTTTTGTGGGTGTAGGGGTTTTTCTTATCCTACAGTAATTTTCCCTTTTTTATACATGGAACAAAATTATGTTTAAATCTGGACAATGTAAACAAAAAACAGAAAAAAATTACAGAAAACCTGTCATTACACAGTCTATATACAGTAAAATCTACTTCTGAGCTCATTTTGATTGTCATTGTTCAGTATAAGAATAATAAATTAAGAGGATGTGACTGTATTCCTGTAGTTTTTAGTAGTACAGTTACAAGTGTTGTTCTTTCTCATGTTGCAATGTTCTTTCTTTTTACTTGACAGAGTAGCGTTATCAAGTCATTAGTAATGGTATCTGATATCTGTCAGCAGATGCTGAAACAGGCATGCAAAGGCTATAAAAACATACGCAGCATTAAACGGACTGTCCAACTTTGCTGAAAGCACCACAAAAAGGAAACCTGAGGTATTTTGGTACAGATGCAATTGGTATTAAAAAATTGCATCAAGCTTAACATATTTTGCTGTAAAAGTTACAATAAGATAGCAGCAACTCATCATGCAGCACATTTAGTGAAACCTGCCCAAAGGTAGCGTACATGACATTTATTCATGTTTGTGTGAGAAATGTCTTGGAATGTGTTTCAAGCAAACAACAAACCTTTGGGATGTGAAGCATTGGAACTTGGCTCATGGAGATCCACGTTCTTCCTTTGCAAATAGCGTGAAAAAGAAAATCAGCTTAACTTGGTGAATTTTGTGAACACTCCCACCCCTTCTCCAGATGTGAAACAGCAATATGGATGTAAATGCAGAGCTTGCTTGTTCATGTATGTGTCTTAAGACGCCAGTTATTCCTTTTCTCGTTTTTTTTAGCCTAGTCTACATTCCCCACTTTTGCCTTTAGACACTTGACCGCTGTCCAACTGTTCATCTCGTTTCGGTCCGTTTTGATCACGACTTTCATTCAGTCTTTACACGAAGAAAAACACCGCATTCAGCTCACCGCGCAACAAATCCACAACACAAATATGAGCAAACATCTTGCAAGTTTCCTCGCCATATCCTACTTGCTTTTCTGCTCTTCAAATTCCTCCCCGGGGTTTATTTTCACCGCTTGCTTTTGCCCGGTTGACTTAATCCACCTGTTGGGGTGATTGAGCGAAAAGCAGCGCCTCCAGAAATAAACGCAGAGCATCCAGATGCGTGGCAGGCGGTCTGCGGAGCGCTGCTGCAGACGGCTCGTGCGCACTTGGAGACGCATTGAACACTGTGGCACTGCAAGAGGGAGAAAAATAATCCAAACAAGCAACTCAGCCACCTACCCAGCCTCACTTGGACAAAACTGAGATCCAGCACAACTGTTAGATTTCATAGCACAGAGATTTTAAAGTGGTCTGAAAATGAATATCAGTTTGTTGGTTTTAGTCAACAAACATCCAGAACACGCTAAAATATTTCTGTCTAATCGTTTATTTGCTAAACCAGTTAAAAAGAAGAAAAAGAGAGGATAAAAAGCCTTACATATGTATGTCTAAAACCCCATACTTTCTGGCTTAACAGTGAGCTGGACACAGTGCACATGTTTGGAGTTAAAGTTATATATAGGCTATAATTAATTGCTTGCACTTCAAACACACTGTCAGCACATTTTTCTTTCTGTTTGAGGCACGTTCTATTGTAAATTCTTCCTAATAGTGTGTAATGCTGTTGAATGTCCTGTGGCATGTTTATAGAGTATCCTGGTCAGACTAATTCTTTGTGTGTGTGTTAGTGTTTGTATGAGTGTAGTTTATGTTGGGAGCAGTTGCATTTGCAGTGCAGATTCAATCACATCTAAATGTCACAGGGAACACAGTTTGACATAGAAAACTTGTTTGTTTGCTGCTGTCTAAATATATTAATACAGAAACTATTGTTTCTCATTCCTTTCTCTCGATCCCACGTGTCAGAGCAATCATTCCAACCTTCAATGTATTACTGCAGTGTTTCTATGTTACCTACCTACAGTGACATTTCTTTTCTCTGTGCATGATTTTTAGCAGCTTATGCAGCATTTTTCTGGGTAATCAGCACCATGACTCCAGAGTTATTCCTAGCACAGAACCAGCCCTCTTGATCAGTTTGTTTCATCTGTTGAAGTCTCTAGCTTGAATGCTGTTGTCCCAGCAGATGGTTGCAAAGCTGATTACACATTCTACAATAGACATAAATATACAACATCTTGGTGCAGACAAGGAATAATCTTAGTGAACAAGTGTTTGCTCCTCCGTTCTTGTAGATAACTTTTGTGTTGCTTAACTCTAAGCTATTAGTTTTATATATTCTTTATATACATTCATGTATGTATGCATGTATATTTCAATTCTACCAGAAGCTGCATTCCTGCATTCTTGCAAGGCCTTTGACTCTACATGAGGACTTTATGGATGTTTAATAATGTCTTGCAACATAGAAACAAGGAGAAATAATATTGAGAAATATTAGAATAATGGGTTTGAGCTGCTGGAAAGCTTGCAGCAAGAATACTGGCTGTTGTCTCAGCATCATGAACCAGCTTAAATCCAGGCTTTACATTTCCCACCTTTAGTTCATTAAGGGGCCTGAGAAAGCATTTGGTATAAGCCTACCCTTAGGGAGAGCCAAGCATGGTGCCAGAGAGCACTGACCCCTGAAATCTAACTGCCAATTGTCCAGTCACAGGTTGTTACACTCCTGACAGGTTATTAGAAGTTAGAAACATGTTTGGTGATGATAAAAATGGTTTAGAAAACTGGATGTTATGAAAGGGCATTTAGACCAATGCAAATAACACAGAAAGTCAAGCGATTTGGCTTTTTGCACTGTGAACAGTGACATGCAAATAGCAAGAATATATTGACTGAAAGTAGAGGAAATAAATTTATACCAAGATAAATTATCTATAATTATGATGATTGTGACAATAATGTTGACCCATTAAACACAGCAAAGCATTATATCAGTGTAGAAAATATTTATACAAAGGCTAAGATGGATTTGTCTTCTAAAAACAACCAGAACACATTAAAATAAACCCAACACAGCTAAACATCTGTGCCAGACAGGTTAGAAAAAATACTATCAGCTCTAAAAATAGCCTGCAGATAATTCTTCCCCCATAAAAGGGGATTTGAGAAGGGATTGATTTTAACCACACAATCTAAATCATTGTGGAGGTATAAAGCAAAACAGATGATTCAACTTGTCTTGCTTTAATTGATTTATTTCCCTTTTTCAAAGGTGTCTCACAACAGCACAGACATTTTGTCCTAATGAAGGTAACGTTTTCTGCAGCGGTTGATTAAATGTCTCCTCCAGGGGAAACACAGTACCAGTTCTGCAGCAGAGGGAATTTAACATTGACGACTCCATATCTGTTTTTATTAAGGGGTTGTCTTCTAAAGGAGAATTCCCTTTATCTGACGTTCTTTTATTCTGCTGAAAAAATGTGTCAGCATAATGCAGAATGCAAGAAAAGACAGTTTAATCAATGTTGTTATTGGAAAGATTTTTTTCCAACTTTCTATTCTGCTGTTTTACCTGCATCTGAGCTTTTGGGTTGCTGATTTAGTCCAATTAGAACTTCATTGTAATCACAGTAGGCTTTGCAAATCCTCATTTCCAAACAACTGGGGAGCCTTGCCATGAAGAGTGCTATGAGATTCAACAGATGGTACAATTCACATCAAGGTATGTGAAGGCTCCAGAGAATGTGGGGCAGACTGCATATGCCACTATGCCACTACAAAGTAAACAAGCACCCTCTATGAAATACAACATTGCTTCTATTCCAATACAAGCATCCAATTATCAGTGATATCCCAGTCTTTCCATCTGTGTTCTATGTCTCCCAGTTTTCTTATATCTTTTCTCCACAGTCTCACAAAGCTGCAGGTTAATCCTACTATGAGCTTGCAAAAGAATTGGACTCATTGCTGTTACAGTGGTGTTTATTTGTTTCTCTTTCATCTCAATGAACACACAGCACCAGCCTCATCCTGTTCAAAGCTTTAAGCGGTCACTCTTTCATGAGGTTACACCATGCTATGTATAGAAAATGTTTTGTCAACATAACCATTACATAACTCACAGGTTTTCATAACCCATCTTTTCTCCTGGGTGTATCTGTGGGAGGTGTGCTATATTTTGTATCAGTGTATCTAAGGGTTGCCTGAGGTTAGTGTGGCTTCCCTGTTTAAATTCCTTTTACTGTTATGCTCTCTTAAAGACACTGGGTAATTATAATGACCTGCTTTCCCTATCTGAAGCTCCCTAAAAAGCACACAGTAAAGAAAAATTAAAGGATAAAGAGGAAGAGCATTGACTGAGTAATGCAGAGTGAAGACAGATCGTATACATTTGCATTTTTCACAATAGCAAGACACGATTCCTTCCTGATTAGCTATTTGTTCATTCCCAAACTCTCTTTTCTGCCAATAACGGAATTGCTATAGGAAAATAATAAATAAATAAACTTTTAAAACTTAACTTAGTCTATGTTTGATGTAATTGGTCTTTGAATTGTGCTCTTTTTCTGTCAAATCAAGAAGTCTAATCTATTAAGAGTGACAACCTTATTTTCCACAGAAATTGTCAGAAGGAAATCCGAGTAGGAGTTACACAGTGCAATGCTTTAACCAAACATCTGGTGCAAATTAAGCAATGTGACAAATCAAGTTCTACCTAAAGATGTATTAATCAATTAATCATTCATTTTCTGTGCTGCTTAATGCCATTCAGGATAATGGGAAAGCCAGAGCCTATCCCAGCAGTTGGCAGGTGAGAGCAGGGTACACAGATCCATCACAATAATTAATAAACAGTAAAAAAATATATATATATAAAAATGTTTTAACAGAGTTTTATGCATAATATGAAAATCCCAAGCAGATTTAATGATGGTAATAATGGTATTCCAGCCTGATCACATTAATGATGCATTCTGCTCTGATTCTGACAGTCACGTAGCAAAACTCAGTAGTGCACCTCTAATTGAATCTGTGATGGTTCTTTTACTCTTCCTCATTCCTTCTTCAGTTATATTGTAGAGTTAAACAATTACTGTCCATTCATTTGTAAGGGTTAATTTGAAATACAAACCCTCCTATAAAAGGAGCCTTCATAGGAGCTGAATCTTCTTTAACCTTTAAGAGGCATAAATACAAATGAAACTCTAGAGTTTTTTAAAATATGCTCCAGACAAAGAAAATCGGCAAAGTAAAATACAGATAGAAAAGTTTATTCAATACATATGAAATAGTGATATCAAAAATCCTACAATTAAAAGATCAAGTGGTTACAGATGAGATTGCCAGAATTAGGTATAAAACTATTCTAATCCATCCACCAATAACCAAATGCATCATATGTCCAAGCAAACATAAGCTGCAACTCACCATACTGACAGTAAATAAATAATATTTATTTAATATCATTAATCATTATAAAACTGCAAAAAAAAAGGAGAGTCTCAGAGGTCAAGGACAAAGTTGGTGACTGCTGCCATCACCGGCAAGTTCTGGGGACAAGAACTTATCTCAGATGGACAAAAATACAGCGTTCACATGTCAATGAGATTATATTTGAGCTACTTTGGACAGAATTCCACATGCAAGAGATAAAAAAGGATCATTCAGGCTTTTATTATAAAAATGTGCAAAAGCGACCGTCTGTGATAACATAGAGGTGTCCCTTTATAAGTAGTATGGGTGACTTGCATCTGTGTGTTACGGTATTATTGATAGGCATACTGTATATTGGAGAGACATATGCTGCCATCAAGGCAACATCTTTTCCCGGGGGGTCTGTGGTTATTACAGCTAGACAATACCCATCCTCATTCTACATGATTTACAACAGCATGGCTTCACAGGCGCAAGCACTGACATATGTGTTTGTGTTTGATTAGCCAGTGGCATAGAGCTGTCTCCTGTTGAAGACATGTATGTGATTGAGAATTAAACAGTGGTTAATATGAACTGCTGAGCAGCTAAAAGCTTTAATTCAAAGCTTTATATACTTGTTGTTTTTAACTGGGAAGACTAGCAACAATGATGGGGGAAGCTAATGAGGATCCCTAATAAATAAACAAATAAAACAATAAGAATGATCAAAAAGCTTTTATTTAACTTTTAATTAGCCTAAAATTATACATATAGTTAGTAAACTATAATAATCCAGCTTAGTAAAGTTAAATTAATTTTAAAGTTTAAATAATGATGCGGCTGACTTCAGAGCAGGATAAAAATCTGATGTTATTTTTTATAAACACCTGAAACTACTATTTACATATGCTGTGAGTTATGCGTATTTTTCAATTCCAGTGGCTCTTTAAAATATGATTTCTTTGTAGCTTTAAAACCCTGTCTTTATTTTTATTAGGAGCTCCACTGGATGAATGATGCTATGGCTGAATAAACAGGCTCTTCCCGTGAAACCACAGGCTGCAGTAGCAGAAATGTCTCCATATGCTCAGCGATCATTCTCCAGGCCCCAAAGAGAATAAACAAATTGTCTCAGAGTGCAGACTTGTCCTGTGCGTGCAGGATGTTCACCAATCCAGACCCATACCACTGTGCACCAGCTTTGACTTTGTCGCAGTGATTTGTCAGGATCATGGCAGCTATCTGCAACTATGAATGACTTTTTCTATCTTCTTTTAGTAATAAGGAGAGATGAGATGCTTAATGATCACAGATGATTTTACCAGGATAGTAAGGGGGCATCACAGTCTCATTATTAAAGTAATGCCAATAACAGCAATGCTTTGTGTTATACTTTAATGGTAATGTAGGAGCCAATTAATCGACTGTCTATAAATGGCAGGAAATGATGTATTGAGGTGTGTGTTAGGCCAAATAGGTTTGACTGCTTTACTTGGAGCGCTTTAATGCTTTATTGGAAAATAATCCATCCGTATGATTATGCAAGATGCCAAAGAATGGATATAATAAATCGGCTTTTTTATATGCAGAGACAGCGTCACCAGGTAAGGAGAGTCACCTAAAATTCCGATTCTTAACACTCTAGTGGCTTAAAGCATTGGCTTAGCCCCTACAGGTAATAAAAGAGCCTCACAGTTTGCTGCTTCTCTGGTTTTGTGGTTAACTTTTTTATCATCAAGACTCAAAAGAAAAAGCTTGTACTGCAAAGCTCAGTAGCCGTAAAGTACTCTGAAGAACAAAAGGAAGTGGTGTGTGTGTCTGTTTGAAGAAGGAGGGTAGAATTGCTAAAAACTTATAATGATTCACTAAGCCTTGGCCAAGTGACAGTTAAATAACTTAAGGATGGCATCTAATAAAAGTGCAGTCCCACTTTGAGAAAGTGTTTTGGCATACTTCACACTAAAGTGCATTCCATCGCAACTACAAGAAAGTGCCATCATAACAGGGTTGATTTTTAAGTGTCATTGACTGTTCATTCATTTCCCAAAGGGCATATGCACCAACTTCTCAAACGCAATGCTGAATGAAATATCTGCTCTCTCTAATTATAGTGGGTTCAACTCCATTACCTTAAATCAGATTTTCCTGCTTACTGTATGTTTGCTATTTAAAGTGCACAAATGTACTTACACTGACAAACATGGCTGCATGCATGAACACCCAAACGGTGCAAACAGAGTAAAAAATTTAACAATGGAATTTTGGAAACTTCTTACCATCAACTGTGGTAGTAGGCAATGATCCCAACTTGGGACTTTAGTAACCACATTTAACAACTTTAAGTCTCCCACAGTGAGTTAGTTTGAAAAACAACCATCAACAAATTTATTAACCTAGAAAGACTATTGTAAGGGATGCAAATATAACCAAAATCACAACAAATATGAGATGCACAGTGATGTGGTAATGAGCGCTGTTGCCTCACACTGCCTGGTTCAAATTTCTACTGGGGTTTTTCTTTGTGGAGTTTGCATGTTCTCATCACACGTCTAGGTTTTCTATGGGTAATCTACTATCCCACAATAATAATAATAAAAAAGTTTGTTTAATTGGTAGTTAAGAAACTATCACTATTATTTGCATTAGTAAATACCCTATATAAACTTGCCCAGTGAAGCACAAATCTTTTTGCAGATGATATGTTTGTTTGCAGATAACAATATTATTGAGCTCTAAGCAACACAATTCAGTCATAGAATAAAATACTGATAATGGTGTAAGGAAAATGGGTGGTGTTATCTCAAATATTAGAAGAGCTCTTGTTGGATTCTTCTAACAAAGTAACTTGTGTTATCAGTTTGATTAATGTCCTGCTGTCTCCACGTCAGGAGTAGCCAAAAACATCTGTCCAAGCTTCAGGTAGCTCAAAACAAAGCTGCTAGACCAGCACTGCACTCTCCAATAGGTGAATGGGAGAGCACAGAAACTTCATGTCAGTCTCTCAAGCAGGCCCGGACTGGCCATAGGGAGAACCGGGAGTATTCCCGGAGCGCCGGTCTAAGATTGGCCTGCTGGCCTGCGTCTCTCTTTTTTTTTCCCCCCTTTTCTTTCTCTTCCCGCCCAGGAGACAGGCCAGGC
>JBAMHV010000016.1:10753164-10771009 GCA_037177535.1 Pseudomugil gertrudae | reverse complement strand
TTGATGTTTTTTTGTGTCTTTTTGGGCAAACACACAGCACCTGCTGAGCCGTGTGGCTGCACCCCGGCGGCCATCTTGTGGATTTAAAAATCAAGATATATAATATCAAAGAAAGCAATGTGATAACATTGTGGTGGAATTTCATATGAACAAGTCCACAAATATACGTAGAAAAAAAGGAAAGGACTGTGAGGTTTAGAATAGAAACATTAATGTGTTTTGTTTTTTGTTTTACCACCCTGTGTGGCAGAGGGGTTTCTGCTGTAACTGCATAAGATTTGCGTTGTTGAAAAATAGCGCTTTTAGCTGCACTTTGGTAGCCTGTTTTGGAACCTGAATGTTACAATACAAGGCGATCTGCACCAAACCAAATCTAAACTATACACCACAAAGTTATCTAATATACAAAAGTGCAACAAAATACCAGAAGCCAAGTCACAAAGTCCACAGATTCACAAACCTAGGAGAAAAGATCTGTTTCTAAACAGTTTCTCCCTGAATGAATGATGATGATGCCTTTTTATTTCCTGTTTGCTGGTGTGTTGGATGGTAATTTGTTGAGAGGTTTTGGGGAATTCAAAGGGTGCAGGTGAAGGTGTGGTTGATGATCTTTTCCTCTCCAGGTGAGGGTGCAGGCAGGTTGGCAGGATGAAAATGACAGATGATAAATAAATGACAGGCGTCCATAACATTTTGTTTTCTATGCATTTTTAATAGCTGATCATTTAATTGTTTCAACATTGGTTACTTTTTATCATTTCAGACACTGTTGTTTCAGTAATTTTTTACTTTAAAACATCATATTCATTCTGATTCATTCGTCCAGCGTTAAAGCTTGTCATGACACCCAGCTGTTGTACATTTAGGGTACAAGTCAATGTAGCTTTAACCACATGAATGTCAAAAAGGAATGTCAGATGAATGCTTTATCATATGATTTATCCACATTAATGTCAGAAGTCAACTTTTTGCATTATTGCATTTTTCTACAAGACAGTACACTGTTAAGGCAAATATTGTAAGTGAGATATAGCTAATACAGTTGATCTGTTCGAGATTGGTGTCTCCTAGTTTACGGTGCATCAGTTTCTATCCATTATTGTCCATACAATGTCTTTTTCAAAGTAACTTACATTTATCATATTTCTACTATAAGTCACTGATTAAACTTTGGCTTATGCATCATTAATTTCACCAAAGCAAAGAAATGTAAATGTGAATTAAGCCAGGCACAGTTTGACTTCCATTTCCTTTCTTATAGGAAAGCACAGAATATAACGACATGCAATTTCCCTCACAGCAGCTTGCAAGAGAATAGTAGCTATCTGAAGTAATAAAAGTCATTTACAGCACAAACAAATGATGGAATTTAGATGGCAAATTACCTTCTGGTTTATTTTTCAGCAAATGCATTTTCTCCTTGCAGTTTATTTTCTGAATAATTATTTTATATTTCAAAAGCCATTCCTGTATGATCATTTTTATATCACTCTCCTGTGCATGGGCAGCAAAGAGTTGAGACACACGTGTCACCTCGCCTGTTTCAAACCTCAGCTGCTGTCTTTTAGGTCTGTTTTTTTCTTCTGTGTTTAGCTGGTTTATCTGGGTACCCCCGCTTCACCCCACAGCCCAAAAACATGCATAATGTTAATCTGTGATTCTACATTAACTGTAAATGTGAGTGTGTGGTGTAATGATTTTTTGTTTATTTTCATTCTGGGACTCATCCGATGTGCATCCCAATTCTGTTCTATTACAACAGGAATAAGCTTCAGCTCCTGTGATACTGAACAGGAGGAAACAAGAGAAATAAGTACAGTATGTTTCTTAATGCTAGAAATTGTACTGTGCAAGTCTTTAATTCCTTCATTCATCCCTGCATATGTATCATTTGTCAGTAAGTAGCTGTACAGTGGCAACAATAGGCTTATTTACATGGACACAAGTATTTTGTTTAAACAAAACTGATCAGATTGTGGAGTGCATTGCTTGGGATTATAAACAAACTTTGAAAGAAGGAGAAACTAAAACTGGTAAAGTTGTAATTATTACGCACACACAGCAGTGACTGTTTACATCAGAAACCACCTTATTCTCATTTAAACAGTGCAGGTCTGATTGGATTTGTAACATGTTGTCAGTCTGTTTCTCAGATGATCTTCACATACATGGTCCAGGACCAGCTGCTGTTTTCCTGGTTTAATTGTAGGGTAGATATATATATCTATGACTAACATGGAAATAATTATCTAAAGTTGTTACAGTGAATTAAACCTAATTGTTGTTGTTTATATAATACTTGACCCTTTTAGTTCCAAAGTGATTCTGAGCTGTAAAAAGATATCCCAGATAGCCAATGTGGATCTACTTTCTCTTCTATTCTTAAATGGTACGTCTTCTTTTTTAAGAACAGTTTGACGAGCTTGAATTAATGTCATGAGTTTGCATAACTATATTTAACTTTTCTCGCCTATTTTTTGTCTTTATCTCCTGAGGTGGCCTGTGACTATACAGAAACATTATTCGACTCCTGAGTCTAAATCTGTCTCTATGGTTACCAGATGATAGATAATGGCAATAGCTGACTGCTGTAAATCTCTAAGTGGACTTAATTGCATGATCCATCCCTTTGTATTTGTCACTGCCTGCCACCAACGAGTGCAGTGGCACCAATGCTTAGTGTTACAAATCATAGCAGGCATTGTTGTCTTAACCAGATCTGAGCTCTAAGTGTAGCATACTTTGGATTTAAAAGTACTTAATACTTTCAGATGAGACACAGGGTCATGGAGGGTTTCTTCTTATTAAAGAGAGTGAGAATAGTACACAAGCTTTTTTTCACAATTAATATAGCCCCCTGTCTCTCAATGCCTGCATTGCTGCAATATACATTGTCCTTGTTTCCAAGCCTTTCACACATGCACGCACACATGCACGCACACAAAAACACACTGCTATGCAGGTTCACTGAGCTCTGTTTTCTCTCAAATGGTTATTAGTCTTCCCAGAGGGTACAGGACTTACAGTATAAGCACATTATATCAGAGTGCTTATTATGTTTCTACCAACAGAGCTTTTTTACTTGCTTTGGAAAGAAACAAGCACCGAGCTCAGCCGCATTAACAATGATAACACACTGTTTACAAGCGCAAGGACACCTTAGGGCACAGAGTATGTCTTATGCTGTTGCAAGTTGCCACAGAAACTACAGGTGGTCCTTCAAAGCTTATACCAAAATATATTTAAACAGAAATATGCTAAGTAGACAGAAGAGAAGAAACTTAAAAGAAACACACCTTACAAAACTTAAATGGACCACCAGAAAGACAGTATATAATAGTATATTGCTAGGAAGTTGATGATAATTAGCACAAGGTAAATTGGTTGTGAGCTGCTATGACACAAGTGGAAGTGATACCCTCAAATGTTACCACATGCTCATATTCAGCAAGCTGACAAATAACTTATAAGACATCTGCTTATAGGCTGCAACTGCAAACTTCCAATAATGTGACTGGACCAGACGGTAAGCACACAGATGGCTCTTCCGCCCCTACAAACACTGTGAGGTGACTCAGTGTTCAGAACCTGACAGCTAAAATTAGACCTCCACAATCTCCGACTGAGAGTAAAATAGCTCCTGTCTTTGTAACAAGATAAAATAAAAAACCTAATTAAATATTGATTCAGCAAGTTCAGGCGACCTTGTATGCATAACACTATTAAAGCGAAGAATTTGTCATCATTAATGTCACATCATTGCAATAACACACAGCAAATTTTAGTTACTAAAGTAAAATAGCACAATCGTGTGTGGTCAATGGTGAATGAAATATCTACACTTAGTTCCAGGATACTTTAGTAGCTGATGTTTAAATCCAAGAAGCTTGTGGCAATCAAAGAAAATACACATAATGCATATTTATTTGATAAAAAGGAGCGAGGGAGGGAAATGGGAGACAATTTCAGATGTGTTTGGGCTTTGTGATCAGTTAATACCTTTATTTTCCCTTCAAGTGTTTAAAAAGGAGAAGGCTTCAACTGAGTGGTAACTAAAATTCTTGTTCTAGGTAAAATAAGAAACACTAGAGGCTGATATCCTTCATCTAAAATTGAATTACCTTAGGGGAAGTTGGGCTAACACATCTATTTACCAAGCAACCATGCACCTAGGAGAACAGTAGCCCAGAATAGGAAATGGTTCATTTATATTACAACCAAATAGATGCAGGGGTGAACTGCCACAACAGCTTTGCTTCTGGAACAACACCTTTGCTGTACTCTCTCATGGTGCAAGTGCTCTCCACATTGTCACTTTTTGTAATAAATGCAACATGGTGCATAAAGTCTGCTCATCAGAATGCATTAATATTAAACTACCACACTGCTTCACACTGAATATTCATTTTTAACCTTGCATGGTGCTATGTTTATGTCCAATCTAAATAAGCAAACAGACAAGCACTATCAACAACAAGCACTGGTAAGCTATAAGCAGAATCTGAGTGTTGATTGTGTGCGTCTTCAGCTTTGAGCTAGTGGGCACCAACACTACAAGTTACTCCTTACAGTGTGATACAGTCACCATATACTCTGCACAAACCTAAACCTTGTTATAAAAATCATATTGAAGATCTAAAGTTGCATAGCTCGGGTTGAGACATTAGAAAAATGCTGTTCTAATGGAGAGTCCCTACAAACAGTATATAAAGCAGAGGTTTGTGTGTTTGTGTGAGACAGTCCTGAGACAACCCTCCATCACTTCAGGAGAGCACCTGCACTTTCTCAGGTCAGTCATCCATTAAGACTCTGATTGCTAAGGCAGCCCTGGTACACTCTGTACTTACACTCCGATGCGAAAAATAGCTGATCCCCACCAGCTTTACACATACAGCAGCTTTTCATATACTAACCTATAGCTATAAGAATTGGGTAGAATTTTTGTGCACTTCTAACATTTTCCCACATTAACTGCTTTGACCTGAAATATTCTCTGAACTCCCTTCAACTTTTAGTGCATGTCACTTTGAATATGTAACTATTAGTCCTCACAAGATTGTAAGGTCACATTTGATCAATGTTAAAGTTGTAGTTACATCACTTTATGAGTAAGTCACAGTAATAGTTTGGATCAGAAACCTTTAATACTAATAGTTAGACAAGATGTCTGCAATGGACTAGCGACCTGTCCAGTGTGTACTTTTGCCTCTGGCCAGGTGATTTCTACCATAGGTTCCAGCCCCTTAGCAACACTGCATTGGAATAATCTGGTCTAGAAACTTGATGGATGGGTGGATGGATATCTGTGCTGTTAAAGTGATGCATTTTATATTTTCACTATATACTGGTCATTCTGATTTTGTAAAGTGAAGCCAAAAAAAGGGACAAACTCATACCGAAAATGATCCATAATGATGAAAATGCAAGACTTGATACTCAACCAACACACTTAAAAAGATATACAAAAGAAACTATTCTCTTTGCCTTGGTAAGTACCCAGGGACAGACAAGAAAAGTGAAAGCCGTGAATAAGTGGTTTAAAGTGGTTTTCTTATCAGCAATACCCAGCAGTTGCACAGATAAGCTGGAATAGAAACATGACTTCTGATTAAGGACCACTGAGGTTTAGGTATATTGTTGACCCAAACTAATAACTTTTCAATGACATATCTTCATAAATTGAGTATTAAATTAACTCAAGCCCATTTTACCTACATGTTCCACTACACACAGATATGTTCAGAGCTTAAGTAGCTTTCCATGTTTTATTACATTTCCAAATCATCTTTAAATCAATTAGATTCATCTATAATAAAAAAGTATGTTTTTTGGAGTGTTTTCTCAGATTGTTAAGACCAAAAAAAACGTAAGTGTGAATAACAGTCGAAGTGTTGCTACAATATATTTTAATTTAAAAGCAAAAACTAAAAGCATATGAAAGCAGAGATCCTCTGCTGTGGCTATAATTGAAGATGAAACAGAAATAGAAAGCAGCAGTGAACATGCAGCACAGCGAGGTGCAAAGTGCACATAAAATGCTGTGGTGGAAATTGTCACTAAAATATACAAGAATACAAAGTGCAATAATGTTAAATTGCTCTGCTGTGCTGCTGCCTCCACCACACAAGCTTGTTAGACTATCCTTCTTTGCTGTCACTGATTTATAAAAACTAGAATTACAAAGAAAGGAGTTAACTCTTAACTCAACTTTACTCATAAAGCCCTTTAAAACAACTATTGCTGAAACAAAGGTAGCCAAAGAAAGAAAAACAATTTAAAGGAAGACTATACAATAAAATAGTTGTTCATTGCTTCTAAAACATTTAAAAAACAATAAACAATTCTAAATAATAAGAGATTAAAACAAAAAAACAAAAGGAATATATAATAAATAAAACACTAAACCAACATCAGTCACACACTGTGGTGAAAACCAAAGAATTAAAAAAAGGCCAAAGAATAAAAAGTCAGATCTTTCCCTGACTACATGGAATTTAAAACATTAAAGGTTCTTGTGTCCTTCCTCATGTCTGTCGCAACACAGTTTTGTCATGGAGGTCTGTAGATAACTGTGTTGTATGCAATCATTTCTGTATCCTTAAGTAAGTAAGGGTTCATTTAGTGATGAAGTAAATCCAGGAACTCAGTCCATAGCTGTAAAGGGACATTGATGAAAAAGGATGAGCTCAAGTCACAGGGCCATGGCAAAGCGTGTGAATATTTATCTACCTATATGGGATATCTTCAATACAGAATATAACCTGCTGGAAGACAAAGCGTGTAGGAATACATCCATTGAAAGCATCACAATATCTCTGACAGGGACTCAATTTAAACTTTCCCCTCTTAAAAATACTTTTATTGTCCAGATGGTAAGCAGATGCCAGGCTCCGACAAGTCTCCTCTTCAATATATAAATGTGTTAATAGAATACCACACAAACCACATTAAATTAATGTAAAACACATCAAATGTGCTGTAAACAGCCCCGGCTGCATTGATGCACAAACATTGAACCCCAACGCATGTTATTCAAAGAAAAAACAACCAAAACTAGCAAAGAAAATTTATTTAAAAAAAAAAGCATTTTAAAGCTTACAGTGTTGTGCAAAGATATTGAGATTTCTGGGGTGTTATGTTATTGATAGTACAATAATAATATTACTAAATATTACTAATATAGCATCATAATAAAATAGAGCATCATCATCACATCATAACATAATATAACATTATAATACCATGTGAAATATACTGAAAAAGCTGCATGGTCGGTACTAAACCAAACCTCCTCTGGCAACCAAAAAACTTTCAGAACATTAAGAATCATTCAGATCTGTTTTGAGGATCTCCCCCCAACCATCCAGCACAAAGCTCAAACTGTCATGCAGCACAGCTCTTTGTAAATCTATCTGTAATGTTCAGACTGAGGGACTGTGAAGGCCAAAAGCAAAGCTTTGTTTGTAGAACTTATTATAACAATGTTGATTTTAAGTTGTGCTGTGGGATTGTTATTCTTTCATACCACTCTCTTGTGACCCTCATATCTTTTGCAAATAATGCAGTGTTGTTCTTTTACCAGTTGCAGGTATTTCATTGAATTCCTTATTCTCTTTATTTAAAAAAAATGTTCCCTGCGTTAACAACAGCCAATGCCAAAAAAAAAGATTGAGAACGATTGTGCTTAATAGAATGCTTCATATATGTTATTATTTTTAATAAACATACATGCAATGCAGTCACGGAACGCTATTCTCATTTCATCAGCTCCCTTTATATTTGTGCTGATGTGGGTTTAGATGCTTATATGCAAAACAGTTGAAATTTGCATTACCGTGTTAAGACCTTTCTGAGCTCCTGAGTGCTGAACACGAAGTCTGGACAGGGTTGGTTCAAACTGAGGATCTTTTCCTTTTTTTAGGTGTGTGGTCGAGACAGAATGCAAGCAGCAGGGAATCTGGACAGGGATTACAGCTGAGCAGCACAGGCTGAGGTTTTGCAGAGGGATAAACAGGCAGAAAAATCAAAAAGATGTTTAAGCAAGTCAGGGCTGAATTCAGGCTAAAGAATGCTGCATATGTCTGTAGAGAGGTAATAGCAAAAGACTGACTACAGAAACTGTGGTTTGAGAGAGGAGAAAAGAGCCTAATCTGGCAAATAGTTGAGGTTCGAATCAGGCTTTTGTTCCAGGCACTCCAAATTGAATACATCCAATGTGTTAATCTTTAAAGGCTGAAAAGCTTGAAAATGAAAAGAAGCTTTTATCTTCAACTTTTTGCCTTTTTCAGTTCAATAAACCTTTTTTTACTAGATTAATCATATAAGCAAAAAATGTTACCACTGCACGCTTGTTCAAATCTGTATTCAATAATCACATGTGCTTACGTAATGTGGACGTATAATGCAGCTGCAGCAGGTAAAGACAATATATTTTAAGTTAACAGGCAGTCAACTTAAATGTTATAGTGAAGACATACATGGAGTAAAATGAAAATAATACTGAAAAAAGCATCATTGTGAACTGTATGATTATGTGTTTTTATGAGACATTCTGAGCTTGACACTGGACATATGCACCAACAATACTGGTGGGAGTTGAAATGGAATAAGTGTTAGACAGAACAGTACAAAATACAGATACTTGGCCACAGAACAGAGTCAACAGTCTCCTCATCAAATAACACGTAGAGCCATCTGACAGGCACAACATGACGTGTATATAAATTCTCTGCAAGTGTGCTAATAGTGCAACGTAAAATGATTAAAGACCCATTTGGAAAGTGTCACCAAACATTTTATCATCTTGACACGGGTTTTTATGAATATTTGTTGATGCGTGTTCACATTTGTCTTTATGCTTGCAGAGTTGAGACTGAACAATTTCAATGTTAATAGCATTATCAATCGTTTTACTTTAAATATTTTTGTGCAAACAACAAGATCTTATCAGAAAAGTTTGTTGATGGTTTTTTTTAATTAGTTGACACACAGATTTTCAGTAGTGTTGATTTTTGTCTCCATGGCAATAATCTCTTAGGTCTAGTATTTTTAAAAACTATTACATTTCGGTACCATCGACCCTTTTGAAGCCCTTCATGGCTGATTGAGCTTGTGAAATAATCACATGGGCTGCAAGTGCATTTGGAAATCTGTTTTCAGTAAGCAAACAAACCAAAAGTACTCTTCAATACAGAACAAACCAGAATGTTTCAAGCATATAAACTCAATTTAATTCCAATCAATGGATTACTATCAATATTTACAGTGTCAGAAAGGTGGAAATGGGATAAAAGTTTTCTCAGTGATACTTCATCCTCATGTGAATGTGCCAGTGTAATCATTTTGCAGATAACTGGAAAGTCCTGAGTTTAAAGATAAAAATTCATTAATATATTTTGACTTTTAAATGTCACTGACATTCCACAGAGATCACCGCCCTCTTCCTTTAAAACCTAAACTTGTGTTTGTAGTTTCAATTACTTTGCAAAGCACGTAGTCTTAGTGAAATTAATGAGTGTGGCAAGAAAACCAGAGCTTAGTTTTCAGTCATTCAAAGTTTACATTAATCAAGTTACCTGCAGGAAAAGTAATGATACTGTAGCCATACAGCAAGCCAGTATTGACTTGACACGGGATGTCCACCCTAAGAGAAGTATGATTTAGAGAAAAATATTCAAACACTTGAGGTGCAAACTTTGTCATTCTTATGGATTTCCTTTATTCATCTAAAAATACATCAAATATGTAGCTCAGTGTGGGTGGCTGTGTTTTACCAGTGAGATTTATGTGCACTGTACAAAAAAATGTGTATATTTTCAAAAATGCATGACAGCTTACGGCTATAGATTCAAACTGCCAAAAAAATGTTGTTAGAGATGGTATGACTAATGCACATCATAGACTAATTGTGGTACAGAGTTTTGGCAGAGACATTGATCTCCCTCCTCTAAATATAGAGGCTTTGGCTATGTCTGGAAATGTGCATGTAATGGCAGCAGAAGGGGATTGAGCTGTAATCATAGAGACTAATTAGTGCTTAAGGCCTCATGTTGTGATGGCAGCTAAAACACAAATAGAAGCACTGCTTATGCTTGCACACAAATATACCAATATACATATTAGCAAGGCATTTATTTTTAAGGAAGTAACAATCAGGAGTACTCCGCTACATAAACGTCTGATGCTGAAGGAGTATGAAGCTTAAAAAGTTGTTCACGATAACGATCAGTTTGTGAGTTGCCACTGCTGCATATAATGGTGATATTTGCAAAGATTTAGCAATTACTGGTGCTTCTGGAAGAAACCAGAAGATGAGTAGGGGGAGGGCACCAGTAAAATAAATGCCACACTGCTATTATGCTATTTTGTAATAAGACACTCCTTTATCTGTCAGCACAGCATTCAGTCCTGCTCTTAGAGAAAGGAGAAGGGAGACAAAAAGATGGTAAATGACAAATTGGATGCAAAATTGTGAATATGAACGGAGCTGAGGGAGGAGGTTAGCGCTAAATCTGGAATATGGTGACAGTACATCAGTGTCATTTTTCTAAAAGATGCAGAACAAAAGAGAAAAGTGGGGCTAAAAAGGAAAGTCAGTGTGACATTAAAACAAGATAAAATGATACAAAAAGAAATTCTTTCAACATTCTCGCAACATATTTAGTCCATTCAGATCATTCAAATGTATGTAAACACCTTTGGGTGACCTTTGTTTCATAAAGAAGTTTCATTTAGCATTATTTTTATTGAGACATGTTTCATGCAGTAAAAACTGCAAGCAGACTTTAACTCAGTAAACCTACAACTATAACGGATAATACAGGATATAACAGGATAATATAATGTTTTATGTTTGTCATGTACATAAATAAGAATGTTTTACATTTTCTCAGAGAACTTGAATAATTTTTCATTAAAAAAATTAGTAATAAAGTTTTAGGCAAAATGTATTTATCGAATTACACCTAAAAATCAGAGGAAAAAGTTAAACATGTGTTGTGGTATATGCAAATGTTTGGTCATCACATTAAGTTATTTTCCTTATTGCTTTGTGACAGGCATTACCCTGATATCAATGTATGCATTCAGTTATTTGAACTTCTTCATAGTCTGTCCCAGTTTGCCTAAACTGCCAGTTCTCCACATTAGGAAGCTGAAATTGCAAACTTGCAGAGAATTTTACCATATTTATTATCTATTAGCTTCATTTTCAGTTACACCCTCACTTGTTTGGAGACATTTGTAGTTAGTAAATGTTAACACAAGGTTTGGGGAACCTTGATCTGAAAGTTTCGAGACCTCCCAGTTCCAACACACCACATTCAAATGAATCAATCACTGTGCATCTTAATAAGCTGTTAGATTTATTTAAATTGAATCAGGTGTGCACGCCACAATGAATGGTTACCTTCATGTTAATAAATTAGGAAAAACTGTGATATAACTATTATCAGAACCACAAACGCACAATATTTTCCCTTTTTTCTAATCCTTTTGGTGTGTGCTGTTTTAAATTTCTGTCCCAATGCTTTTCCTCAGACAGTGTTGCATAAGCATCAGATGATTCTTAACTGTACACTTTCAGGCGTCACTCCATCATGCTTCCCCTACAGAGCTCCTCATAGCAACATCTGATCCATCCTGAACCAAGCGTGTAATTAAAATGGATGCTTGCCTGATATTAGCTGTTGCCCTTCAATGTGCTGCTATCTTGACATCACTTTGACAGCCCGTTACTCGCTTGCTTCTTCAGCACCGGCTTGTCAGTTGGAATGATATGCTATTCACCAAAAATTACTGGCTGATATGCACTGTGAATGAGAAGCAGAGGTCATGCTTAGAAATGTAATATTTATTTATTTATTTTAGACTGAAATTGTCAACCATCAAGTGGAACACATTTAATACTATGCAAAAAGTTTCTACTTAAGTAATAAATCTATGAAAACACATAGTGGTTTTCTTCTTCTTAAAGCCACCGTGCATGCACCTAAGTAAATTATTCTGCCATGCACCATTAGATTTAGATAATTACTTTGTGTCTGTTTGCATGTGTATGTGTAAGAGAGACAGCATATTATACTGATATATACAGTCGGCCACTCATGTGTATCAGTGATTCATTTTGTCGAGGCTCTGTCTATCACCAGGATAATGTCTCGTCTCCTGAAAAGCACCTGGGGAATGCATCTACAAACAGAAGGTTAAATAAATCAATCAATAACATTAATTGTGGTGCATCGTGTGGTGAACAACTTGTCTTGTAACTGTACTGCACAATGTTCCCTTGAGAAACATCTGAACACACTTTGGAAAAGCTGCTTTGGTACTTTGCTTATCGTGCCCTCTGCATGTTAACACAGGCCAGGAAACTTATTCCCCAGATCAAATTTAATTATAACTCAGTATGCAGGGGATTATGCAAAGTAAGTAAACATTAGAAGAGTGACAGGGGAGGTTAATTCCTGAGGTGGGTCTGCAGTACTTTTATCATATTCATCTTAATGTTTCATGATAGTTTAAGTGCCCATGTTACAGCAGTATTGTATCAATGAATAGCTGGATGAGAATAATATCACACTGATTGAGTTGAAAGGAATAATATTGTCACTCTATAGATGGTGTTTGGCTCCTCTGCTGTTATCTCCATTATCCTTCTGGGCCAACTCCAGTACTGAGCCGTGTGCATACTCAATATGAAGTCTGACATGACAGAGGAAGCTCAAATGGTAAATGGTCCATGCTAATATAGCACTTGTTTGACCTTCTTTAGGCACTCTAAAGCACTTTACAATGTGGTTATCTATTCTCATTAACACTCATTCAGTTGCTCATATTTGCATGCTATATGCAATGTTTTTTTCCCTAACCCTATCCCTGTTACAAACTAATATGCATTTAGAAGCTCTGTGGGATTCTGCGTCATACTCTTCAGCACAGGGCTGAGGATTAAACCATTGATCTTCATTGCAGAAGATGACCACTGTATCATCTTAGCAATGAGTACCAGCCATTTGTGTCATTTGAGCAATTATTAGCAGAAAGAGGTCAGCTGTATGATTTGGGGACCTTTCCTGCCGTTTGCTTTTCCACTCTGATAGATTTCATACAAATGCAGCTGATCCATATATACTGCTATAAGCATGTCATAAAGCACAGCAAGTCTTTCTGGCCAGAAGGTGTGTATTATATCACAACCTTAGCTGCCAGCTACTATGAAAGCCACTGGTTCTTGTTTTCTTGTTCAGGTAAAACACCAATGCTCCATTGCAAGTGGAGAACTGGAACTGGTTTTGTGTCCCTTTCCTCCATAATCTTCATCTTACGCTGCAACCAAACGGCAACCTCCATTGGATAAAAGTGAAGCATATGTGGCAGTGCCAAAAAGTGCAGTTTAACCCTGATCTACTAGGGGCTGTTTAATCTTGAAATTCTGCATAAATTTGGGTGTGCTCCTTTGATTGGCAGGTGTCCAATATCTGCTGGTCAGAAGGCAGAGTGTAGCGCAGCTGCAGCCAGCTAACAGCACATTTTATCCCACCTACTTCCGTTACCTCGTTAGATCAAAGTTAGCTCAGTTAGCTCTTAGCTACAGGCAGCGCGGAGTTTGATAGATATTAATCATCCACCCCCACACTCACAGCAACTCCTCCAATAAAAAAAATCCACCTCTTTGAAGGTTTAATACATTTTCCAAGAGTGGCGGCACATGTAACACTGCCAGAATATGGCCAATCTAGCTTCACCTTAGCTCTTCAGAGACAATATGGGTGACATCAAAGAGGCTCCATCTTTTTATATACCGACTATGGCTTCAACTTAGTATACATTTTAGGACACTGAGTTGGAAGTTGTCTGTGTTGGCTCGGTAATAACTGGTTTATCATTATCTGTATGTGTATGCCATTCCATGAGTAGTATTGCAACAACACTTTCTGAATAAGACCATGAAGGTATTTCAACCTTACACAGTGCTTGGGCAGTGGCCTAGAAAAATGATCAAAAGTATGTTATTTACAGAAATTGCTTTATATGCCTACAATTTACATGAGAGTGCTCATTTAATGAACCAACATCTAGCCAAAGTTATGCAGCAATAACAGTAATAACTCAATTATTTTTGCATAAAATGAACCACCACCACCACACACACACTTACTAGGGAAAATGTTCTGTGCTAAACTTCTGTGCATCTTAAATATTGTTGTTCTCCCTTCATCCTTGCAATGTAATGTCATTGATCTGGTACATTATAGCACTCAAGCTTGCTTAAAATCCCTCGTTAGTACTTTCTTTTTTTGTGAATGCCTCTGGTAATGTCCATTCATTCACTTTCAACTCTCACTTTTCCAAATTCATGGTTGCAGTAGTGGGGTCTGCAGTCTATCCAAGGCGCTATCACACAAAAGGAACAGTGCACTCTGGACAGGGCTCCATTCCATCACAGGGACAAACAACCACAAACACTCATATTAACTCCCCCGGGGCAATCTGTTATATTTCATATACTAGTGGTTTTCCTGTGGACATACATCTGACCTGAGTTATCTCTTATAAAGCACTACACACTGGATAATATGCATTGTTACTGGCCACACATTTTAACATGGGGGATGGTTCCTGTGATGCCATGACTGCCTTGCTTCAATAGAAATACAAACATTTATATATAAGCTGAGAGAAATGCTCCGTTTTGGACATGTGCCCAAACATATTTTCTGTTAAAGGTTCAGGTGGTTGGGAAATGAGTACATTTATAAACTGTATGTTTATAAAAACAAAAAATGGGTAACCATTGGATATATATGAAAAATATAAAAGAATAATTTGCTTTAAAATAGTAACAATTTGTACAAAAATATTTCAGATAAAAACTTTCTATCACAATGAGAAAATTCTTGTTTAGAGATATAAATCCAGGTAATGTCTGTGTGAGGAGGGTTCATTTTAATATTCATTGTATGATTGAATACAGAAACATATAATCAGAGACAAGATTCTTTTGTAAGTTGTCTTGAAATGGATTCCTAGACCCCAATTTTGTCTTCCCTTCATATTAAACAGAACACACGTATGGGCTTGATTACATCTATTTAGGAAAAAAAATCACCATTTGTAGGATCCCCCTGCTGAATTAAGTGGACCGCCTACTGCTGTCATAACACTGAGATACTGCAGGTTATCTAATACACAGCAAATAAACTATAAGTTATGAGTTTAAATAATATGAAGGCTCTCTTTTACATGAAACACTAAGCAAGCTGTAGAACCCAAGATATGACACATTAAAAACTGCACCTATAAAGAGGATGGTTTACCAGTCACTAAAAGATGATTATCTTTTGTTTCATCTTTACTGTTTAATTAGATAAGCCAAGCACTTAATCCAGTCTTAAATGCCCAGCACAATATAAAAAATAGCAGGGTGAAAGGAGGTTTGGGACTGTTTATTACAGCATTAATCACAAGGTACCTTTCTGTCTGGAGCAGAAGGCTCTGCCAGCAGTTCAACTGTGCAATACAATAAAGCAATAAAAGTGAGAAATGTGAAGGTTTTCAAGCAGGCCATCGAGTCATTTTCTGTTAAACACAGCAGTAAGTGAAGAAATGATGAGGTCAGGAAATAAAAACTGAGTTTTCAGATATGATTTAAACTCTGGGTTGTTTTATATCTCATTCAGGCCATTTACGGAGCATTTATAATTCACTGCTGTATAAAAACGCTTTGAGTGTTTTTAGAAGGCAAATGAGAAGAAGAAGAAGAAGAAACTTAAATGGAGCATAAAATTACATTATTCAAATACAACACAACACTCCTAAAGATAATGCCAGTGTCTTAAACACAGCACCAGTGAGGGTCACTAATTAGTGAAGGCTTCAAACATGTAGTCTCCAAGGTTTCCGGTAGGTTTTGGTTAAAATGTTACAGCAATGTAGACATCTTTTACAAATTGCTAGCTTGCTTTAAAAACTGTAATCAATATGATAGCAGTGATTTTGAAAAAATCAATCTGTTATCTTTAATTTAATTAACACAGTTTACCATTAATAATAATTTTGTTTTTACATTATGGTTCACCTAGATGTCACAACTATGTCCTTTTCCTAAATCTGAACCCTTAACCAGATCAATATTCTATTGATCTAGTGACAGTCAGTGTAGTTTATTCAACAGTGACCTTTTGGATAACAGCAAACGGCTATTAATACTGGCACATGTATAAAGCATCTACTTCTACTATGCCTACATGTGCATATACTCGTGCATAGCAACATTCGCATTAATTACAGTTCCTTTTCTGTAAGTAATTGGCATTGGCATTTTCTTTCTCTGCACATGGGATTTGCTTTTGGTATGCTAATAAGCACTGCACAAGGCAACAAATCATGTGTTTTTGAATACCTCATATTACCCAAATAGGAAGAAAGATAATTGTCGCAGTCCATAGTAGCAAATATTTTTGCTTTACAGATTGAGACACTGCATAATAAATGTTTTTTATCATGCAGTTCACTTTATGATCATGAAGCATGCCAATGATCAGCCAAATGATGTAAAATGATGTGTCTTCCGTTTTCAAAATCTGCCACTGTGTTTTGTGATTGTGCATGTTCCTTGCCTTTTGTGTGATTGTTATAATCTTATAATAATTTGGCTCAAGGACAGCCCTTTAATAGCATGCACAATATATGCTGCATACCGTGAAATCATAACTGTGGATTCTAAAAGTCAGAATTTTAAATTTGGTAACGTTTCCCAGTAAAAGTGACATATAAAACCAAGTCTGAACAAACACACTGTATACACTCACAAACCTAACAATATGCAATGTATGTGAATAGGCACAGTTTACTGGTGAATTATTAAATATATTAATTAAATAATTAATTAATAAATAAATACATAGGGTCACCTTTACATTAGAAAAAAAAAGTCCAGCCGCTCAAAAGTTTCAGTGCGCCTCCAATATTTTATGCGCCTTACTGTTGTCATTTACGGCAGACATTAGGCATTTGATATACATGCCTGTTAGTTATGGACACAGATAATACAGTTATTTGACTAAAATCCAGAAAATTGTACTTTAAAATGTATGCATCTAGATGTAAATCCAGAACACTCCCGAAAACACTAAACATAGATAAATAAATATCAAAGTTACAAGGATGACGTGTGTTTATGGGTCCTTCGGACTTCCGGGTGCAGATAAACAGGTTGCATACGGAGTTGCCTCGCCCCAAAGATGTGAGTTTTACAGCTGTTTCGTGTTATATTTATCTTGTACGCAGTTCGTATCTAATGGCCGGTGTTTGTGTATTAACACAGCTCTGTCCAAAAATTTTTTAGGGCTAAAGTAACGTTTAAAATCACCCTGACGTCGGATCCCCGGCTGCCATACAAAGTGTGAGTATGCTGACAGCTCCGCAGTCAAGGCTGACACGCCGCATCCGGCTACTTTTAAGCATTTTTAAATTAATTTTTACATATAATGTAAACCCGAATGTAATGTTTGAACTGTGAGACTGTCTTGCAAATGTGAATATTTATTTGAGCAACGTAAAATGTGGTGATAGGGAGAACATATGTCAGACTCTCTGTTGCCTCGCTTATTACATTCAGCTTCCGCTTTATATTGAGTGGCAATTAGTTGTGTTTTGGATGAAAGTCATTAGTTAAAACAATATCCCACTGGTGCATGCTGCATACTTTGCTATTATTCTGTAGTCACTTAAAAAGCTAAGGCATAACTTGCAGCTTGTTGGCTGATCATCCAGATCATACTAACCTCAATGTTTTGACCAGAAGTTATTTCACCATTAAGGTAGCATGTGGCCTCCTTGGAGC
>JBAMHV010000016.1:10739621-10750929 GCA_037177535.1 Pseudomugil gertrudae | reverse complement strand
GCCCTGTGATGGACTGGCGACCTGTCCAGGGTGTACCCCGCCTCTCGCCCGATGTCAGCTGGGATTGGCTCCAGCCCTCCCACGATCCCGTTCAGGGAATAAGCTGTAGAAAATGGAGAGCTACATGCACATTGTGGCAAAATTCCAGGTCCAGCTGAAAACATAACCATTTTTGTGTTATTAATCATTCATAGAAACCATATGGTTCTAATGACCCATTGTACATTTAGATCAAAGACATCCAGATCATACTAACCTCAATGTTTTGACCAGAAGTTATTTCACCATTAAGGTAGCATGTGGCCTCCTTGGAGCTGTTTGCATAAACAGACAATGAAATATCACAATTGTGTAAAAGTTATTTTACCTCCATCCTCAAACCTCCAACTCTCTCTACATTAACATATTTGGGAAATACATTTTTATTTTTAAGGTACTTTTTAAAATCGGTCTTCTTGTCTTGTATCTCACATCTTTTTGATATGTTGTCTGCTGGTTTGTTTGGCCCCTTAGAGGTCTCTCTAACCACTGAGAGCTGCACCAAATTAAAAACTAAGCATCCTGCTGCAAGTACTAAATTCTGTGTAATTATGCCTAGAAAGGTTTTATATTTCTCTAGTAAGGTTACACTCAATTTTCCTTTTCATCTCTTTATTTTTATAAATGTCAGGATAAATTGAGAGCTCCAGAAAAGTACATGTAAGGTTATTAGGACATAATGAACCCAAATTACTGAAGTAAACATTGCTCTTGTCTGTCAGAAATAAGGTTGGCTGTTGCCCGTGTTCCTTTACAGGTTTAAAAGAACTAACTGTATGGAAATATAATAATTAAATCCAGCATTTCCTATTTTTTATATTATTTCTTTATGTCTGTTGAATTTGTTTGTTGCAGATTAAGTGTCCCAGAAAGCACGCCATTTACAGCAGTTTTAAAGTTTGCTGCTGAGGAGGTAAGTTCACCATAAAATGACTAAAATACAAGTAAAATGTTAAACATACAAAACGAAATATTTTATATCAAATGAGCTGTATAAATGTCTGCAAGTCACAATACATTCCCACATTTGCCATTTAACGGTGAAACTTACGAAGGAAAGGGGAGCTAAGAGAAGTGTGTCACAGATACAGCAGCTGTGTCTCTTTACAGAAGCTCAGCAGTCGTTGGGTAAAACTTGACGGGTGAAGGTTTCTGATGATAAACTGGTGAGCTGCTGTTTGCCATGGAAAAATATCAATGAATCACATGAAGACATGACCAAGTTAATCTTGACCCTGAGAAAAAGCCTTTTGTTTTTCACTGCTTTGGTTTTTCACTCATTTAATTTCATAAATATCACAATTTAATGCCACCATCTCTACTTTTTTCTATATTATCTGTTGCATATGTCTCTAGATGTAAAGCTTTTAGCAGCTGGGTCATGATGCTAATGGTCTGAAATAATTTTTCTATAGATGCAACCTCATAGCTTGTTGAGTATCATAATGGCTTCTCTTCTATTTATTCATTAACTTATATAGCAGTGCATTATGGGAAAATGATGCCTGCTGAAGTCATGTTTTACCCTGTCACCTCTTAACGATCTGTAACTACAGATGCTACTTTTATATAGTGGTAAAACTGTAATAACCCGTTGCAAGAGAAAATTGATGCAGCTCTGGCACACGAACATATTACATGACAGTTACACTTGTAAGCTGCAGGATTGTCTAAAAGTAAAAAGTAAGATATTAACTTATTGCCAAAATATAGTATCTAATTGGATATGTATTTGCAGTAGTATGACAATGTTCCTATTGTTGAGATAACAGACAGCTTTCATGAAAATCTGTCACTTTATTAGATAATAACGTTGCAAGAAGTGTAAGTTGTGTATTAAAAAGCCACATTGCTGCAGCTATAATAAGCAATATTGGGAGAGAAAAAGTGTAAATAAACACAAACTATGCTAATGAACTACATCATTGTAAATGGACTCAAATAACATTCAGTACAACATATTTGGAAATAATGTTCTGCTGTCCATTCAACTTAGTTATGCTAATTAAAAAACCCAAGTAAAAATTAAAAGCCTATGTGGCTTTAAGAGAAATGACATAAATGCATAGAAATGATACTAATTACCAACATGCAACTCCCCACATTCATATTTATTCTGTCCTAATATCAACACTCATAAATGTTTTCCTTTCGCCTTAATATTTTTTATTTGAAGCTAAATGGAATAATGTTTATTTTTTTAAGGTGACTGCTTATGACTAAAGGATTTATCCAGGTGAAAAACTTAATATGTGATAGATATTTTGTTTTTTTTTCACATTTTTTGTTGGTGTAGTTTGAGTTAGAACTAGCGGTCTAAGTGAAAAATGTCAATTTACTCTTAAATTAAAAGCATTTTAACAGAATTACTGCACTATTCACCTGTTATGTATATTAAAGGGACTAAAAAAAATACAGTAGATAAAATTACAATATTTTATTCAGATGTGCTCAGAAATATAATAATGTTTTTGTGATTCGGATGCCTCCGTGATGACAGATATGTCCTGGTCCTGTCAGAGCTAGTTACTGTAGAAGCTATCACAGGACGGTAGCCTTGCCTGATCCTGTCTCAAAGCTACCGTGTAAATGTGTCCTAAACATTGCTGATTTGGTGAATATGTTATTTGTAGAATTAAATCTTTGTGGTGTAAATGTCCCAGGCTCTAGATCTTGGTGAGCTGCATTTTATAACATTTTGACACTTATTGTCACCAAAAGCATTTTTTCTTTTATGCTTTTGATCCTATTTTCTTCCATTTAAAGTGTGTAAACACAAAGAAGCATTGTGAGAGAGAGACTGCAGCTGCAAGCTGAGTTTGTGATGTGCTGCTTGTACAATGTGCTTGCAGGGTGTTAATGTAATCTAGTTATAAAGCAGAATATGAATGGACCATTATTTCACAGTGGATGTCTGACTTTACATACAGACTCCATGAGCGTGATGGAGGAAATAACCATTTTGGTAAAGGCTCTTCTTGTTATTGTTCATTTAAATGCGTTTAAGAAATACCAATGTTGCTCTGAAATAATTATTTTGTGAGTGTTTATGCCATCGTTTTACTGATTCTACAACAGTGGGTGATTTGCACCGTTTGAGACTAAACATTAACAAAAGAATCAGGATTTTGTTCAGTCAAAGCTCAAGTTTTTCAGTCTTGACCTGAACTGTATTCGGAGTGTGTCGCTTGTGCTACTTGGCAGTAATGTGGTGAGCAGTACTTTACTAACCTTATCTCCCTGATGGCAGGCTGCTCCCTCCACCTTTCCTCTGCAAATCCCACCGACCCACATCCTCCTCCTGCCGAACACCGAAGTAGGACATGTATTGTGACCATGCTGAGTGATTTTTCACAAGCATGGCTGTCTTTCCCTTGGGTCCTTGCCTAAGTGTTGGTATGAGTGTGTATTTACACATGTGGTTTTGTGCATTTAACAAGCACAAAAACTGTCGCACACAAAGCTGAAAAAACACAACAGCATTTAGCTTTTTTGTATGTTTCATCAAGTTTGAATGAGGAGATGCATCGCCAAACAAAGTCAGACAATCCGAGTGCTCACAAGTTACTTTTTCTCTGTTCTCACTGTCGCCGCTGAAGTTTTTGAAATGTTAAACTGTTGTTGTGAATTTCCCTTGTGGGGATTTTGAGTGTGATCGTGTGAATCTGTTTCAATTTCTTTTACAGTTCAAAGTGCCGCCAGCAACAAGTGCAATAATAACGAATGGTGAGTTTGGAGGGTGAAACTTTTCTTCTAATTATGTGTGTTTGTGTCCTTCCTCTGACATGACGAGTTTACAAGCCTCACAATGATCTGTTATCTCACTGTTCTTCAGAAATATTTGGCTAAGGTTAATATTTTTGGACAGATTATTGGAAAACGTCAAAACCTCATTAGCAAGAAAAGGCGTTTAAGGGCACTTTAATAAAATCAGGGATTCTGAAATGTGATTAAGAATCACTTGATCTTAGTAGACATCGACACATGACATGAGGTTTGTCTTTATGCAAAATAATTTATAAGAATCATTCATTTATTTAACATTATTTCTGATTTTCATAACTGTTAAGTAAAGGTGTATTTCAGGTCAGTGTTTAATAATCTGCTGGTCCATCTGTGTGTCTGTGTGTGTGTGTGTGGGGGGGTGTGTGTGTGTGTGGGTGGGGTGTGGGCATGCAAGACAGTTTTTAATGTTTTTATTGTTTTAATGCACTGAAAAGCACTTTTACATTTTATGTATGAAAAGCTTGTCATAAATAAAGTTTGATTTTATTTTATTGGAATTGTTTTGTCATATGCAAACAGAGAAAAATATGGCATTGTGATATTATTTATGAGCCCCTGCTCTGTGAAAATGTTATTTAGGTGTTCATGAAAAACAATTACACCTGAATGAAGTTGATGTTTGAAATAGTTAAAGTATGTTAATGTTTGGTCATATTAATCACTATAGACAAGTCCAAATATTATTAGGCTTTTTCCAAGTAATCAAGCGTTAAAAGGATTTACAGTTTAAAGGTTAAATATTTGGATGTCCTGTAGGAGTCAGAAACATGCACATGATGTTCATTCAGGGAAAAAGTCATTGCCCTTTATTTTACCTTCCTTTTTATTTAAAAAAAAACTTTAGGAAATGAAAAGAAATCTCACATCAGGTTTTAGCTTAGACCTGTTTGCCACAATTACAACTTAAAGGGAAAGGATTCCTTTCACTGTGTGTGTTTCTGTCTCTCACACACACCTGCTGTGAAATAGAAGGATAATGTGTGTTTTCTTATGTAGTCCAGGCAGATTACCCTCCGCTAAAACTGTCCTTTTTTTCACTGCTCAGTTTCTGTGCTTTACATTGTTTTTGTCTCTTTTCTTTCATTCTTGCTTTTTTAGATGGAATAGGAATCAACCCCGCACAGAATGCAGGTGAGTTCTTGTTTCTTTTATAAGGCTTACTTTATAAATTTTTTGTTTAAATGGGAAATAATTTCATTGTTCTTAGATCTATAATAAAGTAGCAGCAGGAAGTGTCGTGTTTTTCCTTCTTTTCAGTTTTAATAGGCGTCCAATTACTTTGAAAAACTCTTTTTTTTTATGTAAGCACTTTTGCCTCTTGTAAAGTGGTTATTTTAGTGCAGAACATGTGCAAAGCATATTTTATGTGTAGCATTATAGACTTTGAAGTAAATCAAATTGAAAGACTGAGCACAACAGTTTCATTCAGGGTGTCAGTGAGGGAACATCCTCTTATCAGGATTTATAAACCTGGAAATGTACAAAATCACAATATAAACAACAAGGACTAAGAAATGTGCAAAACGTTAGGTGGACAAACTTCATACAGCTTATGCATAATATTCTGGTTTTTCTTTGGCAGGGGATTAAAAACCAGTTTAACCAGCAAAAATCATCTAAAAACTGGTTCAGTTTTGCTGAACCGCTCACTTAGACTAAAGCTGCAGTAACATAAACTGTTCCAAATGCCTCAGGAAGGATGTCTGGAAAATATTATGACACAAAATCCATCTTTTTGCAAATAATTCTGCAACATGGCATTAAAAAATTCATCATCACTGAGTCTGAGCTAGTTACTACGTTTATGGTGGGATTGAATGCAGTGGTAATTTGACGTCTTGTTTTTGTATCTGGGATCATGTGTGGAAATATCTACTGAATTATAAAGTACTTATTTAATAGTGTCCATTTGTTTGAAAATATTCTTAAATGAGCCAAAGTAGACACTGTTTAACAGATACAAGGCTGAAGATATGTCTGAAGATAGTATTTCATGTTATGCTCAATTTAAAGGGGATTCTGATCAGCAGCAAAGTAGAAGTACAACTTAGTTTAGTCAGGGTGCTCTTCTCATTTACTCATTATTGTCAAGTCCTGTTTCCTTTGTGTCAGCCTCCTTGTTGTTTCTCTGAGATTCATGTTTCTCCTTATGCAAGTCACCATGTTCATCAAAACCCGGTCACAGATGACTACCAGCTTCTCTGCATAGAACAGGATAAGGTAGTGCCTTTTTTGACTTAAGGCAAAATTGGATCTTTTCCACTAAGAAAGGATATAGCGGTGGGCATTCACGGCAGCTTTTCATCTGCGTTGCACTCAAGCTGTGTGCTGCCAAGAATAGCTTCAGTTCAGACACCTTTTTGTCAGATGGGCTATTTTTCACCTGCTGCAGCAGCTTTACTGCTTGTTCTCACAGCTGTGGACACAGCTAAAACTCAACTAATGTACATTTTTTCTTACTGATATTTTTGGTTGATACAGTTTTGAATAAAGTTTTAACCTTATTGTTTCATGCAATTGGTTAGATCATTAAAATGTGGGATGTCGGCATAATGGCCATGTAAAACGGCACAATATTTTGCTTTTTTTTTTTTACTAAGCATTTAAAACCAGCGTGTATTTAACTTTGAAAACAAACATATTTATATTTCTTTTTGTTTTGTTGTTTATTTGATGTTAAAATGAATCCCATAATATCATTCGGGAATCTAAAGCTAATGGCAGCTTTAATATCCCCCGTTAAGGCACACAGATTATAAACAGATATTTATATGATTCTCTGTCCTGCGTTTCAGGGAATGTGTTTCTAAAGCACGGCTCAGAGCTTCGCCTCATTCCCAGAGACAGAGTGGGAGGACAAGGAGACTGACTTATGCTGCGTTTCCTCGTTGACGCCATAGTGACTCACAGCGGAATCAAACAACACTTAAAGCCTGGGAAACACCTAAGCATGTGTCATTATGCATGTTCTGGCCCAAAACTAACGGGGACTCACATGAGAGTATGCATTATTTAAAGTTATGGCTAGTACACACATTTTCATGGTTCAACATTGTCCTTCTTTGCCAGTTTCAACATATAGAGTAACAGAGATCCCCCGAATTAATGAGTAATCATTAAAGACTAAATCTAGCTGCTGCATTCAAGTAATTAGCCAAAAATAATTATTTGAAGTCAACTGTAGCTTTTGTATGTTTTGTAAATATCAATAAACAGTCAGTATGAATTGCAGTAACATCCTGAATATTCTGTGTACTTTTTTGGATTGAAAGATGATGATATGAAAAATGTCTTTTGCTTTCTGAATACATGTACATCACATTTAGGGGTTGTCGTTGCCTCATTGGTGGCAGTCCACACATGTCACTATTCACACTCGTTTTATTTTGAGCATCTGATGTCGGGAAAGTTTTACTCAAACACAGGACAGCTTGCTTTTGGATTTGCCCAGAACTTGTGGACGAGGTGGTTCTTTAACTACTTTATAGTTATGAAACACTGAAATCAAACTATCAGGCACGTGGTGCTTTGCTGCCCTCTGCCAGCTCACATTTTACTTGTATTCAACTCGATTAATTTTTATTTATGCGTTGTTCATCTTTGCACGTTAAATAGAGAAAATCTCCACATGAGCCCTTGAAGGGATTTGCAAAGCTAGCTTGATTATGATGTAATTAGCAGGTGTTAAACAAACAAAACAGACTTTGACAAGCTTTAATTAACACACAGAGGTCTGTGAACATTTCACAGTAGCTACAAATATTAAGATTCATACACCGTTTACAGATTCCATCTTCTGAAATAAATGTTTTCATTTGTCTCGATTCTCCTTTTTAATTAAAAAATATCAGTGGATGGATGATTTCAAGTCTCTTTAACCAATAGACCTGAAGAGGCAGTTCATTATGACTTTCACATTAATCATTCCCTGATAAAAATCAGAATTATCCATTTAAGACACAACACCATAAAGCACACACAGACTTGGGAGGGGGAGTGGAGCATTTATGCTGCAATACATCAGGCAAAGTTCACAGTTGTTTCTGACCATCCATTAGGAGGCAGACACAGATGGAGGGAGGAGCAGAAGAGCCATCTATGGATTTAATCATTCATCTTAACTGCAGTCACTGCAGGACACATGTTGTAGACATTCACTTCTGCATGGCATAAGCTGCAGAGTTCCTCACTGCAGCAGAGGTCTTTCATGCTGTTCATGCATACATGGGTTTTAAAATAAAGGACTTGCAAAGTGTCTTTCTTCTTAAATCTTTTACGTAAATTGGTTAACTGTATTAGTTTTTTTTTTCAATCTGAGTAAAGCTTATAAGGTGATGCTTTCTTTGAGGCCAACATGGATATTGGCAATAAAATTACAATTTTCCTAAAGAAAGGTTCAATAAGTAAAGCATTACACAAATATAATTCAAATTGGTTGGAAAATCATGCAACATAGTATTTCTGCGTTGGAGCAAAGCCATAGACGCATTAGCTGATGGGATATTCAGTCTTTAAATGACACGAACCGACTGATACAGATGGTCAGTCAGCTTCACAACCTTTTTATCAAAGTGTGAAATACTCAGCCTCTGGTTGGAGTCAAACTGGTGCACAGTGTATGACTGACATGCAGTAGTTGGAGTAAGAAGAAAATCATTGTTTCAAAAAGCCATTCTTTAATTGTTTTCTTGGGATTTTACAAAAAAAAAAACACAAAAAGGAGCATTTCATGGATTCTGACATTCCCACAAGTGCTTTTATTCTCTTAGTTCAAAGACCAAAATGGAAAATGAGGTCGAGGGCATGTCAGTACTGACTGACTGCAGTGACCGTGAATGAACTTTTATTTATAGTGAGGAAGAAATGAAGGATAAATCAGTTTTCATTTAAATGGTTCTTCATATAAACACTTCTGAGCTCTTCTCAATTTTCAGGCTCTCACAGGTTCATAGATGTCATGATGAGCATGCACCTTGGCCTCCCATTAAAGGCTACCAATCTAAAATGAGATCTAGTGATCCTTCATGGACTCTGAGATAAGCCCATCACTGTGGCCACAGGTCAGTGAGCCAGACAGAGAAATGAAGCGCAAGTAGGGAAACAACCTCTCAGTCAAACATTTCTAACACTTTATGCACAGTTGCAGGTGGAAAAGAAAATCTTTTAAATAAGCAAGATTCAGAATTATCACATGCAAGCAGACGGGTGTTATCACACATTTTAATAGTGTCAAAAATCTGTCACGCTTTCACATCAAGATTATTTAATACTCTGACTGACCTAATTCTGCCCCCTTCTGCCATACGTTTAGTACAGCAGCAGGAGGAAGCATTGCTGAACAAATCTCACCTTCTGCTGAACAAATTGATCTTCACAGTGTACAGATCTGGCATCTAGCATATCTAATTTTTTTTAATTTAGCAAGCTGTGCCCCCACTTTATCCTATCCTATCCTTCTTAATATTGTTATTTCATCAAAGTATCTGATTTTCTTCTGTCAGAAGTGGGTTTGTGTTATATTTTTTGCTTTTAAATAAAAAAATACACCTTATAAGGCTTTATCTTAATATGTGATAGATATTTTTATTGAATAAATTTATTTTATTGATTTTAATGTACTGTTTTCTGCCCTAAAATTGTATAAATGCTGGAACTACTCAACAGAGGAAACGTGTTTATAATGGCAGATTATTAATAAAAACAAATCAAATGAATAGTTAATTCATTATTGTTTGAGTGATTGTGCATGTTAGCATATGTGTCATACTCTGATCTGGAGTCAGAAGGATGTACTGCTACCTTCCACATACACTCACAACATACAGCTAATCCCAAAATATAATTTAAGCAGCATTCTCTGTAAACTACATTGATAATTAATACATCTTAATGTTTTTTTTTAATTCTTAAAATAATTGTCATGATCACAAGTTACCAACGGTTGCTCAGTTTTTCTCTTTGAAATTGAAACATGTTGGGTACCACGAGTTCAGTAAATACTGTAGATTTACTATTGAAGTTGTAGGGTTTCCTCTTCAATAAGCTACAGAAAATTAATCTGTGAAAACATTTTCTTTTTTTAGGTTAAGTGTTCTCCACATTCTCTTTTGCCTCAGAGCTAATAATCCCTTCAGTCTTCTCGCTCTGCACACTTATTTTCCACCCATGTGAATTCAGGCTTTTAGGGATAATAAATCCCATGAAAAGCCCGTTTGAAGGACACAACTTTGGTCAAAGTTTTGTGCAAGCAGTACACCCAAAACAGAAAGAGTAATTATTACCAATGTACCTTTCAGCCAGCAGCAGTTTGTTTAGGCTGGTTGATGCATGCTGTGAGGATGTGCACTCAGTTTACTGCTCCAGAAATACTCCTATGTTCATTGGACACACATCACTGCACGGTCCTGACATTATTTTGTTTTACAACTATTAAACTGGTTGCTAAGATATCTGACACAGAGCGACTTTTCTCTCAGATTGTAAAATTAGATGCTTTTGATTAAAACCTGCAAAACACTACATCTTGCGTTTTGTTTGCTACCATTGCATGTTCTGAGAGGCAACCCAGCTGTAGGCGCCTGCAGGTTTAACTATAACCGACTGCTGCAAAAGCACTGGACAAAACAGATCTCACAAAGCATTAGTATCATGTTCATCACCTTTGACACATCCTGCAAATACATGCATAGCCATTTTTTGTTTTAGGTACTTTATTGAACAAGTATATAAGACAAATAAATCAATTTACACACCTTAATGGACAGATGCACACAAATATACATTTTGTAAACAGGTAAAAAAAAACATACAGTGCTGCAGGAGGACATATGAAATCCCCCCTTTTTTGGTAATTGATCATTTTTGGGTTTTTTGCTTCCTACCATATTACACAACCATAATTGATAAAGCTTTATAAATGATATATATATGTAACTGAAGATATCACAATATATTAAAAAAAGATAAACAGTAAACACCCAATTTTAACAACCTTTCATTTATTCTTTTCATTTCTACTTCTTAAATCTATGTGTACTTGGACTATCCCTGAGCATCCTTTCACTCATTCATTTCATTCATTTATTTTTTCCTCACATGGTATGCACAAATAATGAATTTATAAGTAAATATATATATATAGACTAATACAAAGCAAGACTAAAACAAAAAAAAAAAGCACAATATTGTGCCACCTCTCCAAACTGTTCCTTTACCGAGACACACATATTAAAAAATTAAATTTCCCCTGAAGTTATAACTAAAACTTTCTTTATAGTGAATGATTTTTAGATAGTTTTTGGTTCTCTCTTCTTATAAATAAATCTTGTGCCGTTTGAAACTCCACAATTTCTCAGTTTTGAGTTGTGACTGTAAGAATCGACTGTTTTTCTGATCCCTGCTCATGACTGTTACGTCCCAGCTCAGCTAGGGAAAGAGACGCACAAAAAAGGGGGGGACTCCACCACTTATTAAGTTATACCAC
>JBAMHV010000016.1:10716978-10739521 GCA_037177535.1 Pseudomugil gertrudae | reverse complement strand
ACCACCAAGTCAAAAGTCCAGCAAAGTTCAACAAAGCAAGCGGAGGACAAGCCGTTCTGTGTAGAACCACCAGTCCTCCTGAATGAATGAAGGTCCGAGCTTTTATTTCCGGGTGCAGGCGCAGGTCCAAGGTGATTGGCTGAGGCCGCAGCCAATCCACTGTCCACTGGCGAAGGTGTGTACTTCTGCGTCCACTCTCTGATGAGAATTCCTCCTCCCCCGGATTTGCATGTGAAAGTGAAAAGGCAGGTGTTCAATGACAGCAGACGGCAGCAGCCGTAACAATGACAAGCAGGCAACAAGATTAGTGGATATATTCAAAACTCACAAACATCAAAATGCAAAACTTTAAAATCATTCACATAAAAACTACATTTGTAAACATTGTTTTTTAAAATGTTTTCCCATTTAATCACAAAACTTACTTAGATATTTTTAAAAAATAAAACAAATACAAAAACAGTTTACAAGAGTGCTCAGGCCGAGACATCAGCAGCATAAGTTTGTGTTGGAAATCATTTAAAATACTAGCAGAGGTTGTTAACTTTCCATCTCTTTAGTTAAACTTGTGATAGTGTGGGTTTAGGATGTAAATGCAGGAGTAAGGTGGATAAAGGCATCAGATAAAAATCCACAATAAAAATGGCATTGGCTGAGCAAATTACACAAGCAAACCAAATAAATGTAAAAAAGGTTTAAACCAGGCTGAAGGGAGAAACCTACAATGTAAGCAAAGAAAAGGCAAAGCAAAAAAATGTTGATGGGATATTATTCACTGAGGAGGAGACCTAACCAAACCAGGATCTGAAGGAGTAATCAGCCAAATTAGAACAAGTGTGTACTGATTGGACCTGGGATTAACCTAGAAAATCAAATGGGAAACAAGGACAGCAACTTAAACATGAGGAAATGCAACAAAACACTCAGGATCATGACATGTTGCAGGTACCAAGGCCTGCACATAGCTGTGTCTTTAACACAACGCCTGCACAACATAACTAAACACAAAATGGCAACCTGAAGACCCTCACTGAAATTAGTACTGCATGAGAGACATCTATTTTTATTATATTTCTGCCTCTGCAGCAAATTCTGTTCTAACCTTTCATGCTGAAAATGTTGTAACTACTGGTTTTGTTTCCAGCTATTAGCCTTGACCCAGCAGAATATTTAACAGCCTTGTAAAGCGGAGTGAAATAAATGACTGGAGTATAGTAACTATTTACCTGATGGGTCTAAAAATAGCTGTATCAGAATTTATTAATAAATGTAGTTCACCTTTTTTTTTACATTTTTATTTTTTAAATCAGTGTAAATGTAATAAATATCACCTGGTAACCTTAAGCACTTGAATCAGAACTTGATTTCCGGGAAGCAATCCCACTCTCCACCACCAGAGAGTAGTAGTCTGCTAAATATTTCTTAATAAAGTCCATTTATAAAACAAAGACATGTTTGAATTCAGTGAAATGGATGAGTTATTTTATTCTTTTATGTTATTTGACTGTTTTGTGATAATGCTTAATAATCAGAAACAGAAATGCAACATACATGACTTTGCTGCTAATCTCCTTACAGCCCTCGCTGAATGCAGACTTGTGCAGTAAGAACATTTTCTTTTCTTGCCTGGATTATTTCTAGCCTGAGTAGTTAGTTTTGTTTTTTTTAAGCATCTTCATTTACTGCACGTTATTTCTTATCCTGACAAAGATAGGATTTTAAAAAAAGACTCTTCCCTTTACTTGGATTCTTTTTAGGAGCCATATGACAATTCATATGAACAAAGAAGATGCTGCAACTATGCTGTCTTCTCTTTTTTCTTCTTCTTGTCTTTTGATTCACAAGATATGACAGCCATTGCTGTGATATGACAATGCCTGAAGAAGAGAATGGAGAGGTTTTTTGTCCATCTGTGGTGGGCTTGTTACTCATTGGGCTCATTGCATTTGTTAAATCACACGTCATAGAAAATGGAAATGTTTTATGTTAGAAAGTCAACCCAAACAAAAGGGGTTCACACAGCAGTTCCCTAACAGATTGATAGCTTCTTTTCTACATTTAACATATCAATCTCAATAGTTTTTACATGGGAAGCACAGTACACTTAAAAAGTATGGTACCTGGTAGTTTACTAAGAAACAAATACAAACCTGAGCATTGCATTTACTCAACCTTTTCTCACAGACAGAACAGGTATTTATCCAATTCTCCTCTAAATGGTGATAATGTGCTTGTTCCTCTAATAGAACGACAAAAGTCTAAAGAAACATTGTCATCCCTGATGGAAGGGGAGCACGTGAGACACAGAAACAAACGGGCAGTTTCACCAGACAGTAAACATTAACCAGAAAGGCACTTTGTGTAAACTCACATGGTTATTGTGCTGATGATTACAGAGCAGCAGCGGCGCTAACATGTCTGTTTGGGGGGAGAAGAGTTCCTGGTGTGTGCTCTGAATGTCTGCATTTCCACAACTGTAATATGGGAACAAAGACAGAACAGATGTGAAGCTGCGTGTGCGTTTGTGTGACTGTGTAGGTGCAAATTTATAAGGGGGTGGGGGTGTAAAGGGAGGGTGATTTCCCTTAGCATTTTTTAGGTGACCCAGACAAAAAGTAATGTCAGGTTGCAAGAGGATATAACCAGTGGTTTTACATGTCATATTGCCGCTTTTATGTGCTTGACTTCTCAAGAAGCAGCAGGTTCTGTGTAGTTATAGATATGGTGAGGAAAGAACAGAGAGTGACAGGAGGCATCTTCCTGTCATCGATGCTCAGTGTTGAAAGCATAAGTGCTACAGCTGTGTAGCTGTGTGCACATGCAAAGTAGTGGTCCTATATTTTACTTGAGTAAGAATGAGTAAAAGTACAACAGTAGGCTTTAAAATAACCCAGAGCCTTACGTTAAAACCAAATAATGAAACTCAGTTAATTTGTTAGGGAGGTTTTAGCAGCTGCCTGGAGGCTTTTGTTAGATGCTTTAAGTACCACAAATACATTGAATTTAAAGTCAGACAGCAAAATGGTTTAGCTTCTAAGTACAATGCAGTCCTAAATGGAAAAAGAGGGAAAGCAATAAGCATGTGTGACATCCTCAGCTTGGCTTGGCTGAGACAGAGGTGTGTGTTTATGTGTCTGGGCCAAAATTGCTCTCTTTCCTGCATTCACAATTTAGAAGCACTTCTCTGTCGACTGTTTTGGATTTAGTTGTTTTACTAATGTTTGAAGGCTTTTCCTCTTTGTCACTAAACATAAACAACCTGTCTTCTCACCTGCCAAGAAACAATAAGCTTAAGCTTAACAAAAACTGAAAAAATTACATTAAATTTGGATGAATATGTTCTCCTGTGGCTCAAAACATCTCACTGCATTAAATTCACTTGGCTTTGTGGTGTGTTGGCCCAGCTCACCACAAAATGTCTTTTTAAATGTATAATCCATTATTGTATAAAGAGATTTAGTCAATTTTGTCATACACACCTAGATTTTATGCAAATGTTAGAATTTGATGAGTGCCTGGCCCCCATACTCTCATTAGCTGACAGTTTTGAATCTTTCAGGGAGCCATGCAGGCTCAAATCCCACAATCTCCACGTGGGGCCTTATCATAGCAGAGCAGCTGCGGTGCAGCAGAAACCCTACATACTGCACTGTGTGAATGTGTCGTGAATATGAGGTTGAACTTTTCAAAGTTTCATTGTACCTGTTAAGTGATGGAGGTGGACTACAGGGTTTCAGTGCTCATTAGTCTCACGGGAAAAGAAACAAACGTCCATACACAAGGTCAAAATAATGGGAATCGCATAAGCAGGTGCTCATCCGGTCATATAAAATAGGCTCTTTTATCTTTTTATCTTTTTTCTACAAGAGTAATGTGGAAAGAGAAGATTGTGGTTGAAGTTCCAGGTGAAAATGTTTGAAGGTCTTTCATTTTGTCAAGCTAACCATGATCTTTATGTCTTTCTTTGTTCTGTATCACACCCTATATGTCCCTGGGCTGTAGAATTCAGTTCAATCTGCTTAATGTATTCCCAGAGTGCAAATCTAGCATGCATGTATCTGAGTGGTTTCTCTTATGTGAAGGTACAAGAAGAATGTATTTGTGCATAATGAGTGAATGACAGCTGGAAAAGCAAGGGTTGCCTTGTACTTTAAAATAACAAGGCACTAGAAAGCCTCTAATCACCCAGCATTTTACATGTAGCTATAGAGAACTAAAAGTAGTCACAAGCAGTACTTTTAAAGCTCAGGGTTTTGTGTCAGGATTTTAAAGAGACTGTCTGGTTTGTGAGGGAGGATTTTTAGAAACGTGTAATCAAAACTCCCTCAACTGGTTACAGCAAATGTAAAAATAAATTAATTTAACGGTCTCATTATAACCAATTGTTATTCCGCATGTTGATGCTTGGTTTCTTTTGGGTGAGTGGATGCACAGATTATTGCATGTTTCAAAATTAAGTGAATGTTTCCAAAATGATCTGATCAATGATTGGTAGATAAAGCCACTGCAAATCTCTTTTTATAAATGTGAAATATCTCTAAAAAAATGCTTTTAAATCGTTAAAACAGCAGAAAACCTGTCATTTCAAAAACCTTGTTTAAAGAACTAAACTGAAAGACAGGAAAATGTGTCTTTGCTTCATGACTAAGTGTTAAAAAAATGTCCCATCTTCCAGTGGAAATTTTTCTCAAGGACCACCATGAACTAACAAGACAGAGTTTCTTCTTTCTTAACCATCTAGAGAACTGCATGTGTATTCCTCATTCCCACATTACTGCTTGAGGCAAAATTGGGGATTTTATTTATTTATTCATTCAATATGCACTCATCCATTTCTTTATTGATGTATTTACATAAAACTTAACTGGCACCTTACACTGACAAAGAGGGTGGGAGATTTTTATTGATTTTTTTTTTGTCTTTGCTCAAGGGAAAGTCAACGTTTTCTAGAAGCCCACACAGAGCTTTAAAATGTGCCTCAAAATAAACAGCTAAATAAATAAATAAATGGATGAATGCATATATGAATAAGAAATAAGCACCCTGGTCTTCTTTCTGTGGGAAGTATTGAAATGAAGAAAAGTAAATTAAATAGAGTATTACAGGAGTTTAATAAGCCGGCACCGGACTGACTAATGATGGTATCCCCTTAATTACAGAATAAAGCCTGAAGCCTAACAACCAGTTATATTGGAAAAGAGACCACATGCAGTAGTTTGTTATGATCAGACTGGACCAAGAAACCTGAGCAATATATGAAATATCCTTAGGATGAAAAAGATGAATAACTCTTTCATAAATGTAAAGAACCTGCTTGTACTTTATTATCTAATTTTCTGTCTCTGCTGGTTTATGTGTGCCATAGATAATATCTTTATTTATTTGCCCTCTGCACAGTTTGGTGAACTATGGGCCACTGCTGGAGATCTGGGGTCTCTTTTATGTGTCACTCAGGTATGTGCATGTAGAGTACATGATTATGCATCTTGCTTTTTTTTTTTAAAGAAGTATCCAGAGATGGTAGCAGACTTCAGATGCTTTTAATTACATGCAACCATTTCAACATTATAAAAACATGCATCAAATGTTAACCATGTTCAGTAATTGTTGGTTTATCTCGGATCACACATGAATGATTGCATATGAGCTCAATTTAACAAAACAGTAGATTTTTCTACTTAAAAGTGCACATCTCTGTACTTTTACAAATGCACCTCCTTCTCAGACATATGGTATTTGTAATGAGAGGTATGTCTGTGCTATGTAGACGTTAATGTGAAGAATTATTATTATGTTTTATATTATAAAAAGAAAACTTCTAGCAGGCGAAAGTGGATAATTGGTGTGCACCCTCTCGCATCACATCTAACCAATTTTGCTCATCATCTTGTCTCCACCTTCCTCTGACTGCCAGCCCTGCTGCCCACTTACGATATTGCTGAGGTAACAAACCCTCCTAATCTTCCAATATGTGCAGAGATGGGCGGTAGCAACTCACGCTGAGCCTCTCAAGTGTCTGAAGTTAAAACTCATGCGCGCTATTCTCATTCAGTATGTCGAGGGTTCGGATGGATAGATGCACGGGAGTCCACGTGCAGACATCCGGCTGACTCCCATCACTTTGTTTTTTTTTTCTATTTGTTTGCTTTTTTTTATTTTCTCGACTAAAACAGACCAGGGATATTCTACATCAGCATGTCGGCAGAGAAGATGTTGCTCCACAGACTCCTCTTGTGCTTTTCCGTAACAGGTATCGTCCTCGCGACACCCGACAGCACTGCGTTATTTTACGCACTCAGATCTGAACTATCGGAGGATACTATTTTGGTGGCAAACAACGGAATACGCGTGCCTTTCGGGAGATCAGTCTCCATCGATCCCATCAATGATTTGGTGATTCAGACCCAGCCGGGAGACCGCTGCAGCATCACCGTGCTGGATAATGATCCGCTCTCACAGAGACCGGGACATCTCTCTCCCAAAAAGTTTCCGTGTGATTTCGGTCCCAGTGATGTGACATACTTCCACTACGGCTCCAGGAGTCCAGCTAAAGACAGAGTGCGGCTGCAGCTCAGGTATGACGCCCAAACTGAAACCGTCATCATCCCGTTTATGATGGAAGTTGAGGTAGTTTTTACGCAGCTGGAGTTACTCACCAAAAACATGCCCCTCACTGTTGATAATCTCAGACAGATCAGTAATCCTATCAATACGAAGATTTTAGAGTTTACCTATGACAGAGACACTTACAAATGTGAGGTGGCATCTCTGACAGGCGCCAGCGTGCTGCCTAGATATGGACAACTTATAGATGGAGGTAAACTTTCCACAATGTTGGACTGTGATGACTTCACACGAGCCGATATCCGCTACCAGCACACATTTCATCACAAGTCCCCCAACAGGGATTATGTTCCCATGGTTGTTGAGCTGCATGACAGGGAAGGCAATCTGGCAAAACAGGAGTATTTTCAACTTATGATTCGCATTAAAGGGGGAGAAGAAAACACTCCCCCCAAGCCCAGCTTTGTGTCCATGATGATGATGGAAGTGAGCCAGTTTGTTATGACTGCCCTCACTCCTGATATGCTTGCTGCTGAGGATGCAGAGTCAGACCCAGAAGAGCTCATTTTTAACATCACGTCCCCCCTATCCTATGAGGAGGGCTACATAGTCAGCACTGATGACAGAAACCTCCCAATCACATCTTTCTACCAGAGAGATTTGCGGGATCTGAAAATAGCCTACGTGCCACCATCACTAGACTCAGACACAGAGAGGATTTTCCAGCTTGAGTTTGAGGTGTTAGACACAGAGGGGGCCGTCTCAGACCCTTTTGCTTTCATGGTTGTGGTGAAGCAGATGAACACTCTGGCACCCGTGGTGACACGCAACACAGGTCAGCTGCTGTATGAGGGCCAGTCTCGGCCTCTCATCAGCTCCCATAACCTGGAGATCAGTGATGAGGATAATCTGGATGCTGTCACGGTCACGGTGGCGGATGGGCTGCGGCACGGTGATCTCCTTGTGTTGGGATCTCACAGGAAATTCTTCACACCTGCAGACCTCACAGCAGGGATTGTTGTGTACCAACATGATGGGAGCGACACATACAGCGACAACATTGTCTTCAAGATGTCAGATGGGAAAAATGAAGTAGAATTTCTCTTTCCCATTACAATTGTTCCCACTGATGATGAGCCACCGATTATCAATGCCAACACTGGTCTCATGCTTTTCAAAAAACAAATGATGCCTGTATCTCCTCTCATGCTCAGCGCTGCTGATATTGACTCTGAAGACTCAACAATTAAATTTACCATTGTTCCCCCTTTTTCCACAGTTGGCTCTGTATTATTAAGGCAGTCAGATGCCCCAGAGGACCCTTCCTCTTGGAAGTTTAACTCAGAGGAAGAGGTGTATGAGAAGGAGGTGACAGAATGGCTTCAGAAAGACATCACAGATGGGAAATTGTTTTACAGGCACACCGGCCCTCACAGCACTGATACAATCACAGATGAGTTTGTATTTACAGTTCAGGATGACAATGATCCCCCTAATCTATCAGGAGAAAGCACGTTTATAATTCGTATCTTACCTATTGATGATGTACCCCCTGAGCTGTACCCTGGGACCACGCTGCACATGACAGTTGAGGAGTACAAGATCACTTTTTTCAGCAAAGAAGTTCTACGATACACCGATTTGGACTCTGAGGACCGTGATCTCAAATATACAGTTATTCAGCCTCCGACAGATATAGATGAAAACAACCCAGTTATATTTGGTTCTTTAGTTTTGACAGACAGACACAACACTGAAGTGACAGAGTTCACGCAGGCTCAAATCAACCATCATAAAATCTCCTATGCACCCCCAGATATAGAGTTAGGAATCACAGCCCATGTCGTGCAGTTCCGTTATACCGTTGAAGACACTGCTGGGAACAGCGTTGAAGGTACTTTCACTATCTATCTGCAGCCAGTCAACAACAAACCTCCACAGATTACAAACTCGGGGTTTAGTGTGCTTGAGCGTGGCACACATATCATTACCATAGCTGAGCTGGATGCCTCAGACCTCGACACAGAGAGTGAGCAAATAAGCTTTGCTCTGAGCCAGTTGCCTAAACACGGGCAGCTCCAGGTTGAATTCACCAACCTGGAGAAAAACGGGGTGTTTAGGCTGGAAGATATCGCAGATGGGAAGATTTCATACACTCATAGTGGAGAGGAGACACTGAGTGATGAATTTCAGCTGGATGTCAGCGATGGGATCCACATTGTAACTATTACAATCAAAGTTAATGTTAAGCCTGTTGATGATGAAGCACCATCTCTCAGCCTGCCTTTGGGAACGATCGGGTCTCATATAGACGTCCTGGAAAATGGAGCCACAGAAATTACAACAAATGTTATTAATGGCCACGATGATGACACGGATGATCTTCAGCTTACATTTATTGTAGAAGATCCCCCCGTTTTTGGTGAAATGCTGGTGAAAGGAGTGCCTGCCTCTAGGTTTACACAAGCTGACATAATAAATGGCGTGGTTGTGTATGCGCACACTGGTGGAGAGATTGGCCTTACTTCTCAGCTGGATGGATTTAATTTGACTCTCACAGACATGTCTGATGACTGGACAGTAGGTGGAAATAAAGTCAGTGGTGTCCATGTTCGGATCACTGTCCTTCCTGTTGACAATCAGGCTCCTGAGGTTGAAGTTGGGATTCAATTCAGCGTCATTGAAGGGGAGAAATATGCTATCGGCCCTCAGCACTTGAATGCTGATGATAATGACACTCCAACGGATGATATACTTTGCACCATCATTGTCCAGCCTAACGCTGGGTATGTTGAAAATATATCCCCTGCCCCAGGCTCAGAAAAGTCAAGGTCAGGAACAGCTATTAGTGCTTTCACCATCAGAGACATCAGGGAAGGAAATATCTTCTATGTGCAGAGCATTCACAAAGGGGTAGAGCCAGTGGAGGATAGGTTCACATTTAGGTGTTCTGATGGCATCAGTTTCTCATCAAACCATTTCTTCCCAATCATTATCATCCCAGCAAATGATGAAAAGCCAGAAATTTACTTGAGAGAGATAGTCGTGATGGAGGGGATGAACATTGTCATAGACACCCCAATCCTGAATGGAGTCGACGCCGATATTCCACCGGAGGAGCTGATGTTTATCATTTCCAAACCTCCCAAACATGGTGCAATTTTAAACCAGCTATCCACAGGCTCAGTTTTGGTGACTAATTTCACCTTGGAACAAATTAGAGAAGCATCGAGCATTATTTATGAGCATGATGACTCAGAAACAACAGAGGACAGCTTTGATGTCATTCTTACTGACGGAAAGTACTCTGTGCAGAAAACAGCTGTGGTCATGATCATCCCTGTTGACGACGAAACCCCGAGAATGACTATCAATGATGGCCTGGAGGTGGAAATCGGAGAGACCAAAGAAATCAACAATAAGGTGCTCAAGGCAACGGATTTAGATTCGGACGATAGTACGCTGACTTTTATAATCCGATTTGGACCAGGTCAGGGTTTCCTGCAAAGGAAAATCCTGTCTGGGTTTTTAGAAAACATCACTATTGGAATGAATTTTACACAAGCTGAAATCGATGCAGGGCTAATATTTTACACACACAATGGACAGGAGGGCATCCGGGACTTGGTCAAGTTTGATGTCACTGATGGAATTAACCCTCTCATTGATCGTTACTTCTACATCACCGTGGGCAGTATTGACATGGTTTTCCCAGATGTGGTCAGTAAAGGTGTGTCTCTGAGAGAAGGTGGCAGAGTGACTTTGACCACAGATCTACTCAGCACCACTGACCTCAACAGCCCCGATGAAAACTTAGTCTTTACTGTTACCCGTGCCCCTGTCAGGGGTCACTTGGAGTGTACAGACACCCCAGGGATGCCAATTGTATCTTTCTCTCAGCTGCAGTTAGCAGGCAGTAAAATTTTCTACATCCACACCTCAGATGACGAGGTGAAAATGGACAGCTTTGAGTTTGAAGTCACTGATGGCTACAACCCTATATTCAGAACTTTTAGGATCTCTATTGTGGATGTTGATAATAAAAAACCTGTCGTGACTGTAAATAGCCTGGTAGTTACCGAAGGGCAACTTAAGCTAATAACACCATTTGAGCTCAATGCTGAAGACCAGGACACAGCTGAGAGGTTGATCAAATTTACCATCACCCAGCCACCCGTTCATGGCAAACTGCTCTACAACAAGTCCACACCTGTCACCAGCTTCACCAAACAAGACCTCAATGAAAATCTCATCAGCTACAAACACGATGGAACTGAATCATCGGAGGACTCCTTCTCCTTTACCGTCACTGATGGCACACACACTGACTTCTTCGTTTTCCCCGACACAGTCTTCGAGACTAGGCGCCCTCAGACTATGAAAATCATCACTGTGACAGTTGACAATGGTGTCCCTCAGATCGTGGTGAACAAAGGTGCACCCACTTTGAAGATTTTGACCACAGGTCATCTGGGGTTCCTGATTAGCCCCAGAGTGCTGAGGGCAGAAGACAGAGACAGCAGACCAGCCTCCCTGAAGTTCCACATCACCACTCAGCCCAAATATGGCTATATTGTTAACCTGGGACATGGAAACAACTCCATCAACACCTTCAGTCAAGGTAAGCACAAAAAACAATGCTTTTTAACTAATTATTTTAGTAAGCAGCTTTAAAGAAAGTCTATCCTTAAATTTCTGATTTGAGAACAGGTTGTTGAGAAGATCCTCTGAATTTTAACCAGGTTTTTTTAGAGCAGGAAAACATAAAAAACATAAGGATGGTGGCCCCCAAAGACTGACATTGGATAGCCCTGCTCTAAATGTAAGCTTTGAAAACTGGCAGTCTTTAAAACTGAGGAGGATTTAAAGGGTTCTTAGCTGATAAAACATGCTCAAAATCTGTTTTCTCACCAATATAATGCCAAATTCAGATTTTAATATTGCCTGAATAATAACTTAGTTGTTTATATGTAATATATTTTTTAAAATCACACCTTTGTTCAGCGGATTAATCTCTTTGCGTCAATGTGTCAATTTTAACAGTCCTAATAAAAATACAACTTGACTTTATAAATGTTTATTTTTTCCTTTTGTAATGATCTGGCAGCTTGGGGTCCTGTGAGGGTTAGCACCCCCGTTTGAAAAAGGCTGCACGATAGTGTGATCTGATGCTAACGTTAAACAGAAAGTTCAAATTCCTTCTACACCACTAAGTTTTGATTATTTTTTCACCAAGCAGCTTCCAAGGAACTTAATTTATGGAGTTGTAATTATTCACAATGTGACAAGTATTGACTTGAGAATTTCAGTAGTAAATTTTGTGGCTTGATTTAAATGTGCAATGCTCATCAAATCATAATTAGCAAAGTTATAGGCTGATGTTTTGTAGATGTTATAAATGAATAATTTATTGTTCCTGCATCTGTGGGGAAGTGTTCACATCTGATGTTCTCTACGGAGGTCTGTTAAATGAAGCAGGACACAGGTAGAGGAATGTGTGAAAAGGTCAGTCCTGGGCTCAAAGTGACAGGATGGTATTTGAGTTGTGGCATATTCTGGCACTTCCACCAAGTCAGACCAGTTTTGAAACAATTAAATTATATTCTCTGTGTCCTGACTACAGAGTGCACACAACACTCGCTGTAGTTATACCTCTCTTCTTCTCCAAAAGAAAGCTGTGCCACCTTATCCTGGAGCCAAACATAAGGGCATGTCTGTTGACTGATATTCCAGTGGAGATCTATGCAACAATGCAGCTGATTGCAGTTTTAAGTGATGCAATCATCATGCTGAGGCAATTAAACCAACAAGCAAGAAAATTCACCTGCTTGGTGTAAGCACAGACATGAGCTACCAGCACAGAAAGATTTCTGGAGCCTTCAGGAGATGGACACTTCAGACAGCTTGTGTGCAATGGTAGTCTTTGAAACAAAAAAGGGGCACAGATGAGACAAGAGAGCAGAGGGAAAGAGAAGCGCAGGGCAGAAGAGGGGGAAGAGCATGCAGGCAAAGTGGAAGAGCGTGCAAAGGAGATGGGAGTGGAGAGGTGAGGGGGTGTAGGTGACATGAGAGAAATAAAGAATGAGGGAAGGGGCGTGAGAGACTGAGTCAGAGAGAGCAAACAGGCTCGTCAGAAGAACCAGTCAGGTGAAAGAGACAACCCTTTGCTCTTTATTTACTCGTCCTATTTCCAGGGCACATCCCAAGAGCCATTCTCTTTAAATATTGAATGAACATTGTGCACCCCACCCCCACTTTCACTACATTCACAGTGTTGGCTTCATATTTGCAAGGTCCCTGAGTTCAAGTTTGTGCCACCCATCCATCCTGAACGCTAATCTAAAAGTAAAGCATCTTCACAAAAAGCAATGTCTAACATGCCAAATAGTTATTCATATTTTGAATGGTTCTCCTTGTTAAAATGGGAAAAGGATCAGCAAGGAAACCACCCACAGCAAGAGGTTTGGAGTTTATACTTTTATGAACCGCCTTCCTCTGACATGTATTATTGAAGGAGATGGTTTGCAGGGGCCAAGCCCTTTGACAATGTTGATGATTTTCCTGCACTGTAATGTATGTTTTGTGGGAAAATAAATGTGCCACCACAACCCTGTAATTCAGAGAAGTTTGGGAAACAGATGTGTGGTGCTCAACACAATCCTGTTTTTAACATTCTTAACTAGTCTGTCATTAAAACTTCCACTATCACCTGGTTTTTGGGGGTGTTGACACAGACAGTTAACAGCTTTTGGATTTAAAACATTTTCTGCTGGTTTAGTTTGAAGTGTCTTGTATTTCAGCTCGCGCTTCTATCATCCTGCATTACAGATGCATGACTTTTAGAATTGTTCCTTTCTTGCAAGTGTTCATGCTGAGTGCTGATAAGGAATGAAATCAGTGTGGTAATAGAGACCTGCTGTTACCGTAGCCGATACGGTGCTGAGGCGGGACAGCTTCCATCTTTAAGCAATTATTTGTCAGAGTGAGTGTTTGAACAAGCATAAAGCTGTAATACAACTTCAAAGTGTGTTTGAGGTTATTTCGTGTAGTTGGCATGAATCGTCACATGAACGTTTTTTAATCCTGACATGCAAATTGGTTTCTTAAATATATAATAATGTTATCAAAAAAATAAAAATAATATCAAACAAATAACTGAAGCCATTTTTCTTTTGCAGCTGATATTGATGACCTGAACATCTGCTATGTGCTGCGGAACGAGGAGAATGCAACATCCGATGTTTTCCACTTCTATGTTGACGATAACAGTAAGACATCTCCATCTCCTCATCTCTCTGAGGCTGTTTTTGTTACAGTAACTCTCCTTTTCTTGGATTCTAGTTGGTCTCAGAGAATTTTTAACGTCAATATTTTATGCCAGCGATGGACTTGCAAGTCAGCTGTCAAGCATTTTGTTCCAGCTCAAAGAGAGATTAATTTTGTAAACTGTTCTCAGCAGGTTTCATAAACAGATCAGTGAAGTGTATTTTGGCTTTTTTTTTTTTTTGCTCAAATTTCTCTTCTTGAAGTAAAATGATCTGCCATTCAAAGCTGTGGGGCAGAGTATCAGCTTTGACAGATTTGCAGATCTCAGTCTGTAGCTTTGCACTGCAAATGATGATATGTTGTATTAACTTTCTAGTGAACCGATAAGAGGCTCAGGATCACTTTTGTGTTGGCAAAATGAACACACTGATTTTACTATGCAGGTCAATCAGACTGTCAAACTCTAATTTAATGTCAAATATTACTGCTAGACATGCCAGCTCATATTTCAGCATACTTGGTCTTGATAAAAAATCATCAGAATGAGCATTTCTGTTGAAGAAATACAAAACCTTTATTTTTACATTTAATCTCATGTGATGTCATTTGCAGTTTGATTTATGCTCATGATACAAACACTTGGGTAAATTGGTAAATCTTACTTCATGTGCATTAAATTTGAATTTGTTCTGCTGCATTGCTTTTTCAGCTGATTAGGTGATAAAGAATTAGAAACCTTGTAAAAAAAATTGTGTCAGTGTGAAAATTATGACACAATTGATGTTACTAAACAAGATATGCAATCTTAAAATGTTTTAGGCTAAAATAAAGCATGAAAAGTTAGGGAAATGTTCACTATGACAAATCCAAGAGAAGAGTAAAACAGTTAAAAAGGTAAAACGTTTAAGTTAAAACATTTTTTATAATATAAATATACACAAAACTTTGCTGTTTGTAGAATTACCTTTTTTCCCTCTGAGCTATATCCTTGGAGAACTTTGTAACTACTTTCCTGTGGAGAGCAAAGCAATTTAAGTCAATGAACAAACAAAGGTCTTCATGGCCATACGTGTTAAGACATAATTAGCTTTTGTTATTATTTTCTTTTAAAATAAACAATGCAGTGATTCATAATAGCCGCTACTAAAATACAAAATACACGCTCTACTGTCTCGAAACGATTTCAGATGTGTAAAAACATTTTGTTTTTATTTTGCAAAAATGAAAATATTCAGTCTTCACTCGGGCAGTGATCTTTCTGCAGGTTCTCCTTGTGTCAGTGTGGGTTGTCTCCGGGTACTCCGGCTTCCTCCCACCATCCAAAGACATGCATGTTAGGTTGATAATTGATAATTTTAAATCGTCCTTAGGCGTGCATGCATGAGTGATTTTGTCTGTTTGTTTGTTTTTCTGTGTTGGCCCTGTGATGGACTGGCAACCTGGATTTACCCCAGCTCCAGCTACCCGCAACCCTGAATTGACTAAAGCAGTATTCAAAATGAATGGATGGATGGGTAAAATTCAGGAAGCTGTGTAAATTAGACTTATTACACAGTCCATCCATTTTGATGCAATTTGCTTTGCTAGAATCTGGGTTTATTCTGGAGTTAGAATGAGATGTTGTGGTTCTGCTCAGACACTGATTCTTTTCTGCTGGAGACTAGTGACCCACCAACATTCAAAATGAAATTGTCCTCAAATCAAATAAGTAAAACTATGTTTTCCCCCTCTCTGTAAAAAAAAGGATCCTTTGTGGAGGATCCTCTAGGTAGTCTATATCATATTGTTATAAAGCACTTAAATAAAAGTGCTAATGCGTAAAATAATATGTTTTTCTGCACTTGAAAAGAGAAGCTATGACTAATTGATTGTACATGCTACTGTTAAGTGCTTGGATTTCTTTTTTTTCTGATCTTGACAACATTAGGGTTAAATTTAAAAGGCCTGAGGCTTTTGAAAGGCATTAGTTAAGGTGCATGAGTTTGTAACATCAACCCATATTTTCACTCCAACTATGTTGTTAATTCTCAAGAGAGTTGAAGTTAACAGGAAAGATTTTGGATATAAAATGAGCAAAAATAGAACATTTAAAAACACAGTTCATCCTCTACAGTAGCTTTTAACTGAATCACGGCAGCAGATGCAAACAAAGCTCTATTACACAGAAAGTGAGTATTATGTCTAACATATAAATACACTTGTAAGTAGACATCTTTTGCTGATAAAGAGTTAAAACACTAATCAACTATTTCATTAATCCTGATCTGGTGCAAACTTATGCAGACAAACCCACACACTGATGCACAGAATGAGCACAGAGGGGTTGCCCCAGGCTAAGGGGCAGTCAGGCCTCCAGCACAAAGAGGTGTTTGATATTTAAGAGCCCAGGCAGCATCGCGGGTAATGAAAGCCTTAGGCGTCTAAGCTGGGCAGAGCTCTGAGGAAGCCACTGGTAATTATGTGGCCCTATTACAGGCTCATTGACAAGAAAAGAGTGTCAAGAAGAACCATCTCTAGCAGGTTAAGACCGGCCAAAATCTTTATAGTTAACTTTATTGGGCTGGACTATGTCTTGTTTCCCAGGCTTTGGTTAGACTGGAGGTTCAGTAAGTCACTTGAAGGAGCACAAAGGATGCACTACTTCTTTAATGCGTGTTTTACCTGAACTTCAATTACTGCAAACTTTCAATAACGCACAGATTTTCAAAGTTATGGTTAAAATGTTTTGCAGTCAAAAATGTTTTGTGTATGGAAAGAGATGTTCCTAAAATATATTCAGGCTTCATATTTTTCTTTTGGGGGTTTTCTTTTTCAATTCTTCAGTATTTTTATCCATGCAAAACACAGAAGATACTGCTCTTTAAATGACTGGACCACACATATTTGAAGTCCAGTTTTTTTTTAATATATTTTATTTTCATAACTATGTTGCAGATTTGAATAATGCCTGCAGAGAGGCCACATTGGCATGCCGCAAAGAATTAGATGCTGCTTCAACTCATTTATTATACCAGGCCTTTGTGCAGCAGTAAAAGTTTAAGCAGTAAATGGTTAAAAATCTTAGGAAAAGAAACAACAAAAGACCACAAAAAAACAACCAAAGAAAAATAACAAATAAAAGATACCACGCTATGTATGACCAGATGCCGCTGAGGGTGAGTGAGAATTTTATATTTTGTCTCGATCTTGCTCGTCCCTGTTTAAATTAGAATCATTGTTACAACAGACTCCTTTCATCCCAGCAGCAACACTTCTTGCTCCCAAGCAGCCCAGACACGTACCAGTGCTTTATCTGGACTTATAAATCCACCTGAAACTCCCCTCGCTGCTTCTGCCCTGCCATGTTTCACTGCACCCTATACACATTTCTTCATCTTCACCCAATTTATCTCAATATTATCAAAGATTTGGTTCGCAGTGTTTCTGTTGCTGATGTTGGAGGACTAATTATCATCATAGATACCACAAGAACTCTTGTTTTATCATTTGTTATGGTTTGTGCCTGATATATTTTTCCATAAAAAGAAGATAAATTGACCTCCTTTGTTTGTTTTAACCCCTTTTTTAATCACTAACACTTTTATACTTTGGCTCCCACTAATACCGAGTCAGAAAATGTTTGCGTCTTGACTCAGACACAGCTCATGGAGCATTTTAGTCTTAAATATTATTTCTCTTTAAAGAGGAAACATGTAAAAACAAGACATTTGCTGTTTTTTAGGGTTTTTTTTAAACAGGCACATTTTTTTTAGAGTTTAAATAAATAATGTATTTTGGTAAAAAATGCTGCAGTTTATTTTTAATGAATTATTTTACACTTCTATTCACATAGATTTTAGACTTCCCTCCACCACTTACTGAGGTTTGCATTTTTGGGGGAATCTCTAATACTAAAAGCAAAAGCCCTTTAATTTAAAAACACTATAAAGCAATACATCAAATTAAGAAAGAAGTAAAAATGACCCAAAAATGGTAGTTTATAGCTAATTTTATGTTGAAATGTACAAAAAGTAGTGGTGGATAATGATTATGCCATTTATGAATTCTATTATTTTTGTTCTGTTAATGATAAGATTTATAGCAAGATTAAGAAAGAGTCCAAATTCCCACTTTTGAGGTTCAGTGAATAAATTATGATCTTTTCACTTTCTCAAAAACAAATAAAAAATACCAGATTTGTATGTTGTTCTAATTCTAATAAACAAACACAACAACTAACTGTTGTGTATTTTTCCCCATTAGTCTGAAAAGTCTCCAAACTATATAAATGCTGGTTTAAACTGGTCACAAATATGCACGCAGGTTTTTTTCCTGACCACTTTTTATTGTGGTTTAAAACAGTTTCAGAACCCAGGTCCTCAAGTCCCCCTGCCCTGCATGTCTTAGTGGCAACCCTACTTTAACACACCTGATTCAAATGAATGAACTTTCTCAACAAGTTCTTTGCAGCCTGTTAATGAGCATTTATTCCATTCAGGTGTGTTAAAGTAGGGTTGCCTCTAAGACATGCAGGACAGGAGAACCAGGGTTGAGAAACACTGGTTTAAAACATGGCTGCACTGATCTGATTTGAGTAAAGTTAGTAAACCAGCTGTGAGCAGAGACAGATTTTTATACTCTAACTCATCACCTGGATGTTAGAGAGAGATGTCCTAATCTGTCTGCATTCAGGAGTTTACTGTCAGTCACTTTTCTCGGAGCCCAGCTCTTCTGTTTTTATCCCCCTCATCCTAGCCTTCTTCTACTGTCAGTCTCAGATCTTTTCGCAATGTGATTTATTCATCGCCAAGCCTTTTACGAAGCTCAACATCTCTGTTCATTGTATTTTTTGTTATTTAGTGTTATTTTTGCCTGTGCCGACAATCCTCTATTACTCTTGAGGTACATACTTATTATTTAGTGTTCCCATCTTGTCAGGTTAAATTTCAAAGTACCTTGTGATTTATTATGATGAGTGTCATCTCTGTCTCATTTATCAGCTTTTGGTTCTAGCATCACGTCTGTCCCAGCTTGCCATGTCTAAGTGTTGATGGATCTTTCTGTTGTAGGATTACAGCAACACATTCTCCAATGTGGCTTGTGATTATATGAATCTCATTAGAGCCTTGAGATGAGAGCTTGAGAGCTATAGGGATGTGAAATGATTTTTTTATCATGTTTGATTCAGTATTTCTCTGTGGTTGACTGATATCCAAACATGCAAACATAACCGAACACTTTTTGATCTCTGAAGTGAAGAAATGGAAATGTTAGGTGTTACATTTTGTCTAAATTGAATACATTACACGATCACTGAATATTGTCAGCTCTCCTTTATACAGTCTGCTGCTTTTACACAGTAATCTTTTTTTAGAAGCTTTTTTCACATCAAGTTTTCATCTGGTCCTTTCCATTTTATGTTAATTCAAAATTAAACTGGGCTTGCATCAGGCCTGAATCTCTGTTTTATTAGCTTTGCGGATCCACCTTTCCTGCAGAAGATATATTATCTATAATTTGTGAGCTTTTAAAGTAATGTAAATGGACTCATAACCACTGCAAGAATACACAGCAGTCAGGAACTTTACTGTGCTCTGTCTCTTTTTTGGGGGGCCGGGAGGATGACTCTTTGATAAAAAAAAACTTTTTTCTAAGGGTAAACATTATGAAAGCAAGTAAAATTTATATCTTTCAGCTTAAACTAAGGAGATAAAATATCTAAATGAGTGCAGCGAGGAAGAAATAGAAGAAAGAGACCGAAGCTTTTAGTAGCTATTTTAGCAACTTGGTGCTCTTGCAGTTTGATCGCAGGAGTGCCAGTAACTGTCCCTGGCTACATTAAACTCATCCCTCTGTTAAATATTATATTCAAGGCATTGAGAGAGGTTACAGTGATATGTGTGCTGAAGCTCTGCCTCTGGGATGAGCTCTCCTATAGGAGACCAGATGCTTTTAGGTGTCATCATTCATCTGACACAGAATGCTCAGATACTGTGTTGTTGCTTTTGCGGAGATCCAGGCAAGTGTGCATACAAATGTAGAGCAGTGAGCACACCCCTCAAGGAAGCCTTGCTGTTTTGTCTCCAAGCGTTTTCTCCCTTTAAGCTATGCCCAGGGTCATAAATGGCTGTCTTTGCAGGCATCAGTAAAAAAACCTCTCAGTTATTAAATGTATCAGGAGAACTTCAAAGGAGGGAAGATTCTCTGCCCCAAATGCCACTTTCTTATGGTTTCATGTGCAAGGTACCTGAAGGTGTTTTGGGAGCACAGTCATGCCTAATGGGTATTGAATGCAAGGAGGAAACAATGCATTATTCTGTCACATGCTACTTTTATCTCCTGTGGGTGGATGGGTGGGGTGTAACGTTCATTTCACTTCTGTTGTGCCCACGAGAACATGCTGCTCTCTGATGCTCAAACCGATGCACCAGCAGTTTTCCCTTTATATATGGTTTGGTTTGAAGTTCTGTGCAGAAGGTGACTGAATGCAGCAACCAGCATGGAAACAATTAGCAGGTTACATGTAAAGCAGCAGATTTACTTTTTTTTCCATTAGTGAACAACAATAAACCTAAAATGAATTTTACAAATGCACATATATGTCATTCTGATGTTGTTATTAGCCAATTTTCTTCAATATCTATGGTTTTAAAACACATTGGACTATATGACAGATTTTATCGTTTGTGTGGACAGCATCGTCCTCCAGATGAACGGGGAGCACAAGCTCACTGAAAAGAACTGGATGATTCTTTGCGTCTTCTACACCAGCGTTTCTCAAACTGGGGTCAGGACCCCTATGGGCGTCCCAACATACTTTCAGGGAGTCACCATGCCATCGTAAAAAAGAAATTTACCAGATAAATTGGATGTATTCATCAGGGCTGTCAAAAGAAATGCATCAATGGAAAAATATGATTCTGTTGAAAAAAATACTATCAATTTTTATTTTCAGCTTGTGGACTCAAATCAAGCTATCTGACTTTAGATGTGACTTATCTATCATCAACAAATTTTACACTCAAGGCATCCATGTGTTAATATTTTACTAAGCCTTACTTTGGGTTGCTTAAGGCAAAGAATTTCTTATCAGTCCACTAATAACTCACCATGCCAGTGGACATATTTGCATGCTGATTACCTTGAATGGATTGTAGCTATTGCACCTGATAAAACATACACTAGCCCACTAGCAGTTTATGGTGCTGTTGAAAGTCCCATCAAATGACTTTCTTTGAGTCCACAATACACACCTGGCCAAACACACACCTCAGTTTTTCAGGTCCTTTTTGTCACTAGTTGCATGCATGTTTTGTATCTCAGTAGAGTAGCTACCACTCATCTGTCAGATAAGCTGAAGGGCACTGAAACACCCGCAGGGGGAGTGAGATATTTGTATTTTGTCAACCATAAAAATATATGTAGAGTATTGCTACGGTCAAATGGTTTGTACACAGGCTTTTATTACTGCTGAAATATTACTGGTAGTGCGTTTGAGCAGAGGGAGCATCACAGCATGATTCACAAAAGCTTTTCAGGGTTGCATTAATAACTTTGTTTACCTCTTGCAAAGGGGTTCAGAGACTCATGTAGAAGATAAAGAAAGACATGAGGGGTAGGCACACCACCATCATAATAAATGTACTGAACAAGAGGTAGTCTCAGGGATAAATTTTAGTTGAACATAAGCACGTTCACCCACAAAAATAATAACAAAAAAACTCATAAGTGCAAAATTTTTTAGAGGCTTTTCATTTGTGAAATATTTGCACTTATTCATGTGTCAGTGTTATAATGTTTGTTCACAGTGCAGTTTTTGCTGTCACTTTGCATACTCCTGCAGCCTAAAGCATGAACAAGGTGTCCTAATTGTAAGATACAACTCAAAAATCTCAACACTGGCCTCAAATTATCCTCATATGTACCAGATTATTCCACCTACATGTGCTTGCTGCATGACTGTGTGTTGCAAATGTTTTCTGCTGAGACATGAAAGAAGCGATTTTAATGGAATTTTAACAGTGTTTTTTTTTATGTGTTTTCAGATCACATTTGCCACCAGGTAGCATGCTGTCTACCTTTGCTGTGCCCAGTGTTAGCATTTATTAGGCTGAGATAGAAATGCATTCATGCCTTAAAAGAGAAATATGGATTTTTTTTCATGCAGTTTCAGCCTTTTATTGGCGCAATATGGAAACTGAGTGGAGCATATAGCTTAAAAATGTACAATATAAGCTTTTACCATTGGAGTATGTCAGAGTGGCTGAAAAGGGTAGAGTATGGTTGGTTTAAAAGTGGTGATTACAAAAGTGGTTTTAGAATTAATAATAATAGGAACATTTTTAGATAATCCCTTTCAAGTTTATCACGTTTGTATGTCTCATGCAAATCTATTTTAAATGGATTCAGCAATCCACTGTATAAAGAAAGTAAATACGTTGTTATTGCAATATCAACTTGCACTATATAAATATTGCAAAGACATTGTTACTTTAAATAGAACAAGAACAGATGTATTCATATAAACTGTACTCCTCCCTTGCTTTTTTACACGTTATGCAACCAAGGTTCAGACAACAGATGCAGAAATGCACATCACACACCTGAGATTAGTTCCGGCTGGTGAGGTTATATATATATATATATATATATATATATATATATATATACAACCTCACCCGACGCTCTCTCTATCTCTCCACCCATCTATCCCTACATCCACCCCTCTATACAA
>JBAMHV010000016.1:10670300-10688063 GCA_037177535.1 Pseudomugil gertrudae | reverse complement strand
ATATATACATACCTATAGGTAGATTACTAACAGCTAATTTAGCTAGTTTTATTCTAAAAGCAAAAGCAAAGGCACCATCAGAGGACACCTGAGAATGCTCTATAAACTGTTTTTAAAAGCACAGTGACACATATGGTTGCAGACACCCACACAGTAGTAATTATCACAATTTGTTTTTACACCTTCCCCAGCCTTCACACAGATACAACAGAGTGCTGAAGCAGAGGTGCGGCCCCACAGGGCAGATAGGATGCAGTGCTCATTCATCACTCAACAGCTTCTTCTGTCAGGCATAGTTGTGTGAATGCAGACACATTTATTAACATACACATAACAGGATAGTTTGCAATGATTTACAGAATGCGAACAAAATATTTTATGTATTTAATGAGTTGGGTGTTTCTTCTGTTATTATTGAGGCTTTATCCCATAAATAAATCCTCATCTTGTTTATCGGTTTACCTGGTCAAATGTCACTTTCCACATATGTGTGTGCATGCGTGTGTGTGTTTTGTCTTTTTTTGTCAGTTTTTACCACCTACACAGTCTATGGATTTCCTTTTACTATTCCTTTTTGCAAATACAGAAACTATTTGAATTTTCAGCCAGCACTACATCTGTTAGGTGTGTGTAGGAGGAAAGTTAACAGAGCAGAACAAGAGGGCAAGGGCTGCATTTGATGTTTAATACTCCCTGGATATTGTTGCCCTGAGCACTCACTTCTTGCATCAAGTTGAGAGTAAGAATCCAGTCATTTTTTCCAGTGCTTTTGTTATGTTCGCTGCTTAGCTTCTGTGTTATCTGTCCCAGTTTATGCATGTGAAAAATTTAAAAGTAGCATACCAGGAATAAGGAAAACAATCCTCTCTCTCTCTATATATATATATATATGTACACCGTATATGTGTGTACTTATGTGGACGGTTGAATGTTTATTCCTGAACTAAAAAGATGATTGATAATACATTTGCTATTTTTGGACTCGTGCTAGGATAGAAGAAAAGAGCCAACTGAGAATGACTAGCAGCTTAAAGCAGCGGCAAAACTTTTATCTTTTATTGTGTCAGGTTATTTTTCTTTTTTTTTACTTGACAGGGGTGCTTGTGAGAGATGAAGCTGTCTTATACACACTGGACTGCCTCCAGTTTACTGCCTCAGGAAGCAATCCCTGTTCAAACAAGCCTTTGAGCTGTCTGGGGGGCCGCTTTCTCTGTCTCATCATCTCACTGCTCAACATTCAGGGGAAAAAAGAACACACACAAACACAGAGATGGGCCTTTTTTCATTGCTAACTGTATCCTTATTTGTTAAAAGTACTTAATTCTTCTGTAACAGGAAGAAACACAGCCAGCTCTCTGTGGGACTGGTGTGTCCTCATTGCGACTTGCTTCTGAGCTAAACATGCCAAGATGTAAAAGGAAAGCATTATTGCACCTTTAATCACTTGAGACTTAAACCCTCAAAAAAGCATTTCAAAAATTGAAACCTCATTTGAATTCACCTTTTATTACCTAAAGGTTTGGTATAGGTATATGAAAGTGCAAAACAATTCTTTATTTCTAAGCCTAAAAGCAATTTGACAGTTTTAAACCTTTGTACTTCATTGTAAATTATTGCTTTTATTCAATAATTTATTTGCATTTTTAATCAAATCATTAGTCGTGTGGCATCAAAATAGTTACATTTAAAACACACTTATGTTGCCTCTAATATGAGAGGTATATCAACACCTCATCATAAGGAATTAATAAGTGCAATATTATTATGTTGTCTAAAAAGCACATGCAGGAATTAATTGCACACTCTCCATTTGGTGTGAAAGAGCTGAGATAAACAACACAGGTAATGTGTGAAAGAGCAAATAACAATGAACAGTGAGGTCTGAAAGAGGGGCCAGGAAAGGTTAGACCTCCCTGCAGTTTAACGATGGACTAATGAGCTCTGGCTTTTTGACCTCTGGCTTTACAGATGAATCGTGCTTGACTTCAAGTGTCGGCTGACAGGTCGAGGATGAAGTAACCTGAGACAATGAGAAAGAAAAAGCCCAAATTTACCCTGGTCTTTAAAGCTCATCAAGTATTTATGTTTTCTCAGGGTTTGAAATTAATTGCAAGTTGTCAAACTTACAGTAACTAAACTGCATCAGCAAATACATTCGTTGAAAAGAGTTACAAACGGAGCTAGTAGGAAACCATTAACTCATGATGGAGAGTGTACAGCTTGTTCTAACTGCTATTTTCTTTTGCTTGTATTGACTCTGCAGCTCCAGTATTTTACTTTGAGGAAGTAGAGTATCATGTGGATGAGAGTGATGGATATGTAGAGATCAAAGTATGGAGGACAGGAACTGATCTCTCCAAGACCGGGACCGTGACCGTCCGCTCTCGCAAGGCCGAGCCTGTCTCAGCGGAAGGTGAGCGCTCATTACAATCCATTTTAATCTGTTTGTGTCTTCCTGCATTTTTTTTCACCAACCTTCTACCTGTTTTCCGCTCCAGCTGGTTTCGACTATGTGGGCATCAGTCATAACTTGGACTTTGCCCCTGGTGTGAGCATGCAGACATTGAGGGTCACCATTCTGGATGATCTAGGACAACCAGAGCTGGAGGGAATTGAAAGTTTTGAACTAATCTTGCGAATGCCAATGAATGGCATCCTGGGAGAACCTGGAAAGTCTACAGTCTTCATCAATGACTCAGTGTCTGACTGTACGTAATCTGACTTACCTGTAATTACTTATAATCATGGTCTGATTTGTTGTTCCTTTTGACATTATATGTGATACAAAAAGAATACAAGCAATACAGTGCTGATTTCAGTCCCTAATAGTGGCTTACCCAAACACCAATCACTTGGCCACCCACTCACTAGACTTAAATCGCTGTATGCAAAACAGTTGCTGTAGACTTATAAAACAGGCAAACACAAATGAGAAAGCGGAAGGATCAGATGTTAAATGTTAGAAACATATAACTTGTTCCAGCTTCTTTATTTTGAGAAATGGTACGAGCTCTTTGATCCAGTGAATACGGGAGAGTCATCTGGCTAGTAGCTAACAGGAGAGACAAGATGTTACACCTATAATTGTTTAGAGAGACATCCTGTTGTGTAATACATACAGAAGCATAGAGCTCTTACTCAAATAAAGATAGGGACCTTATCAATGTTATTGCGTGATAGTGTTATTGTAAAACCATGAAGCATCGTGCTACAACATGCTAAGAATGTAAATTATTGTATGTAGATGTGAAAAAAACAGGTTTTTTTTCGGTCGACATTTATTTCTACTTTGATTATTGTTGCGCACACCATTACGAACAACACTTGTCAGCTGCCTGCACACAGTGGAACAGACCATGCATGTGTCTTTGTGTGTGTTGCATTCAGTTAACATGTACCAGTGGTTTTATAGGCTGTATGCACTGCTGGGACTGACACAAAGACATAGTCTTGTCTGATTTAAGGGTGCAATGTCAGCATTATCACAGTGTCCTCCAGGCTTTACAGTTTCTCATATTAAGTAAAGCTTAATCCCATTTGGTAAATTAGACTTGGCTCTAATATGCTCCACGCACAGTCCCTTTCATTCCAAGACAAATACATTTTACACCCCCATGTTTTCACCACAAAAACATATCAGGTTATAACATGAGTTTTACATATTTACAGCTAAACAGCAATATTATAACGAGACAAGGTCCCATTTTGTTTTTATTTGGGTGACACCACTATGCTTTCATAAGTACCAAATAAAGCAGCAAGAAGCAACACCTTGTGTGTTTCCTCCAGAAAATATATTTTACATATTTGATCAACAATGGACATTATAGGATGTAGACTTGAGATCATTAACATCTTTTTAATGTGAGCGGATTTTTACATGTCTTGACAGGTAATGGGTGAATTTTCATGTGATTTTGTAAAAATTCAGATCTGTGAAGATTTGTTTAGTTTAAACTCACAGTTGACCGTGCCGATGTGTCAAAGTGACACAACAAAGTTTATTTTATCAGTGATTTTACAGCTGCTGAACTGTTTAAAAATCTTGTGAAAAGGGCAAATGGAGTGTAGCCATTTAAAGCTTTTATTACTTGAGTAGATTGAAAGCTTTTTGCAGTGTTTCTTCTTTCATCCTCTCACACACCAGTGGAGATGAAGCTGCCATGTAAGGCACAGGTCTCCCAAGCAATTCTTTTAAAGGATTTCACCATGCACTGAAATGCATAACAAGCCTTAGAAGGCCCAAACACTGAATGTCACATTACAAACTAAAACAATGAACCCGGTTACTTCTTCGTATCCATTCAGTAACAGTTTCACAGCATTGATCATCTCCGATCCTGCTGTGATTAGCTTATTTTAAGTAGTGAGGGAGATGTTATCGCTGTAGCCATTATGTGTACATATAATTTATTCTCCCTTTTGACTAACAGTACCAAAGGTCCAGTTCCGTGAGTCTGTTTACACCGGAGAGGAGAGTGATGGTCAGATAATGGCAACGGTGTACCGCAGTGGTGATGTCAGACACAAGTCTTCTGTTCGCTGTTACACGCGTCAGGGTTCTGCACAAGTTGCCCTTGACTTTGATGAACGACCCAACACTGATGCGTCAATCATCACCTTCTTACCAGGTAGATTAACTTCTCTAACCTTTTCATTGAAGCGACAGTTTCTTCAGGAGGGTTTTCTTTTCTTTTTGCAATAAGCTATGGGCAAACATTGCCCTGACTATGACCAAACTGTTGAGGAGCATAATTAAGGTGCTTCTTTTAGTTAAGACATTCATAGTTTGTTCTATTTGTTCCTTTGTTTCATTGTGGCGTTTTTAACCTGTCATGTACCCTTTAGATGAGGTGGAGAAGCCATGCATTCTGTCTCTGGTTGATGACACCGTGTACGAGGAGGGAGAAGAGCTGCGGCTGGTCTTAGGCAGCCCGAGGAGCAGCACACAGTTTGGTGCATCAGTGGGCGCTCTGAATGAGACTGTGGTGAAAATCAAGGACACAGCTGACAGTAAGTGAGATGAAGAGTGCAAGAGAGTAGTGGAGAAAAATCAAGATTTACATAAACCACAGGATAAGTTGATTAGTGCCTGAATATTTTAGGCAGATGTTTCTGAAACACAGCCCACAACTACACAGCCAAATATCACCTAAAGAAATCATTAAGAAGATAATTAACCTTTTATGCACACAAATAGCCCCCTGCAATGTACTGGTTACCTGTCCAAGCTGTACTCTGCCTCTTGACCCGTGATTGCTGGGACAGGCTTGTTACCATTTTGTTCATTTGTCTCCCTTTCTTTGTGTCTTTAGAGCCTGTCATTCGTTTTTTTGAAAGCAAGTTCAGTATTGGTGAACCGAAGGAGGCTGGCACCGTGGCAATTGTCAGGATCCCTGTGGTACGCGTGGGCGATACATCAAAAGTGTCAGTGGTTCGCGTTCACACTAAAGACGGGTCAGCCGTCTCCGGAGAGGACTACTACCCTGTGTCTCAAGGTATGTTCTCCACATACAGTATATCTTTATATGGCTTACAAAAAACCAGTAGTATTGGTCATGATTTAAAATAAAACAATCTAAAAACGTGTTTAGAATGATAGAAAGAGGTGCCTAACAAGAAAGGGGTTGCATATGGTATATTAAAAAGCTCTTTGGACTGTAGACAAAGGTCTGTTCCATTAAACCAACTATATAACCTGTTTTTATATTTCTTATATTGCATGTTAGTGTTAAAACATACAGAAATAGGAGCATTTCACTGTCATAGGGTTATGGTTGTATCTGAGATAAAAGGGATGAAAACAAAATGAAAGAGGGTTCAGATGGGCTTTAGGATCCCAAAGGAGCAGGTTTTTCTCCGGGAGCAGCAGCTGTGATAGACTGAGGAGGAGAGGAAGAGTTCTGGGAAGGTTCACTGAATGTTGTCCGGAGATCCGGTACAATCTCCTGTTGAAAGTCAGCCATTTCTGCAGGGGTTCTACCGCTCAAAACCTCCATCTCCCCCTGAGGCTACAAATGGCAGAGCCAGGCAGGTTTGGTCCTTCCTGCACCAGCCTGAAATCTGGAAAAGAATAAAAGGAAAAGAATACAGAAATAATACAAGAATACAAATAAAGGAGGAAATAAATGTTAAAATGCACAAATAAATAAGTAAATTAAAGTGAAAAGTCAATGGAAAGCTTAGGCTTATTAATACAGTACAAAGTTAAATTACAGCAGCTGGAAAACACAGTATACATGTACATTTTTGTCACATTTAATAATTTTATTTAAAACATCTATTTCAAATATTTGTTGAATCATTTATTGAGTCATTTTGATATTTTTGTATTTATCTTTTGATTTTGGCAGGTGTAGCCCTCCTTATCAGTATTGGTCCAAACTTCATCTCTATATGCGTCTGGCTAATATTAGAAATTTTAACTTATGTGAAAAAAGTTCCCTGTAGGATTCTGAAACTAATGAAAGTGACCCTGAGTGTGCATTTTTTACAACGGTTGTTCATTTCTAATTCTGTCCTAAATTGGAGAAAGTCTTTCCTACAGTAGTCCAGCACAGAGGGTCATATAGCTTTTAATAGAATTTCAGTCATTTTTATGCTTTTTAAGTAATGTGAATTCTTCCTTTCTATCCATTTAGCTTGTAAAACATTGAATTTTTCTAACCTTAATCAAGTCTTGAACTGTTTGGCTGAATACATCCAACCCATTTAAACCACACTATACGTCTACCTCCAACCCAGCATTAAAATATTACAACACTTTTGAATCCCGCAGTGATGAATTTCTCATTTTGCATAAAAAAACCTCTCACAGTTGCATATTTCTTATACATACTCTGTTGCTTACCTTGCAAGGAGACAGACCACCTTTGGCATTATGCAAATAGAAACCTGAAATACTTCCTCTGTTAAGCGATATATTTTTCTGAGGCAGTAAAACGAGTATTGCTCTTATCTGAATGCTTTTTTTATCCCTTGTTGGAATTTATATTCAGCAGAAACGAGAGAAGCATGACCTTGATGACACATGTTTTTATCAACACAAAAGATTAAGGCATTATATTCACAGTTTTAGTAATGATCTATTTTACTGCATTGTCTGCTTTATTTACAATCAATCAGCTCCATTTAGAACTGTTTGTGTGTACCCAGACATTGAGTTCAAACAGGGAGATAAGCAACACATCTTAGAGGTGGAGGTGCTATTTGATGGAATCAGAGAAATGAGGGAAGCTTTTACTCTCCACCTCAAGCCAGATGAAAACATGGTGGCTGAAACTCAGGTGAGATGCATCTTTAAGCTTTACCATCCCATCACAATCACAGAGAATGCAGGTTTGAAAAGTACAACTGGAAAAAGATTTTCTGCTTTCCATGTTGGTTGAAATTAGATCAGAGCTGTCTTTCGAGCGCATGCTGACCAGACAACAGCACAGTTTTATTCTTGAAAGCATTTCATGATACACATAAGATTCTTTAAGACAGGAAAGAACTACAAGCATGTGTTTCAGAGGCAAGATGAGAGAACACAACCATTCACTAATCATCATTGAGGATGTCTTGTTGAACACCTGTGTCAGCAATAGTCACTAATCTTTTAACCATTTTTTGAGAACAGATGACGAAAGTTATAGTTTACATCGAGGAATCCAACAGCATGGCTGATGTCACCTTCCCCTCCCTGCCTCATGTTGTGTCGCTGCTCCATTACGATGATGTCACCAGCACACCCGCCAACCTCCATCCACCAGCAGGCTACCCAGTCATCTGTGTCACGGTGAGTCAACCAATATTCAGGGACATGACCATATATTTGGATGATGGATAAATAAAAAATGCTTAGTTAACCCAAAAAATAAGTACAGTCGAGCAACAAACCCCACAGCTTACAGTTTCATTCACTGTATGAATTTTGGAAAACAGAATCAGTTTTCCCCCTGGACTCTTTAGACCAAGTTAAACTGTCCTCCAGGTTTTGGCCAGCCTGTCATTAAAACACACATCACACAATTTAGAAGGCCATAATCTTTTTCATACTCTCACACACTAGAGAGTTGCTTCCACACTTGAAAACAGGCTCAGTGAGACCCTTAAATGGATTCTTGTGATGTGTTAAGTTATTTGCTCCTTGGGTGACTGCTGCATGTGGCCGGGACTGTGCGTGTGTGTGTGTGTGTGTGTGTGAGTAAGTGTGTGTGACAGGGCATGTGTGTATATTTTGATGCTCTGTGGTCAGCTGTGTAGGAGGTTCCCTGAGGAGACTAAATAAAGTAGTCCTGTCAGGAAAAAAAAAAGTGTTGAGTTCTGCACCAGGAGGCTAAGTGTCACCAAGTTTTAAAGCAAATCTACAAAAACTCTTTAAAGCTTTCTTCACCATCCGTAATCTTTATCTCTCATATCATCAAAAAGCTAATTGTTGAGCATTGAATTATGAAAGCGAAACACACTGCAACATCTGGATTTTCTTGGCAACAATCGCGTACTTGTTTGAATTCTCATCTTCTATCTCCATCTGTCCTCTGGCATCTGCTCTATCTTTCCCATCTCTGCTGTCCCCACACACCCACCCACTCCTGCTGTGCTCTCTATCCATCCTCCAGGCTTGCAACACAAAATACCCCGACTATGACAAGACCGGCTCTATCTGTGTCAGCGAGCACATCAACAACACCTTGACCCGCTACCGCTGGCTCATCAGTGCCCCCGCTAGCCCAGACGGCGTGACCAGTCCCATGAGGGAGGTGGACTTTGACACATTCTTTACGTCCTCCAAGATGATCACATTGGACTCAGTCTACTTTCAGGCGGGCTCCAGGGTCCAGTGTGCTGCAAGAGCTGTTAATTCTAATGGGGATGAGGGTTTAGAGCTCAGCAGCTCCATTGTCACTATAAGCCAGGAGGAAGGTGAGGGCTAAAGAATGAATGAACCCCATGCTGTGCATTTTCATTTCTCTAGAGAAAGAATCATGCAGAGATTTGGCCTCATGTTGTTTTATAAGAGGGTTATGTTCCTTATGCATAATGAATCTTTTGAATGAACAGAACCTGCAGTCGAGTACAGCCACACAGAAAACACTTAACAGTTAGCCTGTCACATCTCTGTATAAACATGAACAAAAGCATCACCAGATTTTTATCATATGTCCTAAAAGGTGTGAGCCTTATGTGGTGAAATTACCTGACTGCAATTTCTAATTAACTGCTGTTCTTTCGTAAATGTAGTCACTCACTGATCTGTATATTAGTGTATATACTGTTATAAAGTAGATTTTCTGTCTACTTGTTTATCAGAGTTCTTTTCATCTTCTTCCTCTGCAAATATTTCCATATATCTCCATATAGATTTTAGAGAGCAGCAATGAATAATATTTTAGGTCATATTTAAGGAGAACTATAAGGTCCAGCACTCTCACAGCTGAGCATCTAATTTGACAAATAATTTAATATGTGAATAATAATAAATAAATAACATATTACCTACCGGTAATTGTATGTAATATGTTTGAGCAAGTGACACATATTCTCACGGCTTACAAAAGCCCCTGTAAACTGCAACCCGATGCTCTTTCGAGCTCTGTGCTGCAAGAATGGGTCAGAACTATCATTCATGTCTCAAAATGAATAAAAAAAAAACCCTTGCTCTTTTGCTGTTGCTATGCACTTACGCTGCACTAGTCCCACCTACACATTCTGAATGTAGCAAGTTCAGACTCAGTCTCTGGGTGGTTGCAACGTTTTCAAGTACAAGTATGGAAATTGCTATCTCACTCAGTAACAGTTCATTCAGCCATGTAACAGGAAAACATGTTTTTAACAGCATGATTATTGTAGAAAAGTAGCTAAATGTGGATTCAGTAACTTTTGGCTATAGATGCATTGATGATATTGAATACTCAGTTTTCCCTCAAAGTCCTTGATTTTGTCCTTGAGTTCAGAATTTCTTCCCTTCTGTCACCACAAGGCATGTGTCAACCACGTAAGATGGGAACTGTTGGTGCTGAACCATTTTCTGCCAAGTTACGCTACACTGGAGCAGATGACCCCAAACTCCCCAACCTCATCAAAGTGACTGTCACCATGCCTCACATAGATGGTAGGTTAGAGATGAAAGCAGGACTGGTTCCACAGATGTACCGAAGTGTAATATAGGGTGCGTGATATTCACATTTGGGGATACTCTGGAGTACAAAGGCCAAAATACACAGTAAACCTGATTATTTTAAACCCCAGTAGAAGCCCACCAGTTGTTGTTTTCTGCTCGATCTTTAGTTGTGTTATTCTGGATTCATCTTCATCATTTTACTCTCCAGTATCAAAGATGACTGTCAAAACTTGGAAATGTGTCCCTTTGCCTTGCAGGTATGCTTCCAGTAATTTCCACTCGCCCCCTCATGAACTTTGACCTGACTCTCAGCCCCGATGGAACCCGCGTTGGAAACCACCGCTGCTCCAACTTACTCGACTTCAGTGAGGTCACCACAGGTCACGGGTTTATCACTGCTTCGATGCGCAACCTTCAGAGCATGGGAGACTCGGTACCCTATCAGTTCAGCGGATCTCTGCGGGGGAACGGCACTCTGCGCTTCTACAGGAACCTCAACCTGGAAGCCTGTCTTTGGGAGTTTACCAGCTACTACCACATGTCTGAGCTGCTCACTGACTGCGGAGGGACCATAGGGACAGATGGACAGGTGTGTAACCTCAATTCAGAAATGTAAAAATTCCAGCCAAGGGTTTGTGTGTGCAACTGTTCGACTCCTCGCTGTTTGTGTGTGTTTGTGTCTGCCTGTGTGAGTGCTCCTGCCCATATGCTCAGTTTATTTACAGTCCTCTGAATGAGTAGGACACGCAGACAGAGAGGCACCGTATCTGTTTGCCTGCATTTTATGTCTCATTCACTGCATGTTTGTATGTGTGTGTTTGCCAGCTCTGACAACTTGTGTGAGATGGAAAGTTTTTAGTGGGAAAGCACACACAGTTGTAGAGGAACACCCACACTCAAATAAAGCATTTCCAACCTGTCAGTCTTTCCACTAATGCTCGCCACTTTCATCATCACTGAAGCTTGCATTCTCACGAAAGGTGTAAAAACCATGAAAGGAAAACACAATTTGGAGTCTCGTGTTGCTACAACAGTAACCTGTTAATGTTTGCATCAGTGCTGGAGTACAAAATGCTGCTAATTTTGGAGATTGTGATTGGCTATCACCTAATTGTTGCATCCTTGCAGCAACTGTGCAGGTGTTATTGTTTCATTCACCAGGGCTGCATTATTCTACTGTGTTGATGTTTTTGTGGACTGGAACTCAGTCTCGCTTCTTTCCTTAATGTCCTGCTGTGATTTTTCCTTCCTCCAACCTTTGATCTATGAGCTTCTTTTTCCTGATCAGACCACTGAATGTGTATGGTTTAGTTTTTTAAGACAGTGAGCGAGAGAGAGAGAAAGAAGATGGAGATTGAGAGGAAAAGAGAAAGAAAGAAAAAGAGATTGATGGAGATTGAGTGGGAAGAGCGAGAGAGAAAAAAGGTGGAGAGGAAGTAAAAATACATTGTCCCCAGATAAAAACCACTTGCACACATTAGTTACACATGATGTGCATCATCCACCAGATCTCAAATCCTATTTGTTAAGTGCGATCTCTGTCACTGAGGTCAAGAGTTTATTCTCCAGAAGGGTTGGGGTGGCTGCCAGTACTACTCTGTACTCTCACTAAGATCTACAAACTGAAGCGGAGTAATTAAATATTTTCTGTTTAATGCTAGAATTTGTGTTTTACTATCTGGATTTTAACATGCGTTCTTTTTATTATTGTGCTTCTGCATAACTGCTGTTTTTTTATTTTGTGTGTTTGATTGTGTTGCCTTTTGGATGGTTTGTGTTATTTACCTTCATGTTTGATTCCACAAGTTACACTAGAAGACTATATAATATAAAACATTTATTTTCTTCATTCTGTCCCAGTTAGTGAAGTTAATCTAGACAGGGATGTTTTGAAAATGTTGCCGACCTAAAAAATTGTCAAGGCATCTTGTTTCATATGACACAGACAATAAAAACTGGTAGATTTTCAAAGTTAATCATGATAATATACCAGATTGTATACTGAAATATGTTTAATGTACTACATTATTGAAATATGTATGATTCATTGTTAGTCTTTCCCATTAATCTCTTTGAGTTTTGTAATTTTGTAATGAACATATTTAAGACTTAGTTAACAAGGACAATATTGTGCAATTTACAGCAATTAGTTCAAATTTGTGGATAACACATTATGGACCAAATAATTTAAATTATACAAAACAATACAGCAAGAATTGGTGAGGAGAGACACCTAGTGGTAGCTATTTGGAACTACATGTAATCAATCCTCCATTCCTATTTTTGTATTAAAATTAAAATAATGATTAATTAAGTATCAATTTACTTAATTGGTTAAAGATAAGATGAAAAAATAACTATCAGTTAATTATATGCACATGACCACTTAATAAGTTTTATTCATGGTTTACAACATGAATCATTTTAATGCTTAGAAATCAGAGATATGATAAATAGTATAAATCTACATCCCTTACATTGGTTCCTTCTGTATAACACACAAAGAAATTTCTGCATTTTAATAACACTGAGTAGGAGTGAAAGAGTTCAAACAGGTTGTGGAGGAGAACACTGTGCTCGTCTTCTAAACACTTATTTTAGGTTTTTGACTTGCAGTATCGCCTTCAGTACAGTTTGTGTCATACAGCATAAACCAACTAAAACTATCATATATCTTTTATGCAATTATTAACAATAACAACTAGACACAGTTATGGCCGCCTCCATGTTTTAGCTTGTAATTTGTGAGACAAATTCAAAAGAGTTTTGACTCATTGCCACTTTAACGTCCTTGCAGGTGCTGAATCTGGCCCAGTCCTATGTGACCCTGCGTGTGCCTCTTTATGTCTCTTATGTGTTTCACTCCCCTGTTGGCACTGGTGGCTGGCAGCATTTTGATCTACAGTCAGAGCTGCGTCTGACCTTTGTTTATGACACTGCTATTCTCTGGAGTGATGGCATCGGCAGCCCACCACAAGCAGAGCTGCAGGGTGAGTTCTGATGATGCAGAGAAGATGACACTTACTGTTTCTTAAAGACACAATGGTTCTTGTAATGTTTTGTGTGCTTAAATGCTTTCTTATTTTCTTCTTTCAGGTTCATTGTACCCCACCAGCATGCGTATAAATGAGCAAGGACGTTTGGTGGTAAACTTCCGTACCAAGGCTCATTTTAGGGGACTTTTTGTGGAGTCTCATTCTGCAGGCAGAATTAAAAGAACTGGTGAGACGAACAAATATTGCAAAAATATTAGTTTTGCATTTCTTCAAATATTTCACTTGAGCTGAAGATACAAGAGAAACTATTTCTATAATGAGCACCTCTGATTTTATATTTACTCTCTTTTGTAAATTTCTTTAGCAGCTTCCATGTCATCCATGGTTATGAGTGTGGACCATCCTAGCCTGACCTTTAACCTATCCTTAGTAAGGAGTGAGCCCACTTATAATCAACCAGTTCAGCAATGGACCTTCATGTCAGATTTTGCAGTACGTAGGCTTTTTTTTTTCTTTACCCTGAATTACAACCTGAGGAAGTCACCAGCGGTACACGCAGGTGCAAATTGATGTTTTTAATGTGTCCCTTACAGGTGAGAGATTATTCTGGGACCTACACAGTGAAGCTGATCCCCTGTACAACTGCTCAAAACATGGAATATATTGTGCCACCCATCTGCAGCCCAAGAGAGCCAGTCACTTTTGACCTGGATATTAGATTTCAGCAAGTAAGTCAGTCTTACACTGGAAGATCCTGTTTTCATCTGCAGTTCATTTACTTACCAGCTATTTGTTTAGGTGAGTGACCCAGTTGCAGTGAAATTCAGCCTGAACACTCAGATGTTCTTGCTGTCCAAAAGGAGCCTTTGGCTCTCTGATGGATCAATGGGCTTTGGTCAAGAGAGTGATGTAGCTTTTTCTGAAGGTAAGACCTAATATAACATTTTAGTATATAAACTATATAAATTATAGTATAGCAAATATTATGCTAATTATGATGATATAGGATTTCATTTTTTCCCAACCTACCACAACAAAAATAAGATGGCTGTTTCTCTTTAAAGTATGTTTTCTATATTACATTCGAAGGAATTTACTCTGACATTTATATTAGAAGTAAAAAACATATAAGTGATCTTCATTACGAGCAAATGATATGGATGTGAAGTTCCCTAATCAAAAGTGTAAAAAGTGAAAACAGGTGACATTCACAAATGTTAAATAATTCTAAGGACTAAGCATTCGGACCTTCTGAACCCCTTCCAGGTGATACAATATACGGACGTGTCATGGTGGATCCTGTGCAGAATCTGGGGGATTCTTTCTTCTGCAGTATTGAGAAGGTGTTCCTCTGTACTGGCGCAGATGGATACATACCCAAGTATAACCCAACCATGTTTGAATTTGGCTGCCTTGCTGACTCTCCATCATTGCTTTACAGATTCAAGATTCTTGTGAGTGTATTTAGATTTTTAATGTGGAAACTATTGGAATGGAAATACTGTGACAGAGCTGTTTGCCTACTTCTTTCTTTTTTTGCATACCTCACCAGGACAAGGCTCAGCCTGAAACTCAGGCACAGGATTTTGGTGACGTCAGTTTTAATGCTGTGTTGGCGGTAGATGATCCATCAGCTTTGTCTCTAGTTAGACAACCAGGGTCTGACGGCTTCAGACTGGATTCTACAGCCATGTTCCAGGTATACTATATTTATTCCTCTTTTTTTCTATCATCAGCAGCTGATCAACTATGATAAAGAGTTTTTTTTATGTATTTTGTTAATTTTATTCTAATTTTGTATTCTCAGGTTTCTGCTGGTCGCGAATGGTACATACACACGATTTACACAGTTCGTTCCAAGGAGAATGCTAACAGAGGCATTGGCAAGCGCAGCCTAGAACGCCACTCTTTTGTTTCAACAAGCAACAACCTCATCGTGAAAGACCATCGCTGGAGGCGGTCGGCTGCTGATCACATCCCATTTATCGCTGAAAATATCGGAATAGACAGTAATCGCGGCACTAACATTATGCACATTGCCTTGGACCGCACCAAGCGGAGGTCACGCGGGTCAAATGAGCTTTTTGATGGACGACTAGAACCTAGTGAGCTCAATGCAGAGGAGGAGGACGAAGGTCTGGTGACTGTGGTGGGGACACTGGTGGGTCTGCTACTGACTGTCCTCATTATTGTCACCATTGCACTGGTGGTGAGATCCAGACAGAAGGATGGAAAGGAAGGATGGAGAGATGGGGTGCAGGAGGTGGTGAAAGGATCTGTGAGTACCGAGCCCATGTTGGTGGTGAGGTTGCAAGACTGCCACAACAGCTCAGAAGTTTGAGCAGTGAACACATGGATGGACAAGTGGACATTTGGGACTTGTAGGGGTTTTTTATAATTTTATGGGATTTTTTTTCTAACAGGTATTAAATTGATTTCATAACACCAAAAATGAATATTGATCAAATGTGTTGTTAGGTATGCCTGTTATTGGTTGTATTTGTAACATTTCAGCAAATTCAGCAAATGGCACAAAACCTTTATTCACTGTTTTTATTTATCATTCCAACTTGTGCTGCTAGTTGTATTTCCCATTTTTTATGCTGGTTTTATGGTATTAAAGTGCCTGAAGAAACTATATTCCTTCAGGAAGGTGCCGGTAACCTGGAGTACAGTACTCATAAAGCAATGGTCATTTGGGTCAAAAATGTACTTTTTAGCTAAACTGACTCCATGTTTGTCTCCTTTTTATAGGAACAGTTCATCCAAACAAATGAAAACACTCTAGTATAAGTGACAGGTTGCTGTGTGAGACTAAATGACACTGAACATGTAAATGTGCGAATTACTGAATTAGTCTTGCAGACTGATGTAAAGCTTGCAAATTATTTCTGGATACAAACCTTGAAAAACAAGTTTTTTCAAGCTTTAGACAAAAGTAGTTCCACATACACAAACCCAACATGACTGACTCACTTTCTTCAGAGGTATAAGTTAAATGTATTATTTTATTATTTTTTTTTATTAAAGCTACATATTGGACGTTTGCAGCAATGCCACATGAGTACATTAGTGTTTATTCTGGAGTGAAATGTGCTATTGAAATGATCAATTTTACGTGAAACATTTGCTGGGATTATTCCAGATTAAAACAGTCTGTAATAGGAAAACATTAAAAACTAGATGAGGCTTTTTTTGTAATCTGTGAACTAAACATCAGAAGATGAAAAGGCTACTGACAGAACATGTTTTTGGACCAGCTAAGCAGCCAATCATGTTATTTTTCACTCTATCCACTGTTCTTTGTTTATCATACAGGAGAATGAGAAAAGTTGTACAACATATATTATTTTGATAAATAATTCAGATGTCTCACAGTTATGTGCTTTTTCTTTATTCATACTAAATTTCATTTTCTAGTAACTCACTTATTGACTTTATTGTGAGTTTACACTTTGTGGTTTTATACATACATCACTATTGTCAATGCACTATGTGGTTCTGTGATATCATAATTAATCCACGTAGACAGACGGTGATGTTTAAAAACACTGGCTGAGGTATGTATGTAAAAAAAACACATCTCAGGCATTATTTCTTTTACAGAAATGGATTCTTTTTTAATTTACTGTTGCTAACTGAGGTGAGTCTCTGCATAGTTGCATTCAACGTCTGTGTTCTGTGTTATATTACTAAGTTTGGTGCTGTAAACATGCCATGTTTGCCATGCCATTATGTATCCACTTAAAATAATTTGACTCCTGTTCTTTTCTTACTGTGCTCTTCAACATGTTTGTTTCCACTTTCTTTATTTTTTTTTCTCACATAATGTAAACAAAAGAGCTACATTCGTATCACTATGGCACACGTCATATCTGAGCCACTTTGAGGGGTTTAATCATTTTCTTTATATCGATTGTGACATTACTGTTTCTGTGTATATTTAAGCCTCTGCTATGAGTATAGAACATGCTGAGATCAATGTTCCTCTTATATGTCCATTGTGCATCGTGTAATGGTGCTCTTAGTCATCACTGTATAATTATTTCTAATATTTATCAGGGTTAGCTGCTGTGGTAATAAGTATGAGTTTAAATCAGCTGAGGTATGGATTAGTGGGGGATGTGAGGATTTAAAAGCTTGCTGAAACCCAGATAGGTTTTATATTATGGCCCTGATGAATTTGGAATAAACATCACACCTGACTGCTAATGCACATTTTCTGTGTCACATCCCTCACATGTCAATACAAGCTATGCAATGTAATGTATACTCTCCAGCCAGACACCTCCAACCTGTACGACAATTTCAGCACAATCAATCCAACTTGATATTCACTTTGTGTGAGTGGATTTTTATGTATATGTAATTGAAATAAATATTGTTTATTGGTGTTTTCTTGTTTTCTTTTTGCTTAGTTTCTTTTGCTTTTTTGTTTGTATTTATATAGACATTTAAAGAATGAAGTTGACACAAATCCAGCAATGAGACCTGAACACCTGCCAGGATAGCCATTATTTGAAAGTAGAAATACTGAAGATTAGTAACTGAGAACTATACAAAAATGTGAGTGGTCCATCCTTGGTGGTGCTTCCAGACAGCAGACTGGAGTGTCCTCTGTGGTCCTCATGGAGAGGACATCAACAGCTTGACTGAGTGTGT
>JBAMHV010000016.1:10619978-10656558 GCA_037177535.1 Pseudomugil gertrudae | reverse complement strand
TATATATTTACTTATTTATAAAAGTTCATTATTTGTGCATACCATGTGAGAAAAAAATAAATAAATAAATGAAAAAAATGAAAAAAATATGTCATACATAAGGTTTCAGCTTGCTGTTTTCAGTAGGCTATGTGTTTGTGATATACACATACTGAAACAACAGCAGCTGCCTGGAGTGGAGCATATCACTCTAAAAACTTATTTCATTAAAGTACTACTTTATTGTAAAATATCATAAGCACATAAATAAAAAGTCAAGACATTTTATGTTCCGGTCCTTCATCTTACCTACTCTGTAGATGAGTTCATCTTCAATGGGGTTCTCCTTCTTCTTCGTGGTGCTGTACATGCTTGAGGGCCGTCGCACTGCTTTCTGACGAATGTGCCCTCCTGTCCCACTTGGTGATTTGACCCTCCTCTTCACATCATCTGGAGACTGAGGCACATCTGATGGCTTAATGGCTCGCAGGCGGAAGGGGCTGCCACGTATCGGCTGTCCATACAGTAACAGGGTGAAAGAGTACTCCCCCTCAGAGCGCAACGTGTAGCCCACCTCATATGTCCCATTCTTATTGTCCGTTATCTCTGTCTCTGCAGCCCGGCTGCCATCAGCAGACATTATCTCTGCTTTTAAAGCAGCATTTCCTGTCCGTACCAGCTCCCCATCCTGCAGACAGATGTCACAAAATCAATTTCAGAACAGCCCAAAAAGATTAATGTGATACACTGAGCCTCAAAGCGGCACTTTGTGCATAATACTCCTCAACTCTTAGACAACCAAATGGCTTTTTTTTAACAAATTTATTTAGCTTACTGTAAAAAAAAAAAGAACAACCAATAATAAGCATTAAAAATTATAATCCAAAGCTAGTATTTTTTGTATGTCTGGCTTCTCACAGGAAGTTAACTTAAACACAGTACTTTGTCTTTTGTTGTCACAGTAATGGTTTGATGTTGCCCAGTTGCTGCATGGCGAAGGCCTTCTCCTGTGGCGACGGAGGTGTGTGCCACAGCCGCTGTGGTGAGAAGAACACCCAGATTCTGGATAGACCGCCGTAAACCTTCAGTCTCCACCTGAAGCAGACGGGTACCGCTTTATCTTAAGACTAAATATTGTCAAATTAAAGTTGGTGGACAACCAGTTAAGTGAATGTTGCTATAAAGTGGATGCTCTGTGTTTACAGTACATACACTAACATGCTGGTGATACATCAAGCTTGTGAGTTTGTTAAAAATAGTCAGAATGAGGAAAATTTCTCAAATCCACTGTTTTGGTGATCTGCCAGTCTACCTCTGCCTCACACTGTGAGAGATGCCAGGCGATTCCCATTGCTCATCAGCAGTGCATGCTTTGAGGCAAGATAAAAAGATGGCGCACACTGGCACTCTGGTTGGTCACCAGGAGCAAGACACAGAGGCTTGTGCTAAAGATTTCTGAAGGGACTGTGTAGAGTGACTCACTTCATTTACTGAAAATACAGCCAGTAAGATGCAGAAGATCTCTTACAGGACTTTTAATAATTTCTGCAAACATCATGTGGCGTTCTGTGGCGCTCAGTAAATGAGTGTTTGGATAGTGGAAAAGTTGTTTAATATGATTTAATTATTCATTTGCCTAAAATATTATTTTTAGGAATTATTACATTTTGATTAAACAGTTTTGTTTATCTATTGATTTTGATGTAACTGTTATTCATAAAGCGAATTTGAATATCATATGTTTATACTAACCCAGTATATTCTGTTTGTGTTGAAGGTTTTTCACCTGAAAAAATGATAAAGCTGCAACTGAAAGAAAAATAAAAGAAAAAGAACAGAGAAAACGCTTGGAGTGAAAACCAGTTATTTCTTCAGAAGTGAGCCCATCTTGTCAGGTGTGGGAACCTACACAGATACCCCAGACACATTTGACAGTGAAAAACCGCTGGAGACTGGAGCCAAGCCTGATGCTCCAAAAAACTCTGAAGAAAAAAGAGCCTTTATCCTGGTGAAGTAAAGATGACTAATTCTGTAACCCTGGGGCAGCTGAAAGCCACCAGAATGTCAGCAAAGCGCCAATTCTCCTGACTGGCTAACAATGTGACTAGAATGCACACTATGATGTCTGAAGAGGAGCTCAAAGACTGTTTTAAGAATCTCACAATTGAGGCAAACAAAGTCTTGGAAACCAATGATGATGTGGAAGCCCAATAAATTGCAGAAAATGAAGCAGAGCTGGGTGCTGATGCACTAGAAGGCTGACTTAGAAAAATCTGCGAGTGAAAACAAAACAATCACAAAGCTGCTCCACATGTTCCCTCTGCAAGTCAAATGAGTGTGAAGTGACCTCACAGGGACATGCCTGTCTTTGTTTGGTTTGTTTTTCTTTTTGCACCATTCATAAGCTTAAATGATTGGGGGAGGAGGTGGCTGTCAGAGTATTGGCTGATTGTGCACTCGTGATTTCAATTTTGGCTCTAATTATTTGCTTTATAATCTTATTTTTATAACCGGGTCGAAACCGACCCTAACACTACAAAGAACATAATTGGAACCAAAGACTTTTATGAAGTTGCGAAAAAAATGTTTTGTTTAATTATATTGAAATCAAGGTTCCTCACAAAGTCATAAAGTCTTGATGCAGTGGACAAATTTTAAGTGATTGTTTTATGCATTTAAAAACTGAAACGAGTCGGTGTAGAGACCCTAACATAAGGGGAAGGTTAAAAATGCTTCTTGTTGAATGGCTATTACTCAGACTGAATGATAAAATAAAAGACTACATAAAAACCAATACCTGACAATCCAGGTGTGCATTCTGTTGTGGTTTCTCTGGGAAGTCGTGTCTGGCCAGGGCCGTAACCCGCTCACTCATCTGCTTCTGAACTAGCAGCACCTACACTTACAAAACACACACACTTTCATATCTTTATGCTGTTATTGTTCCATTTACAAAGTTAATACTTTCTTCCCATATGGTTTGTGTTTGGTTTTGTTTTGGGGGTTTTTTTGGTGGTGTTTTACCCTGCACATTACCAACTAAGAGCATATTTGCCAGCCCACCTCCGTTGCAGTGCCGTGGCTGAGAGCCTGTTCTGTAAAGCTGCAGCTGCTCTGGATGTGTTCCTTCCCCTGGAGGAGAGCTGAAAGCTGGGTCTGTAGGACCTGTGCTCAGGTATTTAAAAGTAAAATAGAAAAGATCAAAACACATGTCTGTTAGTGTTTTATATGTGTGTGTGAGAGAGTCATAACTAACCTTCTGCTTTGCAGAGCAGATGTTCTCTAGGTCAGTTATGAGGGCTGTTTTGCGCTGATGCAGCACCCGTTCCAGCTCTTCAAAGGTACTGGTAATCTCTACCACTGCTTCACACTTTCTTTCATTCAGCTGTCGAGAGATCTCACTCACCAGCTCTATAGCTGCTGTTAGTTGAGGGAGCCTACAAAATAAGCCAAAGTTAAATTTTTCTATAAAAATCATACAGGTAACAAAACTTATTCAACCTTACTACAGTTATACAAGGCAAAATAAAGTGAGATCAAAATGTAAACCCTTCGGGTTCGTATATCTGACAAACAGGCATTGCAAATATTACATGATGCTTAAGCATCCATCTAAGCCCCACCAAGATATCAAGCACTACCTGCTGTGTATGGCATCCAGCTGTGTCTTCAGCACAGCCTTGTGCTGTTCTACGACGTCCCGCAGAGGAACAGTCACATGCTCCCGATGTTCCCCCTCTGTGCAGTCCAAACACATGGCTGTCTCACATGACTCACAGTAAAACTCCATCACCTGCAGAGGGAGACAAACTAACTCACTCTCTTACTGAGCACCACAGGCATGAATATGATAATAACTCCTTTTTTTTACCTGAACAGTAATAACAGAGATGCAAATAGTTTAATCTAGTGCTTTTTACCTTTCCGTCATGGTTAGGGCAGCACAGCGGCTTCCCTGCTACTGCAGCACTGACTGACTCCAACACACTGCAAGCCTCTGGGCGTGAGCACTCAGGCTCTCTCTGGAGGACCTAGCATAAGCATAACATAACAACTCTCATATGATAATTCCTAAGGCATGCTCTCTCTCCCTCTCTCCATTTCTAGATCTTTTAATTCATACTTATTAAATCTGCTCCAGGGCAAAAACAGCTTACTAGAAGTCTAGCATTTTTGTTTTTTGTTTTGCAAGTAGGTTTTCAGCATCAAGTGCAGTGTTTCTGTCATACAAAACAAGTAATTTAGTGTCTGACCTCCATGAGGTTAGTGATGAAGAAGTTGTTTTGCAAAGCGCACACGCCTTTCTCTGGAAGGATGGACGTCTGCCGACACACTGGACAGGAAAGTGTCAGAGACTCTGGAGGAATGTAATTCTGGAGACAACTGTAGGGAGGAGGTGGACAAATATTTAACAGGATTCTGTATTATTCTCTGTGAATTTAAATGTCATAGTCAGCAAGAGGAGAAATAATCGTTACCTTATCATTATAATTAAGAAGCAATGCCTAAATAGTACTCCAGTCACAAGTGGACCTAAAGTGTGAATCTGAGAACAAAAAGCTGATACCATCAGCAGAAAGAAACCAAACCAACACTAAGATGCTAAATACTTTATGGTGTACAAATACAAAGCATATTTGTTTGTGTCTAAATATGTTTTTGCGTTATGCTGGATCTGGTCACATGGCTCCCTCCAACAAAGCCCTAAAGCTTGAGGTTCAATAGCATGACGCTCCTTAATACTAAAACCAAACTCAGTAGGCAGCATTCATTCAGATTACGCATCGTCCTGGCCTGCAAACCAGCTGCTATCCACCAGGTGATGTACAGATCTGTGGAAGCCTTAGTATTTATTGATAGCATGTTTAAAAACTACTAGGACACCATTTTAACTATTATTTTCCATTTGTGGCAACACGCATGTTTGTTTCAACCACTTGACGAGCAGCAGTTTAGTATTTATTCTGAACAGAAATGTAAGCATAACTAACTTCATAAAACCACTGGTGGACGGAGTGGGAAGGCAGGTTGTGATGAAATGTTTTTACCTTTTTTTATTTATTTATTCTTAATTACTAAAACATAATGACAGAAATGAATGAAACACCATCATTCAGTTCACCTTAAAAACAGTCCTTTTTCTGAGATGTCTTTTTTTTGGTTGTAGCCCATTTATAATATGAGAAGATTATATATGTGCTTTACATTTACATTAGAGTATAATTACAAGCCATTTACAAATTAATTTTTAAAAATCAGCTGCATGATAGGCAGAATGGCCTATAGAGGACTTTACACCACATCCTTAGCCCCCCGGAAATTACCCTAACTCATCCCTCCATTAAAATGTTTCTCTGACAACATCACGAAGAGCTTCAGACAAAAATCTGTTCACCTCAGCAGGACTCCAGATCAGCTGTCATCCAGTAAAACCAGGGATTATAGTTGCCTTGTGGTGGTCAAATGCCCACCAAACAGCATGAAAAAGGGTTTATATCATGCTCTAAACTTCGCTGTATATTTGTATGGGTTTAAAAGAAAACCAGTTTTAAACATTGCATGCCATTATTATATATTCCTCATCCTCCCATCCTGACATACAGCAAGTTTTCCACAAGCCTCCTCTGCTGTACTGGGCACGAAAAGGCTTCAGTAATATTGCCTGAGGGGGTGTTGTCTTTCTCAAGGAACTGTAGATTGAGCCTTTGTAACTGTGTGTCCCAACAATGAGCCTTTCTCTCAAACTGCAGCAGTTGACAGTCTCTATTGCTGAGGAATGCATTTATCCCAGTGGAGAGGAGCACTAAGCTGTTTGATTGTGTTTAGGGATTTGCAATATATGAGGTCCCTCTGTTGTATGTGGGGCATGCAAGCATGACAAGAATTTTTACAGTAACAAGAACTGATGGAAGGAGTAAAAGCTACTTTTAACAACGTGTGGCCTATTCTCTAAAAGACCAGAAAGCTGGAAGGAAGCCAGTGAGCAGAGACTGATTTGTTGGTGAAAAGCTAATGAGAAAGCAAATGCTATTTACCTTTCACAGAAGGTGTGCAGACAGGGTAGCACCTTGGGGTTGTGGTAGTGATCCAGGCAGATGCTGCAGACCAAAAACTGCTTATCTATCTGACGCACCACAGGGCTGGTGCTCCCAGCCTCACGCTTGGCCATTGGAGAGGACATTTAAAGCCACAGAGAATGACAGCAGTTAACCTACAAAAAGACAAAAATAAAAATGTGAAATTTATCAAAAGAAACACTCGCAGCTTTGTGTCACTTTTAAGGCAGCTAATGCTGAGCAAACTTCCTCATGACGTACCAGGAACCAGTTAACAAAGCTGTCTAATTCCTTGAACCTTGTTGCTGTAATGCTGCTGTTATTTCTAGGTTAATACCAGACAAACGACTTCTGAGTGGGCAGGCAAGCAGAAATCTTGAGTGTGCACTATATATGAAGACAAACTAATAGGGTTATATGACAGTTTAGATTTATATCTTGTGCTACTCAAAAATAAACAAACAAAACAGGAAAAGATGCACATAAACACGCAGAGAGGGAGCTGTTGTTGCAGGTCCAACACTGAATATGCTAAGATATGAAGTTTCACTGGCAGGACAGCTGTGTGAGAATATAAAGATGTGCAGGCATACACACAATGCTTTTATTAGATTTATAGAACAAATATTAAGATTATCTGAAGGGTAATAACACTGAAAGACAGTTTTTGTGCTCATCATTCAGTCTGTTTACAAATTACTAGTGAGAGTGTGATTTGATCCCCAGATTATAGAAAATGTAGTTAGAATATTCTAGAGAATATTCTAAAATGCAGGATGTTCTTACTTGTACACTTCTTGCGAAATCCTACCAGTATGTTAATTGGATTTAAATTAATGCTTTGACTTTTTTTATTGCTTCTTTTTACGTTAAGCAGATTTTTTAATTTAGCATACCAAATGACACTATTCTAATAATTTTTTATTAACTTAGCTAATCTTTTACCAGGACTGTCCCATTGAAATCACAGATTTCTTTTTTAAGGGCACCAAATAACAGCAGCACATCCCACAAATAAATGACTTAAAACATCACTACTATAAAAAAAAAAACAATATATAAAACCAAACCATATATCTCTTATTAAGTTATTGAATAAATCTTTTTGATTGTACAGCCAGATTCAGTGGCATTTGCTATCTTTACACCTTTTAGTTTGGGGAAACTCTGTATTTTGGCTTAATCTCAACATGCAGCATGTCAGTTTAATGAGAAAATGTGGGTGCTGAGTTATTAGAATGTTTACTGCTCTATATAAAGATCTTACTCAAATAGAAGCAAAACTGTGAGGTCATCTGAACAGAAGAGTGTGACATGGCTTAACCTTTGCAAAAATCACAGCTGCAGAGCTGCATATTCTGCCTAGCAACACACACCAGTGCTGCCTGCATATGACCCACTTCCATATTTGCAGGCACCAACCTTTAATAAGAAAATAAGAAAATAAGTACAGTAACAAACGTGTTTTTGTGAAACACCTGATCAGTCAATGAAGTGTGACATCATTAAAGAGCCTCCAATAATAACGACAAACCACACTTTTATTGTGTTACTCTTACTGATACCTAAACCTGCTACTTTCCTAATACTCTCCATGTCCATTTTTATCTCTGTATTACCAAATGAGCTTCAGCGGTGTATCTCACCCATCCATATTTTCTCAGTAGGTCAGCACATGTTTTATTCATGTGTCAGTCAAACACGCACTTGTTTGTTCAAGCAAATCCAGCGATGTGCAAAAAGAGAGTTTATATCAGAAACTAAAAGGTAATGTAGTTATGAGCTTTACAATGAAAAAGACAAATGCATTTATGTATAAAAACAAAGGCAAACACGCTGCAATTCATCATCCCCCACCAGTCCTCCCCCCTTCCTGTCAGCACATCTGTCGCTGCTCGATCTAATACAGCTCTCCTCTCAATCCGCTGTGTCCCGTCTCTGCTCATGTCCTATTGTCAGTTGTTACCAACAAACACAAACATGCAATCAGGGTGATTAAGAGGGAAGCTGTATCTTTCTAGTCTTAGCCGAGAGGATCCAGTGACATGCAGGCTTTATAGTGGGAGTGTAAAGGTCATGTTTTAGGTTGCCAACCATGAGAACGACATATCACATTCACACTCTGATTCACAACGCAGAGGGAGTCTGAGAGAGGTGATAGGTGGTAAGTAGCCTATGTTTTGTTTAAATATAAATACACTTTTAATCTTATTTCAGATTGTTGTGGCTGAAGTCCATCTTTATACTGTTGATGCTTTTTCTCAAGTTCATTTCTTTATGCAAAGAAATAAAAAGGGATTTAAAACAGTTCAGTCAAAGAATCAGCAGGAACTCTACTCTAAACTGGGATAAAGAAGAGATGGGCACAAATGTGATTAACCACTTTTAAATCCGAGGTTTTCCATATTTTATTACATTTCAGGCAAATCCAATTCAAAGTATTAAGGACGTTTATCCAGTTGTATCATTTGGATCCTGATGAAGAGAAGCTTGGATGTATCTCTGTAGTGAAACGATGGCGGGATCAACCACAGGACGTATTTTTGTACTTCGATACTGTTCACACAATCTGTGTCCATTTTTCATTTTTCAGTTTTATACCAACATACTCTGTAAGGCAATTAAACCTAGTTAAGACACATATGTTGGTGGGTCAGTGAGGAGGAAATGATGGTGCAAATTGAAAGGTCTTTTGCAGGATTTAGGTCATTTATTTTGGAAGACCTCATTAAATAAAGAATCAGGAAAAGTTATTTACTATAAATGGGATAAAGATAAGAAGAGACCTCTATAATGACTGAAATCTTACATGTGCATAATTCAAACCAGGGGTCACCTACTCCAGTGCTCGAGGGCTACCAACCAGAAGGTTTGATTTTTTTTTCTGGTACAACACACCTGAGGTTCTCCAACAACTTGTCATCCTATGCACCTGCTTGTTAATGATCCATTGATTCGTTCATCAGGTGTGTTGTACCAGGAAAACACTAAAACCTCAAGCATGCACGTTGGCGTGATGGATAGGTTGCTGGTTCTAACCTCGGCACTGGCAGTGGCCTTTCTGTTTGGATGTTATTATGGGTTCTCTCTGTGTACTTTGGCTTCCTCCCACCGTTCCAAGACATCCATGTTTGGTTATTCTGAATAGTTTTTAGGTATGAATGTGTGGGTGCCTCATATGTTTGACAGGAGGGATTAACAAGGTCCAAGTTTTGACTAGTTTCCATCAAACACCATTACACATCAGCTCTCCATTTCTTTTATAGTTAATCCACAGTTCTGGGCCTTGAAACAACCCTGTGTCTTGCAGATCTTTAAATGTTTGCTTGACCATCTGGTTTGGTTTTCACTCTGATGAACACTGTCGGTTGTGCCACATGTATGTGCCTTTCCTAATTAAGACTATTTTGTTTTGTAACAACAGAATGCAAATCTGTGAATCATTGTTTTCATATGAGCATTTACTTAAAACATGTAACTATGGATGCAAAGCAGAAACCAACAAAACAAAACTAAAACCTATATGTTCTACTTTTATCAAAAAGTTGGAGATTTAAAACAAATGCTTCCTGCAAAAACAAACACTGTTAGATGTGCATGCGTGGAAGCAAATATTATTGCCTGCTCTTTGTTATGTGTATGCAGCAAACTTTGTTTTGACACGTCCTTATCTTGATTCACGCTCACTTAAACTCCTAAGTAGGCCACGATTCTTAAATTTGATGCTCATAAGTAACCATGACCAGTTAACTGTCAGGCTTTGAAGGCATGCTGAATTGAATTTAGAGTCTGTAGTTGGATACAGCGGGAGAGGATAAGGCCTAGCTGTGACAGAACTGCAGGAAGCATTTAAAAAATGTATTTATATAAAAAAACATCTTGTAGAGAGCACAGCAATAAAACGTGAAAATGAACAATTTTTCATACCACTGGCTGTAAAACATGCAGTATAGAGAGCAGCAATGTTGCTGTTGATCATCCCCTAAAACACTTTAAGATTACACTATTGGCATTTGTAACCAATTTTTTGTGTAAGTGTGTGTGTGTGTTTTGTCCTGTAGGTTTATGCACAACACAAAAATAACACCCTTTCACAGCTGGCTTTACAGACTACAAAAGCAACTCATTCAGAAATTAAACCTCTGCTGTTGCTTTATCGTACAATAGGATCCTTACAACTTCTGTGTACGTGTCATTGTATCTCTTACTGCACACACACACGCAGACATGAAGTTAAATTATATTGGCAGGACAGGAATTTAAGTGTCAGTCTCCCAATAACAGGGCCAGGCAAAGAGACTGAGAAACATAGCAAAACAACATCCTTCTTGTTTTCTTCTTACTGTGATGCACCTGACGCTCTGTACAAACATGCAATATCACTCCACTCCACTGTGCAGACAGCTGAATGGATAAGTCACAAACATGTACCTATCAAAAACCAAAGACAGAGTTGACAAAGACACTACCTGCTATCAGCGAAGTAGAGACCAGTTTAAAAGGCTTCATGGCTGCTCTGTTTGCTCAATAATAGCTCTCTTGTCTCACCCCTCAGCTCCACGCACCACTTTTCCCTTTCCCCTTTCCTCCTCTTGCATTTCCTTTCCCCATGTAATATACACACTCATGCACAAACCTCACACTGAAAAAGTCCGAACGCAGATGACAACATCCTGGGCCTGGGAATTGAAAGACCCTCCTACTGTCACTGCTGTTTACAAGCATGAGCTGACTGGATACCCTCCTACTGCCATGATCTGATTGGCTGGGAAACTTAACTAGCAGCAAAGATGCATTGCATCATAGGCCAACAATTTTTGCTGGCCAGAGGGAGTGAGAGGTTGAGATTGCAGGAAACAAAGTCTGTCAATGGAGCAATCTTGGATCCAGGAACATGCAGCATTGCACATCCTGCAGCTTACAGGCTACTACTAGAACTGTTCATGCTTCAAACTGTAATACCTGTATGCAGAGGTGTGATGGGAACTAGAATAAAGCAAAAAGGCATAATAAAACTGGAATATATATTTGTAATGTCACCATTAAAAAAGTTTAAAATGACATTTTGGACTAAATGTCTCTATGTCAAGCAAACAGATATGCAGAGAGTTCTACTAAAAAAGTCATTTTCGTGGAGACATTAAGTAAAATCTGTTGCTATATGATATAGTCTTGCACTCAATCCCTAAAGTCCTCTGTCCTTACAAACAGTGACAAAAATACTAATCTGGATTTAATCTCTCGGGATGGAGCCCTGTCATTTCTCCTCCCCCACTGTGCTTCCTCTGTGCCCACCTAAACACACACACACACATACACACCTTTCCAAAATCCCATCATTCTGATCTCATGAGTTGTGCTGTGGTGGTCAGTGATAAGAGGATAAAGAGTCCACGCAGAGAATGATGTAACAGAAGCTGACTGCAGGTGATTTATTGATGACTCACTCATACTGTGGCAGAAGTTCAAATGTTTTCTTTGTTTATTTTGTTAGTCTCAAAATAAATCTTGCTACCAATTATTGCAAATAAACAAACCATTATAAATTGTATCAACCAACAGTCACAAGACCTGGTTTCTGAAACCTCCAAACTAAGTAATTTCAACTATTACTACTTTTTTACTACTAAAATGAATCATCTCACATGAAGTCCTGACCTTTTTGCTCCATGGCAAGGAATTAAAAAGAGGTGACATGTTCAGTAAATCACAAAAACTCGCCAGCTTTTGCTGCCTTTTCACGAAGAATTTTACTCCCATCTGAGCTTTTCATTTATATTTCTATTAAACTCCATTTTTTATATAAAAAAATAATGCTACTGGCGCCCACATGGAGTCCCATGGAGCAAGTAAAGTTTACATAATAGGACTGTGCACAGCAGAATTATTTACAAGATAAAGCACAATATCTGAATGTGACTTTACATATTTCCAGATAAGAAAGGATTTTCAGTAACAACGTTAGGATTACAGCTAGTTCACAGCTATAATTAATAAAAGTCAAGCTATGCAACCCACCATAACCCCTGATTTAAGGGTTTAATGTAATAACGTAACATAATAACATAATATCAACAAATAAGAGGGAATCAGAAGAAAACATTTTCTTTGTCCTTTGTCCTACATGAAAGGCGCTATATAAATAAACTTGCCTAGCCAAAAATTTAGTTTGAGAAGTCTGAAAAGTGAGCCTGGTGCAGTTAAGAAATGGTTCCTGATGTTAGGCAGGAGGTTGGCTTTCAATTGCACAGTATTTGATGTAAAACCATTCATCTAAAAAACATCAAGATAAAGAGGGGATTGCTTCTGCAGGAGACCAGACACTTAAACAATTAAAATCCACTGTGGACCTTCTCAAAAAGTGTACACTGAGCGCTTACAATGGTCCTCACAATAAAACATAACTAAAAGAACTTTGGACGAATGAGGGAAAAATACTTTAAAAAATCTAAATGACTTTTTGACTGTTAAAAAAATGCAAATAAGCAATCAAATCTAAAGAAAATATCATACTGGCAACACAAAGTGTCCCACATGTTGCATCAGACCTTTTTCCTTTGTGTAATTTTGAGCTCAGTAAGAACAGAGCATTGATCCAATCCACCATATGGTGGTTCTCTTTCTGAGCTTTCACTTAATTTTTTTCTGTACCTTGTGCACCTGACAGTCACAAATAATCTGTAAAATGGAATAACGAGGATAAAGGGTGTTCGGCTGTACTTACTAGCAGTCGCTAATAAAGATGTTACCTGATTAGCCTACCGTACTTATATTTTACATGAACTTGTTTGTCATCTACTCCTCCTTGCACATTGCAGCATCTACCTGCTGCAAGAATAAAATTATGAGAAGAAAAAACAATTAAGAACAAAGACAGAGACATGAAGCTATGTATTCACACATGTTGAACTGCAAAGGTTTCTGTGTAGCAGAACATTAGCGTGAGCTCTTGGGGGCTACGATGACGGTGTTAGAGTTTGACAGCTCTGGGCTGAACACCATCCTCCACACATACACACCGAGAGTCAGCTGTTCCAGTCTGAGTCATACTATACCCCACCTCCTGCTTTCCCACTTCACTGCTCACATTACAGCAATCACATACTTAGACACATAGACCTTATTCTGAGGGTTTAAATCATGTAGTTGTGCCCATAAAGACTAAAAGAAACAAGAGCGCATTTCCACAGTTCACATAGGCAGCCAGCGAGACTCTCATTAGCATGCATTGCAAACTTCCATCCTCCCGTGATGGCCTTTTCTTAAGCCTCCACATACATACATTTCTATATATAGAGCTATCACTTCTCATCCTTTTCACACCACTGGCAGGCACGTGCTCTGAATGGCACACGCAGCCTGCAAAAGCACAGACATCCTGAGAACCAACATGGAAATGACTCAGATCTAAACGCTTAATAATTATGTAAACCTGTTTTTTTAATTCATAAGTATATGTAATGATTTATTAGAGCATATATACACTTAACAATGCTCACCAGTATGTATGATTATTTCCAAATTAAAGAATAAAAAGCAGAGCAAGGTGACCTGCACAATGCTCATAGAGGGGATCTAGAGATTCATTACGATCATATTATAAAATGTGTGGACATTTTTAAATAAAATTACAGGAAAAAGTTATTTGTTTTGTGGCAGCTCCTCATAAACATGTCGAGTGTTCATGCAAATCATTTGAGGGTTGAAAAGATTATATTGATGAGGTAATTATCCATCTGATTTGACATCACTGCTTTGCCTCAGGTAAAGCAGGTGTGTGAATGTAAATTAAGTGTTGAAGGTTCCACTTCAAACAGATGTCAAATATCACACAAAGAAATTAGGAAGGTAAAAAGTATTCACTCAAGTACATCTGTAATTAAAGTCTTTTTAATGTAAATGTAACTAATGTTTGTTTTTAATCTGTTTGTCGTAAATATGTTGCTGGTAGCATTATAAACACATCATGTCATGTTTTAGTTGTAAATGGAAAAGAAGTAGACCACATGGAGAGTTTCTGACATATTTTTATCTTCAGGACCTGCTGTGTGGAGTGAACATCAAGAGATGCTTCTTCTGGATCCTCAGATTTTATAACAGAAAATCAGGATAAATGACTGCCAGTGTCCTTCTTCATCACCTGGAACACATCTCTGCCCGGCTAAGAAACAGAGCGACTGCCCACATCCTGGACAAGGTCTTCTTAATGCCCTCCTATTTGGCAACATGGAAACATGAGGGCAGTTTCTTCCCCAGAGCCAGAAAAGCTCTGCTGGAAGCCTGATTCCTCAACCTTTTATGCCTTATAAATTAAATACTTTTTAAGACTATTTGATATTTATTTATTACACTATTTTACAAGATATGCTGTTATATATCAAAATACTTTAACAAATGTCCAATGAAAGCAAAGACTATTTTATTATGTCATGAATTTATTACATTTAACTTGTCAAACCTAGTAAATCCTGGTCAGAATTAGAGGTATTCCCTAATTTATAGTGTTATAATGTAGAAGTTGAGAAGTATCAGAATCCTGCATCCTTAAGAATCGGAAAGAGATATCTCTGGTTTATCAGGGAAAAATGTGGGTAACTGATGGTTACAAATTTATTTTGTATGTATCTTGAAATCCATGTTTTATCAGGTATTGCTTCTATAAAAATAAAAAAATAAAAAATGTTGAGAAAGTGGGATCCTAAGAGACCCATAAGAAAATTACAGATGGGGATTGATATCTTGCTCAAGGTGCAGCAATGCATACTTCACAGTTTTACTGTGATTTTATGTCACAAACAAAACTGTCTTGAACACTCTTGAAATTTAAAAAAAATCTAAAAGGTAGAAAAACAAGAGAAGAGCAGCACAGCTACACCAAGCTTCAGGAGACAGCTACATGAAAGGTAAAACCTCCTTCACCTCTCAGTATATTTAGCAGATCCAGTGTGTGAACACATCAGTAAAAGCTATGAGGAAAATAATCTTCGTTTGCTTTTGTTTGAGGTCAATTTTGAACACCAAGTGTACTCTTGACACTAATATTTGACTTTAAATCATCAGGTACAATGCCAAGATAAACAGACAGCCATACATATTTTGAAATTGGCTTCGCTTTCAAATAGAATATAGCACAAAACACTGTCCCCCATCTCTCTACTCGTCTCAACTCTTCCTCTCTTTCCCACTACAGTGGAGGAAGAGCATGTGCCACAGGGTAGAGGAGCTGATCCTGAAATAATTTGTTTCTTTAAATAACTGAGGGAATAGAAGCCCTGAGCTAAACATATATTATACAGCTAGTTTTATCATGACAAAATCAGCCCACAGTGCTGTCTCAGGTTGGGGAAAGTGTATTGGATCTTCCCTTTTAAGGGTAAGAGAGGTTGTACATTTGTGACATGATTTCAGAAAGAAAAGGTCAAAAGTGTGGGTTATGTAAGAGGCAATGAAGGCCCGAGAAGAAAGGGACTTGCTATAGGCTTTTTGATCACATGTCCTTGACATCACGGCAACACATCAAAATAAAATACCATAAAGGATGTGAGAGAACATACTGTTGAATGTCTTTTCATCCTGCTCATTTAAAGCATTATGTCATTGAATCTTTAATAGCATTACATATTTCTAGCAGGGTAAAAAGGAATTTAGTGAACGGGATTACAAATTCTAATCTTTTGTGTCATGCTGATAGGTTTGTAATTTGCACTTTTATTAAACACATTATGATTATGACAGATGAAATATGAAGAAGTTTGATAACCTCAACATGTCCACTGATAATAAAATGTTCTGCCTGCTGTCATCTGCACACAAACACAATCATCTCATCTGATTTATTTATTTTATGACTGGGTTATTCAGTGTTCAGCATCCGTGTGTCACGCCATTACTGCTATGTTAGACAAGCAGAAACACAGGGAGGCCTGCGGCTGTTGACTAACATGTTACAATACACACGTTTGTGTTGTCCTGTAGCAATGATCATGTTTGTGTAGTCTCTTCCCTGTCCATGCCCAGTGAGACCGACTGACATCAATGCAGCTAAAATTATCGGCTAGTCTAATCTGACCCAAGCTGTGTAACATGAGCCGTCTGTATCAACATATTACCTCAGAGCGCACACTCAGACATGCAAACACGTGTGAACGCAACGCAGGTAGGTGTACACAACTTATGCTGTATACTGTTACCACATTATGATGTCAGTGGGAAAACACACACACTCGTGGTCAATGAATTGGGAATATTCGTGCAAGCAATACAAGACACTAACAAAAATGTTAGGAGAATTGTCAAAGTATTTATATAATATATAATATTATTTATTTATGTACTGATCATTAAAAGTCTGCAAATCATATTACTCCCGCCAAAAATGGCTACTTTCTCGCTCTTACATTTCTTCTGGACTGCCTGAAGCATTGTAAGTGCAACTTAAATTAATGGTTATTTATCGACCAACAAAACCAAACAGAGAAACATGGAACGAAGCAATGTGTTTCAATCTGAACATTACAAACGCTCTGCAGAAATGTATCATAAGAGAAAGTGATGTTTTCTCAAAACAACAGTAAGATATTAAGTGTTTCACCACATCATTATAACTGAATGGCTAACTCATAAATGGCCTGTAAACCTTTGTTCCTTATTCCTTAAAATTTCAGAATAAATTGCGGTTTTGTTGATAAAAAGCAAAAAAATACATTTTAAAATGAACTGATGGCATATTAGCATATTATTAAAGCTGTTGCATCTTTTCCTGAATAACAAGACCAGCATAGACTGAATTAGATTTTTACAACTATCACTGAGTACTTTAACAGTGGGAGAAAATAAGGCAAAAAATATTATAAGGTTCAGATTTTTAAAAAAAATATCTAATATCTAATATAATAACAGCTCTTAGAAAAAATACTTATAGATTTTAAATAAATGACTATTTGGTGGTTCAAGTATCATTATCCAGAGAGTGCATGTACTTCCTGGTCAAAAAACACCATGTGGACTAAATCAAATAGTTCAGAGCTTCCTAAAGGAAAAGTACTGCAGTGATTACACTTCAGAAAGTGTTTTCAACCTTAACTGTTTTCACAAATAGCATCTCCTTTGTGAATCTGAACTGTTGTAAGACACATCCTGTGGTAATGGAAAACATGTTCTGTCTGTTCAAACCTCAAATCAAACAGAAAAAAATAAGTTACTGAAAGTACTAAATTTGGATTACTTGTCCATTGCAATAGTAGAACCCTCCATTTTATACCTAGGAGGGGAACCCATCTTATATAAGTAAGGATAACCTGAGCTCAAGGGTTTTCACATACACTTATGTCATCAGCCCTCTTCAACGTGCTATGCAGTTCCACTGATTTCAAAATGATAAAACCAGTCTTCTTGGAAAGGCCTTTTTTTCTAGGACAAAAATAAATGAACTAAATGAAGGACTAAATATTCAACAGTGTTGTTGCAGTTTTATTAACTCATAGTGCATGAACATCTTAAGAACTCTTACAGTATTGTCAGTACTATTACTGAAGTCCCCCTGAGGGGCCTCTCTAAATATATTCAACATGACATGACTGTCTCTCTATCAGTCACTGCACTTTCCATACACCACTGTGTCTTGACTATAAAAAGTATCTGAATATGTTTGGTAAGTCCACATCCAAAACATAAACACTCAGTCACACATTAAGAAAATGTGTGATTAAGCACAAGCTGACTCACAGTCACGATATAACAAAAAGAGGCAAGACAAGAAAGATCAGGGAGATATTACCTGTTATGGATAATTAGAATAATTAAGTTTTCCTGAAAGGGAACATTTTTCACTATTTAAACCTTTCACATGAAGTTCAATTCCAACACAGCCACACACACAATCCCTCCTCAGCTAATAAATGAAAGTAGCGAAGTTAGGAGGAAGTTGGAAAAGCTGGAAAATACAAGAAAACTCATATCTGATGAAAAAAATATAATAATAATAAACTAAGGAGTGATAACAGTACTCCCTGAGGTTGTTTAATCTCAAAGAGCTAATCTACGTCTCATTAGGTTAAACAAAGAGTCAGATTTAATTAGTTTGGTCTGAACCTGTTTGATTGTGAGCCAAATTAAACGTTTAAAGCAACCCCACTCAAATAGGGTGCATTTTAATTTGCTCTTAAATATGTTTGACAGCAGAGTGGTGGAGGAATGTCTGTTGCCCATGGCAACAAAATCACCTATTGAGCTGATCAGATCTGCAAGGAAGACAAAGAGAACAGCACACATTGGCACACAAGCTGCTGCTGTCACAGTTAACAAGGCTATCATGTCTGATGTCTTGTCATTTGTGAAATGAGCTGCCACAGTTAGATCAGATAAGCCAACAGATCAGTTATAGCTTGTAAATCAGCAGATAGGGGGAATACAGCATGGTTATATCAAGTCTTATTCAAGGAAATCCATGTATATTGAACAGTGGAAGCAGATGTTTGCGAGCTGTTGATTCTTGATATATACCTATGAACACCTGACAAAAAAAAACAGCTGTGCATCAATGAGAACATTAACACTGTAACATTAACAAGCCTGAACGTAGCTGCTGCACAAACAGAGCAGAAAATCCTGTTATTACATTAGAAAACATCCATCATATTTCATGGTTAAGTTTACATGCCTCTCCCACCCATACAGTTTCAGAGACATTCCTCCCATGCCAGCTGGACATTCCAGTCTCCATTCCTTCACATTGACCACAGATTCCTCTGGAACACAGATTTTATTTTCATTTTTAAAGCTTCAGCTTTGCTAAACTTATGAGTACCCTGCAGTGGTCATCTTGCGATTTATCCCTTAAACATATTCTATTTAAAGTATCTGCCTGATAACAAAGTAATGCTCTGCAACTTGGCAGTGTTTAAAATGTGATACATCTCACTCACATTCAGTAGATGTATCGTTTGTGGAGCGAAAGCCAGTTAAAAGTACAATGTTTGAAAGTCAATGTCTATGCATTCTAACTATTTTTAATGGTCGGAAAGCTTTATGTGTCTATGAGAATGTGACAATATGCAGGACATGCAGAAGGAAATTGCAAAAAATACCAAAAGAAAAAAGTTGTTAGCTTTATAACAAAAATAGTCAAGAATAATGTCTAAACAAAGCACACATGCAAAGAATTTATTAATATTTGATGCAAAGGGTTATTTAAAAAACCTTAAAGCAAGCAGCATTGAGTCAAAAATGATGATTTTGAGTACTGTGGTGCATGCATATATATCAGCATATTCGTACATCACTTATCACAGAAAACTGCTCCTCCTTTCTCCAGTCATCCATAACATAGCCAATCCAGTCAGGTGGGAGCAGTGTTAGTATACAACCAGGTATTGCATTCCTCTTAAGCTGCACTGGCTAATAAATGGCCCCCAGTGATATTCTGCAGACTACACAGGGTGTATGCCTCCATTAAGAGGTTTAGGGGGGAAAGGAGAGAGTAATGGAGTGGAAGGGAAGCATGATCAGAGGAAGGATTTACACCCTTTATCAAGGTGAGAGAGGAAATAGCATGAGTTGTACAAATAAGAGTTGGCACATAGTGAGGATGCATGAAAGGCTGAGAGCAAGTGTCGACAAGAAGGATTTACTTACAGTTGGTCTCTGACAGATGAAAGACAGGAAGTTTCAGTGTGCTCTCCTCCAGAGGGAGCGATATCCATCTGCAAAACCTGACATTGCCAAAGCTAAACAAGCTCCTCACACTGAGAGTCTGAGGAGATGGACGTGAACGGGTTGTGCGTATGAGTTGAAATGGGAAGTGGATTGGTTTCTGGCTTTAACGCGTGTATGTGTGTGTGAGTAGGATGGAAAGAGAGAAGGAGAGAGAGGCAAGAGATGCAGAGAGTTTGTACAAGCTGAATGGCTGGAGCAGAAATGGGAGGGGGCTAGATTGTCCAATAGAGTAGGAGAAGAGCAGAGTGAAGGGGAGATGGCAACAAAGACATAGAATTTTTCAATTCCTGTCCTTACACTCTTTTACCTCTCCCGTGGCTCTTTTTATTAAATTGTACGTAGGTAGAATGAGAAATACCCAAAGTATGAAACAGAAAGTAGGAGGTAATTCATATGAGACAATCATTTGGTATCAGAAACAGAAGATGTACAGGGTGATAGGTGCAGAGAGGACAAAAAGGACAGATAAATCACCAAATCCTGCTGGGAACTCATATAACTGATTGCTCAAAGGAGGGGCAAATGTGGGGCTCAGCTTAAAATGGTGATGCAGTGAAATGAAAAAGGAGAGATAGAGAAAACAAGCAAGGTTCTCACCACAACTACAGCTACAGTCTGTCAAACGCAAAAGGGCGCTTCAGAAAATAGAAAATATTCTTTTAAGCATATGAATTTAAATGTGGCTAAATACTTTAGCAGGACAGCTGACGTCAGAGAGTGTGGATGGATAACTGAGACATGAACACAATTCTTCTTCTTGCAACTGTGCATGTGGAATGCCTGTGTGTACGTGCATGGGGTGGGGAGCAAGCCGTCTTCTCATAATTTTGCTGCGGGAGCACCATGTTGCCATGGAGACTGCATCCAGTGCAGCAGAACACGCAGATGGCTGCCCTCCCTTTCTCTGAAACAGTCTAACTAGCTTCTCATCCCTGACCTGCAATTTACAAAAGCTTGTCTTAGCGAGTTTCATAAAAAAAATCATCTAAGTGCCTCTTAGTGCCTCCTCTCAACCCTCTGACTCAGAGTCCAGACCAAACATTTCTGCCTAAAGAGAAACGGCCTTCTGTGTGAGGTCATAAGAAAGGATTCACAAAGATGCATCTAACATGAGTGAATATAATGAATTTAAATAATACACAACATATATATGTGTAATTCCAGTTATTAATGAACAGCTACATATTTTATAGTTACATACTATAAATCAATCATCATATCTGAGCTTACAGTCCAGAAGAGTGTGCACGGTCTGCACTTGAATACACACTGACATGAAGACCATGCCAAAGCTTCCTCTATCAAACAGCTAGAAATAAAACATTTTAAAACATATTTAATGTGTGACCTCTTTACTGCTTGCGTAACAGCCTGAAATAGTTTGCAAACTTCTGATGCTGGATTTCTTTGTGGCAGTGCGGGAACAGTTTCCCTGTGAAATTTTTTCAATGAGGGGTTATATTTATGCAAATATTACACTGCAGAATTGCAAACTGCTGCAATCACTGTTACCCTTCTCTCATTTTGCAGGTCTTTATTTCCCTTTCAAACAACCAGCAGCTCTCTCACAAAGTTGTCTCTTTCTTTCAAACCAAACCTGATTGCCATTTCATTATACCTTACAACCAACGTAAACAGCTTTATAATACCTTTATAATAATTTCTTTCTCTCTTCTTTTGTGTGCATCAGTCATTTTTTTGTTGGAATGTAATATTGGAGGCTTATATCTTTATAGAAGTGATAACAACTGAAATCCAATCCCTTGTGGTGCCCAGACCTGTGCTGTGACTGTATGTTAAACTTTGACATTTACCAAACTGATCAATATGCCATGTTCTACTCTGACATCATGGTGCCAAAACCCATCTCATTAGTGTAGACAGCATGCATCCTGTTCTGATTGTGGCTACAGCTGGAGCTGAAAGGATATTCACATCAGTATGATCAGCATCTTCATTCATCTTCAAGTTACCATGGAACGAGCAAACTGCACACCTGAGGACTGAAGGATGCTGTAGCAGTTGAAGGATGCTTACTCTCTTGTTTAGTGATATTTTTGGTGTTAACTGAACGTGTTAACAGTGTATAAAGAAAACTTTTGGTGTGTTCTTACCCATCCATTTTGCAACAAAGATGCTGACTAAAAGATGAGGATAGCAGATGGATTCCTTTAGCGCTCCTCTTCTTACCCTAGAAGAAAACTGGAATTAACAAATGGAAAGACTTCTTTATATTCATACTTTCAACCAAGCAGAGGTCATATTCAGCCAACGATCTGTTAGAAGCTAACTAAAGCTACGGATAGATTTTGGGAAAACTTTTAGGAAATGTAATAAATAGAATAAAAAACAAATTATAAGACTTGCACCACATACGTTAATTTTGTTTTAAAGATGCTTTGTTTAGAAGAGATAATTTGCCAAAACAGCTTCTAATTGAAAATATTGGCACCAATCAATGACATTTACTTAAATATTCAATAAAACATAAATAAATAAAAAATACATAATCTGAGGGCTTCTAGTTTAAATTTAGTTGTATCTTTTGAGTTGCCATTCAACATAGACTAATTCAGACTAATCTTTAATCTTCCTTGTTTCTTTTTTTTCTAATAAAAATGATCAAGTTTTAAAATAGCCATAATTATTAACAAAGTCATTTCTGGCTGTAGGTTAACCACAGATTTCTGCGCCATCTAGTGACTGATTCAAGTTGCATCAGGAGGGCACTAGATCACAAGTTAAGGTTTAGTTATAATAAAGTACAGATGCAAATACAAAACAAAACTGAAGAGTTATAAGTTCAATCCTCTCTGGGACAACTGAAACATGAAGAGATGCGCGTAAAAGAAGCCGGTCAGTCGAAATGAACACACTTGTAATCCGAAGGATCGACTGTATATCATTCTGTGGGGTTATATCAATACAAGAAGCAAATCATCAAAGAAACAGTGGTATTTCCACTCATATATGTATCTATTCTATTCTGTTATGATTATTAGCAGGACCTCGTGGCGCAACGGTAGCGCGTCTGACTCCAGATCAGAAGGTTGCGTGTTCAAATCACGTCGGGGTCACTTATATTATTTCTTCCAAATTAATTAAAAAGGAAATCACATTATGAAACACATCAACCTCTAAACACCAACGACTGTACACAAGGACACAATAATCCTGTGTGGTTCCACAGCAGCAGTTTTATCTGTTAAATTCTGAATTTACTGCTTTCTTGTCCTGTTGTAAGACCCTGTTTCAGGTTACATTTTGATCCTTGGATTAGTTTGGTGCAGAGGAGAGTACCCCTCCCTCCAATTCTGCTTGATGGTTGTACTGATATGTTGTTTTTGATTTTTGTCAAACCCTTTCAAAGAAACCACATTTAAGTTTTATTCCAGACATTCAGGGCAGCAACTGTTGCTCTATAAAGAGCTCCAAACTGAAGTCAACATTTTAAAAAGGATGCTCACATTTAATGATTAATAATTGATTTTGATCAACACCAATCAATACCTTGTTTCTTACCCAAATAAATTCAGAGACAGTAAGGATGTAATTAGTTTGTGTTGGTTAAAATATTATCCGATTTAAACCACATAAAAATGTTTATACTGTGATATGCAACACCCCAGAATAAAGTTTTATAGTTACATTTTCTACAGACGATGGTTTTTATTTATTCTGTCCAACTTTTTTGTTCTCTTGCTTAAATCTTATGCTTTAACATAACACTAAAAACATCAAAGGTTTTAGTCTTACCTTTCCTTTTTATCAGAGGCGTATCCGAGCGTCTCAGAAACACATCTCAGTGTATTACAACAGGATTTATTATGCTATTCCAGCGAAAATCTCATTAAAACACTTGTGAACAGTGTAATCGCCATAACTGTTATGGCAGATTAAGTAAAACAAGCAGCTATCACAGACTGCATAGTGTGGTTGCAACATCGCCAAAGAGCTTGGTATTTCAGTAGTACTTTTTATAAAATACACAAAGCAAAAACTCCTTTATGAGTATGCCACTGTACCTTGCAGCTATCTTATCAAGCACTCTACTCTTCAAACATGCGCTGATAATAATGTACCTTCATGCTCCTGCTGCGAATCCCTAGGAAAGCAACTTTTCCAGGCTTTTCTCCTCAAAGTGGCCTCAGCTGTCCCTGTACATTCCCATCGAGGGTTTTCTCTGCTCTCCACAGCTTTAATGTCTCAGTACAATGAGTTGCAAGTCCCCCTCCCTTTTTGACTCGGTCCAAGTTTCTTTCACCCCACCCTCCCAATTCATGGCTGATTCTCATCTTTCACTGGGACACACAAAACTCTGAAAGCAACGTTCATTAGCACAGCCGTGGTAAGAGTGAAACTTGGCTGAGACAGAAGGTCACCTCCAGTCCTAAGGAGCTGACTCACATGAGATGGTCCTCAGCTGCACTCGCTTTTCTATCACAATGGCCTAATTGTACTCCAGAGGTCTCATTTTACATCAAACAGGTCAGTTGCTGCTGATATAGTGCTCTCCTTCTGTTATCTCTCTCTAAACACAAGCTTTGAGTTTTTGACTTATCACATTTGTCCTTTTTTCACACCAGTAATTTCAAATACTAAGCAACAGCAAATCCCTCTATTGAGCACTTTCCAGTGGGAGGGATACTGTGGTAGGACAACAGAACAGCCAGAAAGGGGATTGCATTAAGCAGTTTGTTAAAGAAAGTGTTATTACACTAGGAGAGGTCAAATGAAATAGCTGTAAACAAATCATGTTGCCCAAGTAACAGCGGAACTTCTCCTTCTTGTTATGCACAACCTCAACCTCAAATTACACCAGGGTGGAGCGAGTCCTCAGAAAAATATCCCAGCCAAAAATGGAAAATATTCATACTTATGTTCTAAGCTGCCCTGCATGTTAGAAGCCTAAAAGAAAAAAATAACCCATTTCTACTTGAACAATAGACTGGCTATGCGTCAGAACAGAAATAATAGATGAGGTGAAAGGCAAGTAGTGGAATCTGAGCATGAGAGATGAAGAAGATATTAGCTTTTATTAGACATCAGAGGGTTTCATGACAGGAGAGGGGGAGTTCAATCTGAAAAGCATGGATTAACACTTTAGAAAGAAAGTGCCTAATCAGATAAAACAAATTTTAAAAAATGTAGACCATTTTATTGTGTATAAACAAATATGACATTTAAAAAAAACAGACAGCTGTTAAGACGTTTGGATTTGGTTAGAACAAAAAAAACCCAGAGGTCAAAGTAAGTCCAAAATTACCTTGTTTCCACTGAAGTCATCATAACATTTAAAAAGACGAACATTAAAAAAAGAAACAAGTTGTACCATTAAAAAATCATGCGCACACACACACACAAAAAATTCAAAGAAAATTTTTTAAAAAATTTTCGACTGTAAGGATCAAGTATTTGATCCTTTAAAGTTTTGTTCTTCTAAATCACCAGATTTACTTCTGCCTCCAATGCGTTTGAAGAAGGATATAAATCCAGACGCGCTCGCTTGCCCCTCCGCACAACTTCCCGCTTTACTCCCAGCTTCATCCTTTCTACAACTTCCTGTCCTTGAGCTAGAAGAACTAGACCTTTGAGATGTGCTCTTTTGGAACAAGCCTCCCAATTGGAAGCCGGCTACAGGAGATCGAACAGTTTTATCCACAGAACCAGACCTGGCTACTGGACCCTGAGACAAAATCCTCTGACGGAGGCACTCGGGAAGAGATGCAGAGCTCGCTGGTGGAGATGTTAGACTTTGCTGGTTGCAGGTGTTGGATTTGGAGTAGTTTGTATCACCGTTCCAGATATCATCAACAGGTTTTTCTCCACTGGCTGTCCATGAAATTCTGCGGTGGTAGTCTTGCCTGTTTCGTAGCGGGGAACATGTGATGGGGCTCAGAATAGTCCATGGGGAACCCTCATTGTTGGCAAAGAAGAAGTCTCTGCTTCGAGGCAGTGGGGTACATGGGGTGGCAGGTTTTCCTTGTTCATGTGAATGTTGGGTACTTCCTAAAACCTTCTCACCATCAGGGTTGCCATTGCGTTTTTGGAAATCGAGCACCTTCTGAGTTACCACACGCATCTTCTCCACTTCTTTGTCTTCTAGCTTTGACATTTGTTGACCCTCTTTCTGCATTTTGAGTTGTTTGTTTTCTGAACTCTTCTGGCTTGTTGCGACTGCTCTTCCTGCAGTCTGAGAGCAGCATTCATAATGTGATGGTTCAACTTGCGTATTCTTTCTGCATCTGACTAAACTGCCTGGGACAGAGGAAAGAAGCTTATGCAGGGCGGACTCCAAGCACAAGGACTCACTAGTAAGCTCAGATCCTATACAAGATACAGTAGAGCGGCGTTTGACAGATATACACATGGTTTCCTTCTGCTTGTGTCTCTGCTCCGCTGCCTCTCGCTCTCGGTTCTCCTGCATCCATGTAAAGAGAGCATATATTCAGGATAGATACAACACTGCAGAATAAAACAGCAGGTCAAGGTTTTACCATTTCAATAGTGCACTTGGATATTGTTGGAGTTTTGTCTCCTCTTACCTGTACAGCTGTAACAAACCGCTTGCAAAACGAGTTAAAAATGGAGCAGCACTCCTCTAGTTTGAAAGTAGCAGGGTCTTCACAGAAGAACTCGGCAACAGCGTGGCTTACAGCATTTAGTTCTCGGAGAGAAGTCTCGGTGTCTGCAATCTTAGCTTCTGCCCGCTGACAAGAAAATACAGAAAGGAGCAGATTTTTGAAATACAGATAATAATCATCACTTCAAATTAAAGACTAATGAGTATTTACCATAAGAAATGTCTCAAATTGTTGTAAAAGGCCAGGCTGTCTGGTGCTGAAGAGTTTCACTTCTTTAATCTTCTCAACTTCCCCCTCAAAGTCTGCGATCACTTCATTTTTACTAATTCTGTAGTAAAATTTTAGACACACGCATAACATGATTAGAAACTAACCAGATTCAGAGTTCGACTGGAATAATGTGCCAACAGATGAAAACCACCTTGAAGCCATCTCAATGTGTTTAAGTTGGCAGGAAAAAGTCAGCAGCTCAGGATCAATGTCTGCCGCTTGCTGAGAGGAAGAGAAAGGAGGGTGAGCAGTAAATATGGGACTTGAGAATATTACGCTTACATAATTCTCATTCTCAGTGTGAGTTTTATCTTGTTTTGATTTTTCACCGATACCACAAATCAGCACAGCAGAAGTTATTGACCTGTAACAAATATTTTCTTGAGGGTGAATCTATGTTAAGAGTCTCACCTTGGCAACATAGTGCAGGAGGTTCATGCCAGGCTTGTTGGCTTTGGTGTCTGCCAGCTTGAGAAGAGAAGCCATCCTAAAGCCAATGGCATTGGCACTGTAACCACCCTAAAGAGTACATCAAAGCAGAATATAAAACAGTGGGACAGCTGAAATGCATCAAATAATGCATCGTAATAAGAAATAAAAACATTTTTGTGAAAGGAAATACCAACAGCATTCATGTAATTTCCAGCTTTTAATACCAGTCGAATGACTGAATGGAGGTCATCACAGTCCAGTAGTTCTAAAGAGAAACCAAATGATCTTTATATAAACATCTGTAGCAAACTTAGTGATGGAGAACTGACAAGAACTGTTAGCAGCTAAATAAATGGAAGTAAAATGTCACCATTTGCTGATTTGGTCATGACAGCAATAGAGTTCTTCACTTCCTCCATGAGAGGAAAGAATTCCTCCCTCAGCATCATCGTTTTCAGGCGTTCCTCATAGCTGAAGAAAAGGACACCAAGAAACAACAGCTCATCAGATATGCCACATATGGAAGTACAAAAAAAAAAAACAAGTTGTGTATATAAAATAACCATTTTTTATTTTGGATAAGTCAATACAATATTATATAAAATCATTATTATATACTGCATATTGACATTACTGCTGTGCTCTCACCCTGGAACTCCAACAAGCTGCACCATGAACTTGTCAGCCTCGGGTAATGAAGACACGGTCCCACTGAAGGAACGCAGTTGCTTCACCTTCATGTTGACAAGTATTTCAATGAGCAGTGAAGGAAATTAACATTTTTCATCTGCACTTTTAGATATTGTAAAACTGTATTGATATTGTAAAACTGTATTGGAGAAAATGGAAGACTGAAACAGGAAAACTGTCATTTTTAGCTAATAGATCATGTTTTTAAAAACAAGACACATAATCAAACTTAAAACAAACAAACAAACAAACGGCAACAACAACAACAATATAACAACAACAGTAATACATAGCAAATAACCAAGTCAAACTCCATTAATGGCATATTTACTCATTAAGTTTGATATTTTTATGGATATTTTACAGTCTGTTTTATCTTCTGCATTTAAATTTACACGAGTATTTGATTTATTTAGATCACTACTTTGTTATCCACTCTGCATTATTCTACTCCCTTTTTAGTATTAATTTCGAGCTACACCACAGTATATCTTAAAGAATTGTCAAAGTCAAACTTTATCCATCCATATAGAATAATTCAGTTGTACAGATCAATTTTAAAAACAAAGATCATACAAAACACACACAAAACTAAATAAAAAAGTGTAATTGTGGCAATTATGTGCAAAAAAATCTCAATAAAATTGCTTCTTGCCATCAGAAGCATTTAAGGGTCTAATTGTTAAAAGAATTAAGGAGTTTAATAGCAGTTGGTTTCTGATGCAGGACAAAAAAGCACTGAAAGCTGAAAAAAAGAAGCTCCAGCTGTAGAGGATGACTAAGTTTCTCAAGAGACACATCTGGCTTTCTTAGTACCAGTTTTATATAAAGATCCTAACTGTCAGCTGGACACCAATAATCGTCCAACACATTTTAACGATCTCACTCAAAGTGTTTGTGAATAAAAAAATGACTGAAAATCTCTCTGCTGTTGTGTTACCCCATCTTGTTTGTACACGTGCTTTCAGTCTCCTCTTTAATGCTGCAGAGTTGCCTGTTTAAAAGTAATGATTTCACAAAAAAAATGTTTTTAAATGGAGTACTATGTAAGAGTTTTGGAAAGTATCAGTGTGTGTGCAACACAGTTTGCAGCTCTGATTCACACATTCAGCAGATACAGAAAAGCTTCAACCTGAGTAGGCGTGTCTGATCGTTGCTGTATTTTGTTCCCAATATTTTTAGTGCAGTTCTGTGAGATGTTGCACAGAAACATTTTGAAAGAGCAGATACAGACGAGATAACAGATGTAAAGTTACCAGTAAGACATCAGCAGAATATGGGAAGAAGCAGCATTGAGCTTGTGTTACCTCGCTTTCCTCTGGCAGCAGTTTACAAAGCTCTTTTAGTTTGCCTGATCCAAATCTGAGCCAGTTCCCTTGACGGATGTCCTCTACTATTTCATTCACAGGCCTGCAGAGGGAGACAGAAGACTGTGTTGATTAAAGTTTGCATGAGATACATTGTCATTATCAGGATAGCTTATCAAACTCTGTGTGTTTTGTTTAGTAAAAACAAAAAAGGCTGATTTGAAGGTACCCTTACATTAAAATAACTGGTTCATAATGCTGTGAAGTGCAATAATTCAACTTCATTTGACTTATTTCCTAGCCTTTGCATCAACAGGTATGATGGGACATCAATAATCACTGAAATATTCACTCACATGTAAAATATAAACAGCAAATTACACAACGCATAAAAATACCATTAGGAAGCATGAATACAGAAAAAGTTCAAATTAGTTTGTTTAAATGTTAATAGGAGACAGTATTTGGTATTCAAAGTGTGCTGAATGAACATTGGTCTGAAGATGGCAGCCGTTTGATATGGTGCAAACACTGAAACTAGCTCCAGTGTTTAAATCATAAACTTATAGGGTTCATTTGCTGCTGAACTCGGACCAAGATAAGTGTACATACTGCCAACATCGCAAGCTTTTTGCTGTGTGCTCAAGCAACTTTGAGCTTCAAGCTTTTTTAACAGAGATGATCAATATTATCAGCATTTCAATATGAATCGGCCAATATCAGCATTAAAATGTGATATTGGAAAATATCTGTATCCGTTTTTAATGACAACTTTCATGAAACGTGTGCATATTGTACATCAAACTTTTCAGCAAGTCTCCTCTAAAAAGGACAAAATAAAAGTAATGTCATGTAAAGTTTTCTGGAAAGGTTGGTTTGGCACAGCTTGCCATAAATCCTCTGGCTCTGAACAATTTTGTCACTTGTAGTTTAAAAAGCTTGGAAGTTGACTTGTCTATATATTGGTATCAGAAAACAAGCATTGGACAAAATTTGTATCAGATGTCTTTAAAAAAAGCCAATATTGAATATCCATTTTATTTCAGATTATAATCAGTAAATCTTTTCACATTGATCCAACCCTATGCGATTTCTTTTTAAAACCATCACTGAACTCAGAGCAACATTAAGAAACATACTTTTAAATTCAGATTAGATTTTATCATTTCCACATGGGTGCTATTGTTGTCACATCAGTATTTTCTTTTAATTTCTGATTTGCAAGAAATATACAAGAATTCGTTTAATACCAACTAGTGTTGCATTAGACATCTTTGGAAACCTGGTTGGCCACTTTCACAACACGCTATGACTTCTAAGGGATGCAGTGCCTCCAAGTGGGCAACCTCTAAATATATGGCTTGTGCCAAGTGACAAATTCTGCTACAATATTCTCTTTTTGGTGTACACTCGAGTTATTTGGTGGACTAAATGATTGCACTCTTCAACAGTTATGTTAATCCATATACAGTCTGGGACACCCTCTCCATACAGCAAGCCTGGTCACATTGTTTTGTGGAATGGCATCCCTTTCCTCAACCAGGAGTTATTAAAGGTCAACAACTCCTGTTTGAAAACAGTTGGAGCATGTTGTTCACACTAGCATGTCCAAAATGTTCCCAAAATTATTGAATTGGATTAAAAGTCTGGAGATAATTTGATCACACTGTTACGAAGAAGAGAAATAACCCAGATTCTGATGAATTAACATAGCCACATGCTCCAGAATCTCATTCCAATATGCCTGTTTATTAATTACATGCCAGTCATATATCTGTGACTGGCACACATGTAGAAGCAGTAAAATAGAAATATTGAAAAGATGTGTAATAAGACTTTTTTGGCAGATGTATAAAAACAACATGGATGGCATTATTCACAGGGAGACATAATTACCAAAACACAGCTTTTCTTTAGTTTAAATATTGGATTATTGGTTCTAAACACAACTCTTATGCATAAAATAAAATAAAAATAAATAAATAAGAAAGAAAAGAAACAGTAATGATATCTGATTTGATATTTGACACTGGATATTCTAACTTCAGCCACAAAGATGAAAGATTTTTCAGGCAAAAAGGACTGATCTAACTAACAGATTTTTTAATTAAATATCATTTTTGAAAAAACAAATAAATAAAAACAAGTGCTGGTGAGGATTCAAATCTGCCGAATGTAACTCATTTTTACCAATAACTTAATATCCAATGTTCCTGGCAAACATACGAGTCGTGTTGCAATGTGCTGTCTAACACTCACTTAAGTGATAAAAGGCATTTCCATTTATTTGCATGTGTTAAAGATAAAAATCCACCTATTTGGTTAATGAATAGAACAGGGGAACAGTGTGACAAACATGACATATCCAGCTAGGTAGATAGCTGGCTTTGACCCATGTTGCATACTGCTTCAACCTACATTTCATCTCATCATTCAAGCCACACTCGTATCATTTTAACTACTTCGGGTACATCATTACCTTTTGAAATGTCTCAGGAAAATCCCAACATTCATACTCTTTTTGGAGTCCAGAATTGTAATCTAAAGACAAAAGGAACATGGATTAATAACTAAAAACAAAAAAAAAGGTTTCAAAGCACTCAAGTCATATTTAGATAAGGAGAATTCATACAGCTGTTTTAAGGGAAGCTCAAATATCAACAGTTCCTCTTTGATAACAAGTTCTACAAGGAACATTTCTAAACATTTAGTTCCTACCTGTGTGCTCTTATTTCCCCTTACCTATGTGCTCTGTTTACATAAAAATCAGCCCCATTACAGGAAGTCAAACTTCAATAGATGATGAAAAAACAAAAGTGTGTGTTACCCGAGGCTCCTGAGGAAGGAGGTTCATGCTGCCATACTTGCGCATGCCTACGACTCTTGAACTGCGTAGCGATGCCTGATTGTCACCGTGACTGAATAACTCTTCCATGGTCCGAATATCCAGTACCAAATTCCTCTGAGGTCGTTTGGAAGTCCACACATTCAGCTTACCAACCACATTGTGTCTGGGAATGGTGTCCCAGTTCAGCCTTTTCATGGAACGTCTCTGAACATCATTACAGTGAAAAGAGGTTGGAGGTGGTGGTGGTGGAGGTGGTGGTGGTGGAGGAGGTGGGGTTGCCACTGCAGCATGCATGACAGAGGTCACAGAAGATACTTGTAGAGCTGAATCTTCCTTTGCATCCAGTGGCATATCAGAAGAATGTTGAGGCAAAGCCATGGAGGTAGAGGCCGATGTCAAAAGAAGCACTCCCTCCATCTGGAGCTCTTAAACCAAACGTTTCCAGCTTCTAAACAAATTGCAACTGCTGAAATGTTGACAAAAATGGGCTTAGTACATAAACAAGTCTATGTTGTGTTTAAAAAAAAAACAACTAAAAATGTAAACACAAATTATGTTCTGCTGCAAGCTACTGGGAAAAAAAACTAATATAAAATGATTGAGTTTATAAAAAACAACTTATAAACCCAAGCAAAATGTCATTTAAACACATTTTGACACCGCTATATTGTTTTTAACTAAACGATCAGCTTCACGTTGACTTCTTAAAGTCCTTTTAAATTTATTACGTCATTTAAAAAAAAAACTCATTTAGAACATGGCGCTCTGTTGCATTAATTTTTGTTCTAATATTTTTTCCTCTGGGTGCAAAATAACAGTATAAAATAACAAACTTTACTAAACAACGATAAGAACACTTATTTTTAACGCATCCTAGTAAGTAAACAATAACTTAGTTTTATGGTGCATGTAGGGATTGCAATGTTAATCTCTCTCCCTACCATTAAACAACCTTTATATAGGTATCGATGAACCCATTTTTAAAATATAGGGATCTTTAAAATAACAAATATTCACTGAATTATTTACTATCTATTGCCACACAAGCCTATTTACATACTTAAATACATTGTGACAAAATAAACTAAATACATAACATAACCAAATAAAATAACTAATTAGACATCCCATTCACCATCATTCCCCTCTACTCTGCTTCCTTGGTTCAGCCCAAACAGGTAATTATGAGTAAATTCTTTGCAGTTTGAGTCCTGAGGCTGTCCTCGTGTGTGCATGAAACTACGCCCAGCCAGGCCTCAGTGACCAACAAAATCCCAAAACAAAAACAGACAAAAATAATAAATAATAAGCATAATAAGCACAACCTTAGTGAGGGGGCCGTGACGCTACCCCTCACAGTGCGTTTAGGATGAACGGCGTGACGTCATTAGCTTCTGGTCGTTTTCGAAAATTACAATAAGCTGTAGCAAATATATAACATAGTGGTTCAGTCCCTCTGTATACTAGTCTAAATATTTCTCATTTGAGAATGTTTTGTTGGAAAATATAAGACGTGAGAAAACAGAAATGTGCTATCATAACTCCCAAAAGCCTTACCGAAGCTTGAAATCCTGCGAGCACAATAAAAAAACAACAAATAAACATAACTTAAGCCTGTCAGGTTTATTGGAAAACCAGCAAATTGACTTACTTTGCTATTTTAAGCTTAGCTGCCTGGTAAATTAGGCATAGTCCTCGTGCTATTGCAGCTCATCAGTCATCCTGGCTCCCAGGTAAGATAACAGTCACAGGTGCACGAGAGCGCCTCCACCAATCAAATGCGAGGGAGTTTCCAACGAGCGGCGACGCCCTCTTAAAGTTTAGTCATCACCAGAAATTAAAGTAACTTAAAAATATAAGTAAATTAAATTTAAACTTTGCTTTGCTCATCAAAACAAAAAAAAAGTATGATACAGATGTTTCCTGATAAAGCTACTGAGTATAAAAACAGTCTGGGCTGATTAATGAATGAAAAACTGGAAATAACACATAAATTACAATAGAAAACGTTTTTAAAGTATTTATAATAATAACAATAATAACGTTTATTTATAGGTGCCTTTCAAATTTCTTCTTAATGTCAAATAAACAAATAAATAAATGACACAATAATAAAACAAATAGACAATACAGTAAAACAAAAACGCATAAGGCGTAGGCCAGTCTGAACAGGTGTGTTTTAAAAGGTGATTTGAAAGTGAGTAGAGATTTTCTTATCTGGAGTTAAAGGTCAGTTAAAGAATGTGGGTCCTATAGTGTATAGATGGGACAAGGTGGTACAGTGCATGATTAGGGAGGGTCTCGAAGGTTAGGAGAATTTGACATTGGAAGCCTGGAAGCCAGTGGAACTGTCTTAGATCAGGAGTGTGGAATCATGTGATGGGTGGAAGTTTTGGAGATTACTATGATTACTATGGCAGAGCTCTTATTTCCATAGAAATGCATCATTGTACTTGTACCAAGATTGTTCAGTCTGGTCTACCATGTTAAAGCTGAGGGAAATGCATGTAAAACCTTTCAGTTTTATAAGAAATATCACAAGTTATAATTACATTTAGTAGATCTGGGTTTGATTTTACTTAACTATTGCTTCATTTGATTGCATCCAGATGGCTGTCTGTAGGCTGCAGAGGATATAATGCAATGCAAATGGCATGAGAGATAAAAAAAAAAAAGTAAAGCCAGAGCATTTGAAAATGTGTACTTTTAATTAGACTCCCTTAGGATAGGGTGGAACTTTTTGGGTTTGAGTAATGAAGCTTCAGTCTTTTACACAATTTCTTTTATCTCCATAAATACCTTATGTGCAATCATTCATACAGTACAATACACAAGCTCAGTCTAAAAAACATTTGATTGTACACATACAAAGTATCTCATTTTAGAAATCTCGGTTCACTCTTGGCAACAATCTAAAGATCTCTGGCAATATTGACTGTGAATGTTTATCAGCCTTTATTTCACATGTTAGGGTTATAAATAAACATAGGAGATATTGCCATATATAATTAAGGATTGGGTCGAGGGTTTAGAAAAAATAGGTTTGGAAGAGAGGAATTACATTTGAAGTTTTATTGCTTCGTGGTGGTCAAATAGACCAGCAGTGGGCCGGTAAACTGTCCTTAAGAGTGCCATATGAAAGGAAATTCTAAATTTCTTGTCACCCAAATTTAGCATATAAATTAACAACCATAAGCATGAGATTCTGCCAGTCCATGCAAGCCGAAAGACAGAAGGCCAAGAGTAGAGCGTCAGTGCAGACGCCACATATCTGCACCTTTGGATTGCTGCCTGCCATGCAAATACAGAGACAAGAAGCTGGAAACCTGAACCATTAACTGATTCCATAGGAGCTTTGATGAATGCAGCACGACTAAACAAAAAATGTTTTACCTTTTTGATTAAAACAGTTTAAACACAAACATTTCATACGTAACACATTGACACTTAAAATTTCAACAGTATATATGTATTACAATGCCTCTTTTAATCAATCACTGACTGGTTACAACCAAAACATGCCATCATACCCCCAGACCGCTTGATTTCTTCCTTAAATATTCAAACGAGTAATAATAGGCAGCTATAGTAATCTTCAGTGTGAAGAAAAGGTAACTATAGATCAATATGTTCTGCTTTTGAAGGACTGAAACGTGTTATTGACATGCATTTGTTAGAAGTAAACAAACTTAAGACAAAATTTAAGGTTTATATATATAAAAAAGTAATGATTTCCTATTCTATACAGTTTATTGACACTTAACTAAAAGTGAATCCTGTGAAGTTTGCAGTAATGACAAATCCATCTGCAACGATATGGTTACAATCCACAGTGATGCTGATGTAAACAAGGCAAAGGTCTATATCCAACCACCAGTTCTACAAGCTCTCTTTGGGTAAATAAAACAATTAGTGTAAACCCAGATCAGTACTTTGGGAAGCTGCGGCAGTGTTCCTTAGATGATTTGCATATATTAAACAGAGTGTGAGAATTAGTTTAGGTCTGTTATGCACTGTGATGCTTGCAGTTTAAAAATCCAGCCCAAATCATTCAGATGTACAGTAAAGCTAAGCTGACTTCAAGTAAAGAAAAATAGAAAGACGAGATGTTTAATTACTTGAAAGTAAACACAACTTTGTGTTTTTATAAGCTACAATCATAAAATATATAATGAAACAGTATTTAATCTGAATTTTGCAGTGAATAGAAATGTCAAGACATTTCTTTTCACTCTACAAATCCCACTGATGTTAGAAATGATCCTCAGATTTTTCTTCCTGCTGAACAAATGTTCATTTAAACACATGAACACAAAATAAGGAGGCACGTCTGGAGAGTGATAAGGGTTGGAAGTTTTTAAGTAGTGTTAAGTTCCATGTGTTTTAACAGGTTATACTATTTTTTCCACCAGCCTTTGTTACTAAGACGGTGTGGGTTTAAATGTTAACTCAGAGCACAGGGAGCACTTAAGGAGTACAATAATGGCCATAAACATGACTAACACAAGCTCACGCAGCATAATAGTGTTGAGAAACAGGACAAGGTTAAGTCAAGTACAAGACAGAGAGGGGAGGGGTGAACGTGGAAAAAAGAAGTTGGGAATAGAGGCACCACGAGCCCCCTGTATGTTCAACACACTGGCCACTTAGGTTTCCTGCTGTATTTAGCCTATTTCTCAATTAAACCCTGTTTTACACCAG
>JBAMHV010000016.1:10548370-10595843 GCA_037177535.1 Pseudomugil gertrudae | reverse complement strand
AGATAAAAAAAATCTAAACAAATAAAATTCTCCGTGGTTAATGGTTTTTTCAGACTCTTCACATTTTAACATAAATTAGCTCAAAGAGGCATCAGGTTGCCGTTTCAGTTTGCTTTCTTTTCTCTCATAGTCAATCATCCCTGAAGCCTCTCTCATCCTTCTTCAGCACTTTGTATGTCGACCTTTAACCTCTGTACCCACATGATGCAGATCTATTTCTCCAGGGGGTCAGACCAAGACTCAGACTGAAATATAATACACAGAACAAGTGGAAAAGAAACTAGTCAACAAAGCATAAATCTCTAGTCTTGCAGCTGGTTTGTGACTAAAAATTTAACTCCATAATTTGTCACCTCATCGTAGATGCCTACGCTTTTTAAGGAGACTAACTCATCTGTTCTGTCCGGCTTTGTAGATTGTGGCTGGTCTCACTTCAGTTAACCAAGGAATCCCACAGAGAAATCTCTTACATCCACATGGGGCTAACATGCAAACAAGTAAATCAATAGATGAATAAATTACCCTCTTCACCACAAGAGGACCCAAAGGGATAATAAAAGCTTGGCAAATGAAAGCCCAAGTGTGCATCACTTAAAAAAAAACTGGCCTTGAAGCAAAGATACAATGGCTAGTTTCACATAAATAAAAAAGAGTTCTTCTGAATTTAAAATAGGAAAAAACAGGTAAAAGGAAGGTGATATTAAAGAGAAAGCAGAGCATAACCTCAGACAAAAAGATGTGTTTACTTCATGACTCATTCATGCGCTCTGTGTTGCAGGTCAGGGTCCCATGGGGGGCATTAGATAGATGGCAGGCAGTGCAGTGAGGCTGTTGCACCATGAGGTCACACAGAAGCAGTCTCAGCCCAGTCTGCCCTCCTTTGACTGTAGTGCTACAGGCCTGACTTAGAATGATCACCAGAAAGCAGAATTACCTCCTCATAAATGCTAATGTCTCTCTGGGATATGCAGTAGTCGGGCAGAAATTCATCATCATGTTTGCCTCGACAAATGCTGCTCCAAATCTGGGGGAACTTTTATTTAATGGAAACTACATAGATAAGTAAATCTTTGTTCTTTGCCCGATAAATCTAATAGTCTCTTTTGTTGTTATTTGAAAACTGAGAATAAACCCACTATCAAAAACGAAGAGTGTGTGTTAGGACAAATAAAACAAGGCCTCAGCTGGTTGGAGGCATGCCTGGGAGTTAGCCCATTGGGTGTACGGTGTGACAATCCAAACCATAGCATACAGGCAGGGGGAGGCCAGCATGCTGGAAACACATTAGCAGATAGATATAATTCACTGGGCAGGAGCTCCCTCTGTCAGCGTTGAACTCTTGGACACTTAAACATGGTTTTAAAGGGCTCTTGGTTACCTCCAGCAGAACTAGAGGTGCAGCTTTTTTTTTTATTTAATGAGATGCAAACTTGTGGTGTTGACTTAGTGGGATTGCTGTGGTTTACTGTGCAAACCATTAGTTTTCATAATACCCTGTGAGCAAAGAAAGCTCCAAATGGTTATGTTTATTGAATCTATTGGACTAGTTGAAGCTGCAGTGCTACTCTGTGGATGTTTGTGCTGCTGGGATAGCACAACAATGGATACGGTAACGTGTAGTTGTCAGAAATGAGCCTTTTGTTGACTCAACCTCAGAGAAAAGTGAACAGATTTATACTTTATACTGTGAAGTTATAAACTTCAAGCACGTAAATGAAAGGATGGTAAATCATGTCTTAATCCCACTGAAAGCTTTGTTCCCTCTGGCATACGCATATGCATCTGTCTTTTGAATATTACTATATTGGACCATTTTTCATGTATTACATTTATCAAGCAATCAACAGATAGAGAAACCAGGTGATTGATATACGTGTGCATGCAACTGGATCTCATGATAGGGTATACAATATCTATCTTAGTCCAGAATGGAAAACATTTCAGGTTTACACTAAATCAGAGCAAATTTATGCAATAATATATATTTTAACAGTCCTATTGCTTTTGTCTTTACTGAGATGACCAATGATCAATTGTTGCTGCATCCTGACAACGTTGCATGTACACTGACACCAACCCGTAGAAAACAACAGCCATGAATTATGTTGCTGCTTGTCATCATGGTTTTGCAGCAATAATTTGTTTCCTGTTACATGTTTTTGGTAAAAAAAAATTGGCTGATTGTTAATGATTAAATGTACACCAATAAATTATTTAATCAGGTTGTATGCTTCTTCACTCAAGACAGATAATTATGGCAGCAAAATGAAGATGAAAATCAGAAATTACAAAGTATATATCAAATTTTGAATATAAATATAAGGAGCATTAACAGTTGTCATAGGTTATCTTGCTGAGGGTTGTTTGTAAAACCACTATTTCTAGACTACCTTCATGCAGTGCTAACTGTATAATCTGCTAATCTGATAAAAGCATCTGTGACTCAGGTACAGTCTGCATCCTACATTCAGCCATGATTAATATCCCTCTTCTTGGGTTATTAGATATACACCTACAACAGCAATAATGCAGGACTTGGGTACAGTTTTAATTCATTTGAGTTCTTTTAAAGTAGCAAATGTAAACCCAAGTGTTGCATAAAAGATGGATCAGCTCTGACCTTTACTGGGAATATTTTGATTCAATTCACCACGGGATGCTTTTAAACACAAGAGAGAACGATGAGTAAATGTAGCCTGCGTGCAATCATGTCAACTCTCTAAAGCTCACACAAAGTAGCAATAAAGAAATTCTGCGCTAAGAAGGAGAGATGCAGAAAAAAGAGCAGGACAGAAAGAAGGATAGATAGAAGGAGAACAGCAATAAAAGTGCTCAGGACGGATCTTTATTTAGGTTAGAGTCAGACTCTAAAGTGAAAGCAGATGGGCCTTTGGTCTGGAATAGTTTCCACTTGAAGTCTTGGAAGGGTGTTTGCTCTGCTAGCTGTTCCTGAGTTCATTCCAGTTTTCTTCAACCTGTGTTCAAAATCTTCAATAAGAAAGTTTAAACCACAGATGGGAGTACATATGCAAATCCTGCCTCGCTTACAATGTTGTAGGACTACATTTACTCTATGTGGACAGACATTTGAACATCTGCTACAGAAAAAAACAGGCATATGCAGAGCATAATAACTTATGGACATTATTTAGTTTCTGAGGTCACTTCAGAGACCCCCTACAATGATTAGAGAGAATGTAAAAGATAGTCCAAAAGCAAAAACAACGGGTTGCCTTGCTGAATACTGCTGTTAAACAATGCTGGGTGAGGTTCAAGAGAGGTCAGTTGACAGTTTTGTTAATCTTCCACACAATAAGGTACGGTGACAGTTTACAATGCTGAGATGCTTTATTTTGTCCCCTTTAGAATGATGTTTGCAGCTTACAAATGTGTGATGGGACAATGAAGCTAAATCAGGCAAATAACAAACCATATTATTTATCTTCATGTGAATACACAGCGTCCTTGTATTCTTTGTATGTCCGTGTGAATAGAGTGTGAGGTGACTGTCTGAACTCATCTTGCAAGTTAGTGATAACTGTCTGTGACATGTGCTGTAGCCCTGATCCGACAAGAGAGACAAACTGCCATACAGAAGTAAGGCTGAAGAGTGTGGGGATGTCTACAAAATTAGACTTGAAATGTACACAATATGTATTTATGGCTCCCCGTATGTATATGTGCAAAACTGTTCAAATGTCCAAACATGAATGATGGCAAGGTTTATGAGTTTGCCACCTTGTATCACATATACAGCCAATAGAAAGTCTTCAGAACTGTTATAGTTTTTTTTCCAAACTGATTGTGATTTTGAGATTTGTTTACATTTATTTTGCATGCCTTCTCCAACACACCGGACTCAAATGGCTGAATTCCTGCTTCTGCATGTCATCCAGCTCTGCAGCAGCCTGGTAACAAGCCATTCATTTCATTCAGCTGTGGTGGACATGAGTCGCAGGATTAAAAAAAAACACAACTGAAAACTGGTGCTTTCTGTGTGATCCTTCACATACTTCTGCATTTTCACTTGAGTCCACTTATGTAAATGACTGTTTAAGTAAGGTGTCCCAGTTAGAACTTTATGCCTGTCTTCATGCGAGACAGGGTAGTTAAAGACCACAAATTAATAAAGAACACAGAATAACTTATGCTGTATTTAATGTGACAAAAGGGCAAATATTCCAACTGAATAATTTGTGAACAATATCAAACATCCTTGATTTTACTGTCCAACTAAGTAACAAGTACAGGTCACCAGTAGTATTTTCTCTGTATGAATATGGTATCTCGCCCGTTGTGAGCTGGGATTCGCTCCAGCCCCACCTCAACCCCGTTCAGGGAAAAGCGGTAGAAAATGGATGGATGGATGAATATGGTACAGAATTACCTGATGGGAGAACTTCAAACCATCTTGTCTTTATAGTGACTTGGAATAAAAACTTCACCTCACTTAAGGGCACACGACAGCCTGCTGGGACTGGCAAAAATACTGAAATGACTCTCAAACCATGAGAACCAAAATCCTCTAATTAAATTAAACAAAGATTGAATGATTTAGCCACAGTTTTTAATGGCATGCCTGCAGGAAACCAGACATTGAGCATCACTTCATTAATATAAACCCCTCAGTTAAACATCGTGATGACAACATCATTATTGTCATGTTATTTTTTTTCTGTGGAAAAGAATAAAGTGAGAGAAGTGGAGATGGATATCTTTTTCTGCTCTGAATGTAAAGATACATGCACATTCATATGCACACATAAAGTAGGTTGTGATTTTGAGCTGTTCTCACCAATGCAGGAGTCTCTGGAGAGACACAATTTTGTCCTCTTTCTATTTGCTGCGTTTTATTTTTAGCCCATGATTAATGGCACATGCTTCTTCTCAAAACAATCTCTCACCCTCCCATTATTTAGTGAAAAACAAGAGTATCAAGGCTAATGCAATTGTTGTGTGCAAGAGTTGGCACGGATTTATTATTTTCACACACACCTCCGGTCACTTGTTTAACTGCTCAGATCCATCAGTCAATACTTATCAATGCATCTTCTGGCTGTTTCATATTATATTAAAGGAGATATATCATGCTTTTTAATCCTTCCTTTTAACATGTAAATCATTCATTTATTGTCTGTATAAAGTAGAACCACAATGCTTTGGTCTGAATTCATGGTTATTCTCGCTCCACACACACCTTATAAGCCTGTTCTAAGGTGCGTCTTCAGAGCGACTCGTTTGGTGCCGTCTTTTTAAATGTGTATGAGGCCTGTCATGCCCCGCCCCTCTCCAGGTCACAGAAGGTTCAACTCTACCCTGTTCCGCCATGTTTGTAGCTTGATGGCAGCGATATGCTAATCTCCTGGCGGAGAAACATTTTTATTGATAAGTTTACTATAAGTGTTTACTATAAATGTCAACAAACGTATCCGATTCACGAAATTGATTACCTGAAAGTACACGACCTTATTTGGTAGAGCCACAGCAAATACTGTGATGTAATAGATAAAAAAATGTAACAGAGAATAGAAAAAATTAAACAAACTAAAAAATATGACCAAAAAGATAGATATATGCGCAGCAGCAGGAGGGAATAAATTTATAGTTTCCACATTCCTAAACAGTTAGGAGTGTTGCATCCTTTATTTCTCTATAGGTAACCAAAGATGCAGCAATCTAGCTTCATGGGTCAGCTGGATATATATATATATATATATATATATAGTACATCTCAGTAGCACTTCATTGCATCTCAGGAATCATTTGTTGGTCAAACAAAGCGGCTGACACAAGAAAAAAGTAATAGCAGACAGTTTTTTTTTATTTGTTTGGAGGTTTTTTGTATCAAAAGATTCAGTTTTATCTGACTGGCTCTGGTCATAAAATGCTACTCTCACTTCATCAATCTTATTCTAACACAGAATCTGCACCGCCCCCTCTCTTCTCCTCCCTCCCTCCTTTATATATGACTCTCTGCTTGACATCTTACTATTCCTTCGAGTGATATGCCATACTGTCAGAAATGCAGCCTATCTGAGACGTGAGCAACCACAAACCAGTGAAACCTTTACAATATGGATGAATCGCACAGTGGAAGCCAGAGAAGCATGAAAATGGGGCGGATGGAGTTTCAAAGGTGTGATGAACATGCCAAAATGAAACTTGCCGCCCATCAATACAAACACTTCAGAAATGTGAGGGGTGCTGGTGTTTTTTTATCTGTTGGCTTAGAGGCAAATGGCAACTTGCATGCTATTTGATGGTGTCCTGAATACTGTTTAACAAACATTAGAAGAAGTGAGGAAATTCTTTAAAGTGTAGCATCTAAATCTGTCATCTCCGGGAACTTGTGTGTTTTTTTTTTTTAAAAACAGACATTTTCATATCTATAAAACTAAAAAAAATGGTGAATTGTCTTCACAGGAGATTAATAGTAAATGTATGCCCTGCAAATATATTTAAATAACTGTGTGGTTGCCCTGATGAGCTGGCAAATGTGTCTGGGGAGAAGGAAGTCTGGGCTTCCCTCTGTAGACTGCTGCCCCCATCACCTGACTTCGGATAAGCGAGGTAAAATGGATGAATGAATGGGAATGTGTGGTCGTAAAGAAAAAAATGTCATTGTTATTTCATTGTTAAAAACAGGAATGTTTTTTTCTCTCATTCTTCCAGTTTCAGTGTCAGTGAGACTTTACTGAATTACTAAGTGTATGTACTAAGTCATGTTTACTATTTACTGTTACTGTCCAAGTCAAGCTTATATCCACAAAACTAGTGTGCAGCTCTCTTTCACACTCACATTTATGATGTGCAAATCTTATACAGTTGTGTCAAAGTCCTCTAGCTAACATATTGTTGGAAGAAACCCAACAAGGGTTGAAATATTGCATAAAATCATAAGTAGATGATGAGAGATGCAGCTACACAAACAGTGACCTGTAAAATACCATTGTTTTCTTTGATAGGTTTTTGTGCTGTAAGTGTGACAGAAAGGGGCTTTGAAAAGATGCAAAACCCCAATGTATCCCACTAAATCCAAACTATCAGAGCATGAAGCTCAGGGAGGTGAACGTGGTGGACAGCGAATGGGAGTTGGTAGTGAGTAGAGTGAACTCCTAAGGTGAGGTTCTGGAGGGAGTCTCCTGCGGACATAACAGGAAATGTGGAGGCCATGTGGGACACTTTGAGGATGTCCACAACCCTCCCATAAATCTTCATCATTCATATTTCACCATGTCTAATATCTCTATTTGGTGGTTAGCAGTTTTCATCAGTCTTGAAGCCCAGCCCTTTTTTAGAGTCCAACCATTCTTTATAAGAAAACGTTCTCGTTCAGATGTGACTTACTATATCTGCAGCCGCACCACCCACTGTGATTGGAACGATTCATTTGGATCTTTTGACCTTTCAACCACACAAACGGCTGTAGGGTGAACAACAAGCCAAGTTTAACACTCTAATAAATCAATGCACATTTTCCTCAATCAGAAGGCATCACGTTTGGATGTAGCAAAACCAAAAGCTTGTAAAATTTTTATGATTTCACATCCTTGCAGCACCACAGCTCTTCCCTGACTCCATTTCGTGCAAGAGAGAAGAAATGTGGTTGCATTACTAATGCTGGCCAAAACATATTGTCCTTTTTTCCCATTTATTCTCAGAAAAAGCCTTTGAGAGTCACTCTGGGAGACATTTGGAGACATTAAGACACTGGGATGTAATCAGACACAGGAGCCACAGTGTCCTGACTCAGCTACTACTACCAACTACTGCTGTGACTCAGACTTTTCAAACAAACACTTTGATACCATTTACAGTAAAGATTTATTATATAATTAACAACTGGAATCGCTCAATCCCCCCCTTAGAGTTGAAGGCATTTTTCAATGGCATCATCAATATAACAATTACAATAACATTGTGAGAAAACCTTGGAATGGGTTGGGCAGACTGAACTTGTCAACAACTCTACTGAACCTTCCAACACACAAGCATAACATAAAACTAAAAAAGAGAAGTGTGTAGTGATGCTACATTTATTTGTGTGTATAGTTTTGTCTTGCAGCAACAGTATACAGATAAATGGATAACAGGAATAAAGAACTCATGGGGCTTTCAGTCATGGTTAGCTCAACATCTAGATATGGCAAGTGTTTATTTATTCATTATGTGAAAAACATTACAACACTTTAATCAAACACTTTTATCATTTACTGGTCTGGTTTATGTTTAAGAACCATTCTTTAGCATTACTCACACCTCCAGTGTGGTCAAAGGTCTTCTTTCAGCAGCTGATTGTCTTCTCCGCATGAACAAACTTCTCATAAGGTCCCTTTTGTGAGACAGGTAGTGTTATTTGAACACTGACATTTAGGATATGCTATTTTAATTATCAGTGCAGCTCACTTTACTTTAAGTCTCCACTTGCAGAGACAAAATGAGCAAGGGGCATTACTGCTGTAATTGTCATTATTTGCTTTTTTGTGTCCAGCTATAACAGAGCCCTCCCTAGCTGATCAATTATCATTTATGTAAGAAATTATATATAATAAGTTAAACACCTCCTGGATGGACTGGCAACCTGTCCAGGGTGTACCCCGCCTCTCGCCCGTTGACAGCTGGGATTGGCTCCAGCCCCCCCCCGCGACCCCGCTCTGGGAACAAGCGGTAGAAAATGGATGGATGGATGGATGGAAGTTAAACAGCTATTGTACTGGCAAAGTTTCCAGTAACTCATGAATAATATAATCATTTTTAAAAAACTTTTTAGTAAAGTAGTATTTAAACATAAAGGTTTTATGCAGGAGAGTCAATCACGTCATTAAAATCCATTTCGTTCTGTGCAGTCTGACACCCGTCTTTCAGCTGCTTTCCCTTTAAGTCTATTTAACAAAAGAACACTGGATTTGCTTACATTTTAAGTGTAAAAGTTTTAGATATAAGCCATGCTGCATCTTACTGTCCCTTTCTAACTTGAGCATTGAGCAAGTTTCCCTGTGCCTGTATCTCTTAAGCAGGCTGGCACTTAAAGCTGAAAAGACAAGGCATTAACGTGTCTCAAATATTTGTCTGATCTAGGTCTCTCCAAAGAAGCACCACACAATTAATCTTCCTTTTTCTGTAAATACTTATTCATTCGGTTGCATGGTGGTACACAGTGGTACGGTGGTTAGTGCAGCAGGTTTGCAGTAAGAGGATCACTGGTTCAAACATCAGCCTTTCCGTGCAGTTTGCATTGCATTGGTTCTCTCTGGGTACTTCCTCCCACTGTCCAAAAACATGCATGTTAGGTTGATTGGTCATTCTAAATGGCCCTTAGGAGTGAATGTGTGTGTGACTGGTTGTTTGTCTCTCTGTGTTGCCCTGTGATGGACTGGTGTCCTGTCCGTGGTGGTCTTTGCTCAGCCACATGGCATTAACTGGGACTGTTGGCTCTACCGGGAATGAGACCAGAAATGGGAGAAGGTTTAGAAAGTTTGGACACATTCAACCACACAAAAATATTCACATAATGTGAACAGTTTAAAAGTTTATAAATAACCCAGTAGACACACTTTTCCCCAAAACCTGTCACAAAGGAAAAACAGAGAAATTACAGGTTATAGTATCCCTGATTAATCAGAACTGTATAAACTAAAATGTTTTACTTTCATACATCCAACTAGCATTCTTTTTAGATTAATATAGAGAGTTAGGAGTTATTCTTGGGGGGAATACAGACAGGTCACTTCACCAAAACCACAACTGACACAATTCTATGCATTAAAACTCAGCTGTGGTTAGTATATTGTTAAGGTCAGGACAAAATAAGAATGATTATAAATAAAGGAAAGTAAATGTCCATCCATCTTACTTAAAGTACATTGGATGACAATTACATCTCTTTTTTCGCACTGGAGGGAATGCTGCCATTAAACATTAAAATACTGTTTCAGGATTGCAGCATATAAATGTAACTCAGATGGTTTGGAGAATGACTGAGGCTTGAGGGAGAAATTATAAAGAGAAAAAGTAACTTAAAAGAAAGAAAACATCTGCTCCAAATGATCTGATCAATTTAGCTGTTTTTTTAGAGAGAGAGGAGGGGGGGGGGCGGTTAATCTCTGTTTCCCTAAAGACCGAATGCAATAATTTTAAAGTATTTAAACTATGTCGAACAAAAGGTAAGACAATCAAACAAAAAAAGAATGTAAAATGTTCTCACTGTTGTTTTGTTTCTGAAGCAAGCAACATCTTTAAAAGGAAAAGAAAAAAGAAAGCAGAAAATGGAAATAGGAGATTTTTTTTCTGCATTGTCAAATAGCATCTATTCACTAATGTGGGGGGTAACTGAGCCAACCTAACAGCAGAACCTCAATTATCTCCGCTGAGTCACAGTGTAAAGTGTTGCTGCATTTTGTTTTGTGATGGTGTACACGATTGATCCTGTTGATGACATAATTATTTCCCACTGTTAAGTTCATCATAGCCACAAATATATTGTAGAAGTTACTCATCGGACTCTTATTTAGGACCCATATGCAACATTTTCCAGCCCTGTCAGTTTTGATTGGTGAAAGAAATACTAAGTAACATTTGACCTAAACATAATGTGAGTAATAACTGATTGTTTCTGGGGTCAACATAACCATCCATCCATCCATCCATTTTCTACTGCTTGATCCCAGAGCGGGGTCACAGGGGGGCTGGAGCCTATCCCAGCCGTCCACGGGCGAGAGGCGGGGTACACCCTGGACAGGTCGCCCGTTCATCCAGGGTCAACATAACCATGTAACCAAAAGTTACAAAGTATTCTTTAAATTTAGGGATTTTTGTGTTAGAAATAGTTTTTAAAAAAACATTTAACTTCCTTATGGGTTTTACTTAATGCCATACTGTGTGGATTATGTCCTTCAAAAAAACTGTCGGTATGAACATCGGCTCGAAGCATGAAGTTTCCTCAGCTGATTCCATGGGAAGTCCCCCCTCATCACACCACATTGAAAAGTAATGGATGGATTGTGTTACTACAACCTTTGGACATGACAAACATTGCCTACAGAGTGTTGGTTGAGGATGAAACCAGTGATGTGAAAACTGCTGACTTCTGCTAAGAAGGTGCATTTCACCTGTAGAAGTTAATAGACTGGCAAGCAAGTTAAAACTTACACATATCTTGACTCTAGCATCCTACATTTACCTTTAACTTAGCTAAGAATAGTTTTTTTATTGCCCACTCTAGAAAGAGTGTGTGTGTTTATCTGAAATGTTCTGACTTAGTGTCAGGATGTTTAGAAGATGGGTATTCTATGAAAAATGGGCTGAATACTTCCTCTCCTTATGTCAGAAGAATTGTTGGAATCAGTTCATTTGTCTTATTGGAATTAAGAGACCCCTGGTCTGGTAACTGTGACCTGAACAAGGATGAAGATAAAGTTTTATGTATTCTCAGAAATACACATCATGTTATTTGACTTCTACAAAGCATAAAAACATATTTTCAGCATAGGTGCATATGTGAAAGCAGGTCTTTATCAAGAGCTGTAGTCAGTAAGGCTGTGACTCAACTGACTGATGCTATTTTGACAGATTGGAGACTTAAACTTCTTGCATTACATGGATTTATTATTGGGCTACTTTTCATTATCTCCTGCCAAGTGCCAATTATTGTCTGGAAACCTTGGATAGAATTGTGCCGCTTTGGTCAGTTCACTTTTATCAGCCTCTTAGCAGCTCACTCACTAAGTGTCTCTCTCTGCTGATGGGTAGATGATGAGCAAGCAGCAAAGTTACAAAACCACACAGGGGAATGTTGTCTATAAATGCCAGCAAATGCATCAAATATTCAGTGATAAGTCAGAGTAAAATGACTAGGGAAAGAAGTTGCCACACAGGAGCACTGTAAGCTGTTTAATCACACTGCAAACTAATTACTCATTATAAATGGCTTCAAGCCTTTGGGTTGAGTCTCTCAGTAAATGCTTGTCAGATAATGGTCATGGGAGATTAGAACAAAATGGGAAATCAATTAACAGGAAACTTAGAAAAAACAGTGACTATGCAGAGCAGCTACTATCTGCAACTGTTTTCACTGAATGCACTGAGATCAGATGTCTCTGCTGATTTGCTGCGCTCTTATTGAATCCATTATGAAGGTTTACATGCATGAGATTTTGAGTATCAGACAAATAATCTGAATGGAATGCGTATTTTAACCCCACAAGTGGAGCTCGTGGTTATTGTTTCCATTGGAAAAGTCTGCAGAGGATAATGCCACAGTTTCTTTGACTGTGAGGGGTTCGTAACCCACACCTCCGAGCTGAGCTTTGGGATCTGCTCCACTCACAGTTAGAAAAACATCAGGTGTACATGTGATGCGTGTTGCACCAGAGAAATAAATGTGCAACTGTGGTGTTTTAAAATGCTGAAACTGTTCAGCGCAGCTTTACAGTCAGTTTTCCATCTTATAAAAAGCTTGCCTCACAGTCTATCAATCTATCAATCATAAATCATCTTAATGGATTGTAATGTGAAACATATTTTGCCTATACTACCATCACAAATGCTCCTGTTTAAAGGCCTTACATGCCCCCTTCTTTCAAAGTGCATTTGCAGTCCAACAAAAACTGGTTTTGTTGTCCTGCTGTTGTTGTCTTTTCCTCCCTGCTTATATGGTTAGTTTAGCCTACCTGATCGAGGGCCAAAAGTGTTTTTTTATTGGTTCTGTATCTCTGTCAGACCTTTGGCTCACATCTTGCATAAAAATAAAAAGGGCAGAGAATAAATGGGGCTGGCAGAGAACAAGTTTTGTGACAGTGTGATAGATGAGGAAGAAATAGTTGGAAATAAAGCAAGGCATGAACATAGAAGGAACATGCGGAAAATGTATTTAAACTCAGAGGAAGAAAAAGATGAGTTGGGAGTCTTAAGGTTGCTGTGAACACAAAGTGAGCTGCTGCTGACATTATGACAGTCCTAACAGGCTGACAGGCCCTTGTATCAAGACCAGCTCTCCTGCAGTTACATAGAGTAGAAATATGCAGCGAGGGAGTGAAACAGAGAAGGCAGATGTATGGACTCCATTAGAACTTCTGCATTGTGGTGAAGACTGAATAATCCTGGCAATCGCTCACTCAGCTCCCCTCCTTTTTCTTTTGCTTTCCCACTGGGTGCCATCCACATGACCTTCAAACCTAGTCAGCACATAATTCTTGCAAATAAATAATTACTATACAGAACAGTGCTCCACCCTATAATGTGCTGGCTGGCGACATCATAACCTGTGCAGGGCTGAATGGGCCATTCAGGCTCAGAATGTGAGATCATGAATAAATGGGTTACTGTGTTTCATTTCTCTTAATTACTAAAAGAAGTAGATGGCTGCAGCACAGACTTGTGTCAAGCTATTGGTATATTTTGGGTTTGCTGCCTGGTGGAGGTGGTGTTATCTTACACCAATGACTGTCTGCCATTAAAACACTTCAGTCATTAAAATAAGCAAACCTTTGGAAAACGACAGGCTTAGTTGTGATTTATTCATATTCCTGCCATTCAAAAAACAAATTATGAGCCAGATTACCAGCACAGCAGTGTTGGTAAGTGCCTGTCATAACTGCAAATTGATTTATTTTCATTATTTTAGTACTATTGAAGCACCTGAGCACAGGCGCTGAGCAAGTCTGTGGTCTCAGCTAGTCTTCCCCTCATTAGCAAGAAATGTCAGTTTAGACTGGCATGGACATTTGTTGCAACATCCAAGTGGCAAATTGGAGCCTCTTGGCATTAACAACCCATAATCCCAATTCCTTTCCAGTTTCCAGCTATTCCTGAACGTCTGACTGAGATGCATATCAACTAGAACTAGTTGTGTCTTCTGGGTGTTTTCTAAATGTCTTTCTCTTATTTTGCAATAATGAAATGCATTTGCAGTTTAAAATCTTGTAACTGATGTAACAAATATGTCTTATATGAATTAATTAATTAATTGTTGGAAGGAAAGATGTGCAAGAAACCAGTGGAGGCACGATCAAAGTAAAGAAACTAAAAAGCAAATAGATGCTATGATGCACCAAGAATGAGCCAATAGGAGGCACTTTAATTAATTATTAAAATTAATTGGACAAATAAAACAAATGGATCTATGGAAAATTAACAATTTGTAGAGATCCTTTTGAAAGTATTTTGGGATCTTACAAAAATGAAAACGATAACTGCATGTCTGTTGTGCTAGAAAATATATTGTTCATTCTTTGATAACTTAAAATTTCACTATAACTTAATTTGACATTTGTAAAGAGGTCTGGGAACAATTTGACATAGTTAATATTTCAAGTGTTGCCCAAGGTGCTTTCAATCTTCTGAAAAGCAGCACATTGACTTTCTGAGCACAAAGTGAAATGTTTGGGCCCTGACCAGAACGTTTGACACCTGCACGCTCCCACAAGGAAACATTTAGAGCTGTGGGGAAATGAATATTCTTTTAGAGGCACGTTGCATTTTTGCAGTTGCTGACTGATTGCTCTGCACTGCAATCCAGAGAAGAGTTTATTTTTCTAACATTTAAAATTGATTAGTCGTGCTATTTTTAACAATGTACAAACAATTGCCCATCAGAGGGGCTGAAAACTGCACCAAACTGGAATTATTCCTTTCAATTCTTGTAATCTTTTACTAATTATTGGGGTAGCAGATGTCAAATGTTTTGATTCTGTAACGCACAAACAGATTCATTTTTACATTCAGTTTCTGTTTGTCTCTACTGCCCCCCTTTCCTCTCATGCAGTGAGTGTCACTAGCAAGGGAGTCCTGTAACACAAGGTCAGCACAAATGAGAACCAGGCTCACACTGACTCAGCTGGCTCTTTTCTGCTGTCATTTTTCCTCTGCTTGACGCCATAGCAAAAAAGTGGAAACTCACTAAAAATAGCAGTCCAGAGGCCAAGAGCCAAATAGCCTTAGTGACCATTTTTCCTCCCTGAATCTTGTTAGTTATGAAAGTGGTACTGCCCAGTAAGGAGGCAGAAATGAAGGTTGCATTTAAGTTGCATCCTGTGACTTATATTTTGGGACTTTAGATCTCTGCAGCTCTAACTGCAGAGAGATGTTTTGTGCAGTTCTGCAGTTGCAGATTACAACCAGTAAACAGCAGGAAACTGGATCTTGGCACCAGGAATTTTCCTGCGAGCCTCGGAAAATCCCAGAGTTCTGGGATGTCTGTGTTCACTGTAATTTCCTCCAATAGACAGATTCGCTGTACTCTGCCTGACCTTGGAGCAAACTTTGATTCAGCCTACCTATTAGTTGTATTTGTATTTCTGGTAATCTGTTCAGTGTCTGTGTGATTTAGACCTTAAGCATTTTGACTTAACTTATCTAACCTTACAAGCAAATATGGCCCTGTTAACTCAACACGTGTGGAAAGCAAAATGATGACCAATTATTTTGTAATTGTGGATATTATAGTTCAAACTAATACTTTCTTTAAATGATGTTTTAAAGCATTATTATTTACATGTACAGCAGTATGACATACAAGTCCATCCATCCATCCATCCATTTTCTACAGCTTGATCCCAGAGCAGGGTCGCAGGGGGACTGGAGACAATCCCAGCCGACATCGGGCAAAAGGCAGTGTACACCCTGGACAGGTCGTCAGTCTGGACAAATTCATTTAGCTTATTAAATCCAGAGGTAAGAAGAAATGCGTGGTATGAAAACAAGCCCTATGTTGCAAAGTAGCATGACAGTCACCACATATTGCTTATTTTTCATGATTAAGTCTAAAAGAAATTATTCTTTCAAATAATTGTTCGAAATTCTCTGCAGGAGTTCATGCTCAGGTTTAAAGTCTTAACAGAGATTTTTACTGTCAGCTTCTCTGTTCTATTTTCCCTCCTTCCTGCATTGACCTACATTTACAAAGTATCAGGCAACTTACTGCTTTGTACTTACTATACACACACACACATATATATATGTGTCATATCATACATAAGTATTGATTCGTCATGTAATAAAATTTGACTGATCAAAGTTGTAGTGAGTGAGCACCTGAACACAAACCATTGCGTGGGCCAAGTCTAACATGATGTTTACAGGCTTGATTCCCAGAGAGCGCAGCTGCAGATTTCCCAGACGCACTGGAAATAAAACAGCCTTTAGCAGAGTGTGCTTTCCTGGAATGTAACATTAGTGGAGAGTAACATTTATCAAAATGCCTGTTCTCCAAAACCTTCAATTCTGTTCCAAACACTTGGGGTGCCAATTCTGGCATTTATGATTACATTCCAAGAGCTGTCAATGAAAATGATACGCTCTCCATAATTGGAAGTTACATAGAAAAGCACTATTTGTATTGTGCTGTTGAAGTGAAAACCCCACAAACTGAATTATAGAAAACTTTTCATGCTGTTTCAAGAGTGAATCCATGTAGTTAATTTTGTCATGATAAGTTAAATAAAAGAAAATTCTGTTTATAGACCATTAAAAATATTATGATCTAGTTACATTACAGCTGTTACCAAAGATACACTAGTTGAGGATTTGAGGTGTTCTTTATGCTGTTGCCATCATATTTTTCCATTTTCATTTTCACAGAGTAATTGATAATTATAGGCCCTGGGGGCAACTTAGAAACACAAGCATCCTGATTGTTGGTGTGAGGTATAAGAATCCTGGATAAAAAAACAATTAAAAACAGTACCGGTAAGTAGGACATGGATCTGTGATTTGCACAATAAATCATCATCATCATTATTCACTTTATACAGCACAGTTAGAAGCTCTGTGTCTGGCTCGTTCTCTTGTACAATATTAAAATACATCTGTCTGCAAACTCTGCATGTATCAAAGTTGAGAAAATACACTACTATGTGAGTGAGTGTGTACTGTGTGAGTGAGAGAAAGAGAGATAATCATAGACTTGTCACTGTGTTGTTCATATTTTTCTCAGTTTATCTTTCCTGAAGGTGCTCCTGATGATTTTCTACTTTATTTTCTAACAGACCTGCAACCCTTCATTGAAATAATAATGGAATAAATAATGGAACAGCAATGTACAATATGTTTCTTTGCATGTGTAACAGCTGGTTATCTTGTTTGCATCATTTGATAGCATTGTTCTTTTCTTCTTCTATCTAACTTATTTATATTCACTCTTCTACATATTTTGCTACCCCTGGAATGTATGATATGTAATTCAGCATCAAATAAATGACACTACCAACTAATAGTAATCCTTGACTGTCAATGTGAGCCTTATATCTATAACCAGTCGATGTTTTTCTTTACTGGAGCAGCCCTTCTTGTGATATCTCTGTTGAATAAAAAAAAAAAGTAAATCTGACTCAAGTTTGTCAAAAGAGATCAGTAGGAATTTATTATTTGCTTTAAATGCATGTACAACTCCTTTTTTTGACAGTTATTTGATCAGTTATTGGCATTAGAATTTCAAATGATATTCTGCTACAAAGGAAATGCTTTCAAAGCAGTTTGACTACAAACCAGGAGATGTTGTGCTGGATTTAGTTAATGGCTACACCCAAACCAGTGCCAGCTTTGTGTGAAGCGATAGACAGGGTTATATTGAACAAAGAAGAGAGGTAGGAGCAATTTCTTTCATCACTCTTCCTACTTCCGCTTTCACTTAAAAAGAAGGCCGGCATGAAAAACACTCACAGAAGAACAACGAGAACACTCTTTGAGTCATTTGCCAGAATAAACTGAATCTAAATGAGAAAATGATGAAGGTGCAGATGAATTAAACATTTTGGAAGCTGAAAATAGATGTAAATGTTATGAAGTCACAGAAATAAAATGCACAAAATTGATACTTAATAAGCAACATAAATACTGCTGGAATTGCTAAATCCTTGTACATTCAGCACTGATGGTTTTGTTTCCCAGTTGGTTGGCTCATGTGCTACATTTCTCCAAGTTATGCCTCTTAAATATGAGAATCTCAGCCTGGTTGTTACGTGTCATTTTCATTTAACTGAAGAAAACAGTTCACAGTAAAAATGCTTTAAATTATTGACTGGTGTAATTAAGTTTAGGAAGCACTTTTTTTCTTTCTTGTTAAGAAAAAAGACACCAAGGTGATTACAATTAGGTCATCCCTGAACACAGAGGGACTGTGCCATTACGTGCAAGTGCTCACCACAACAGACTGTTGAACTTACAAACAAGCTGGCATTAAAATCATCAATCATTTTATTTCCAGCTGCTGTTTTGTAATTTGGGTTGATCAACCATTTGACAAAAAAAAATAAGAAACAACATAAGGTAACAACACAGCTAGTGCTCTGTTTACTATTGTCAAAATTTGGCAAAAGTCCTCTTTTCATATAAATAATGCTAAAAAAAAAAAGATTTTCCACTCATACACATCAGAACTGTCACAGGAGTCTCTAAAACTCTAGGAGACACACAGTGCATAGCATAGCTTACTTACATACATATATACATACCCTACCAGTTGAAAGTTTGGACAAACTTTCCTATTGGATTTAATAGAAAAGTGAGTTCAAAATTTTGACTGGTAATGTATTAGCAAATACACAAAAACAGTAACCTCGCAATGTGGAATAATGGATCTTACATCATATAAAAATATAAAAAGAAAATCAAAAGAAATATCATTTGAATTGGTGACAAAAAATAACCTCAGTCTCCCACTGATGCCACTGTGATGACTTGGCAGTTCATTTAGTCTTTGTGAACACAGTTTGTCTGCTCATTTCCAGAAGTAAGCTCAAAAGCAGCCCCTTAATGAGTTTAATACTGAAGAGTAAAAAAAAAAAACATGTCTAAAGACACAAAGAGAGGAACAAGGTCCTTAGCTCTCTGGCCAGCCAGTGAGGTAACATGAAAACTACACAACTATCTATACACTAAGGGATCTCTGACTGCAGGGCATGATGAGTGTACACTCCCATGTAGAGGTCGGTAGACCTCCTGACCCTGATCAGTTCATGGAGACCTGCGTCTCTGTGAAAATGAAAGGGCATGTTAGTCTTATCAAACCAAGAACATTTCCACTTCTGTGCGTTCCTTCAATACTGCCAAACTTTGGAAAAAGTCATCAAAATATTCTACCAGAAAAAAAGGTGAAGTTAGTTTTTCTGGGTCTTTTTCCTTCCCAATGAATTCATTGGCCAGATGCTTGAAACGAACATCGCCTTCTGGACTTTTATGAAACAAATAAACATTCAAAAAAATCGCCCAAAAGGATGGCCTATTATTCTTTGTTCATGCTTTAAAAATTCTCCTAATGTATCATATTCTCATTTCATGATCGGGACTCTGGTCCAATGAGGGTTCCCTGGTGCTGATCATAGATGCTGAAGGCCCTTGGTTGACTCCAAACGGAGAAACTGCTGGAGATCGAGCAGCCAAGGGTGATAAAGAAGGGGAGAAGCTTGGTGACATTGCTGCTGATGAAATTGATCCCTCATGGCTGATTGGGGACCTGCGGAGTGAGGCCAAATGAGGGAATGTCCTCCCAATTACAGGAACTTTGGGGGGAACTGACATGGCCCCTGGATGGGCCACTGATGTGATGAGAGGTGGAGGGTCGATTCTAGGTTTGGGGTCTATTTTGGGTTTGGGCTGGAAGGGCTGGCGGGGATTCTGCTGAGCTGTTTCATCTTTGAGCCTTGCAATCTCAGTAAAGACATTAGCCAGAGGTTGGAACTGAGGGCACCAGTTAAGCAGATAATCCCAGTTATAACTGCCACGAAGCTCCTCATCACTGGCAACTATAGCGGTGAGGGAACCATCCACTGAAGGTTTACCATCCTCAGGGAAGGCATAGTCCTTGGGTAGGGAAATGTTTAGACCGCGGCCAACTCCCAGGTATCCACCTCCCTCATCCCTGTAGACTGGTAACTGCCCAGAAAGCAAGGTCCCACTCAGACTACTTCCCAGTTTCTTTCCTTTGAACCAGGTGCTGCCTTCCAAAGCAGCAGGCTCACAGGAGATGTCTGAGAGCTGGTCAGCATCCTGTTGGATTCCAGAGTCTGGTCCTCTGGCTGAGATGTGTTCCTGCATGGATGAGGTGATGGAAGCTACACGGGGGTACTCATTAATCATCCTGATCTCATCATCCTCCGCTGCCTCAGCTGACCCTCTTCCACTGGAATGGGAAGGATCCAATGAGCCCCCTCTAGTGTAGGGACCACCACCAGTCCCGCTTTGATCTCCAGCATAACCTGGCAAAGTCTGGTGATAGATATTCTCTCCTCCTGGCCCTGAGTTGCAATCGTCCAGTTTCTTCAATGCAGTTCCTGGGGCAACAGCTCTGTTCCCAGTATCCTGCCCCTTCTTCCTCTTGCGTGATTTGACTAGGAACACCACCACAGCCATGACTACAAGTAATATGATAAAACCAAGAGACACGGCTATGACGCTAATAAGTAAGACGTTCACATCAGCTGCCAGGCCAAAGTTGGTGTTAGTTACATCTACCGAGATCTGGGCTGTTGTAGTGCGAGATGTATCAAGCGGGCTGTGAGCTTTCACATCCAGGGTCATTACCCTAGTTTCCCGTTTAGCCCGGCCTGAACCACTGCTGCTGCCGCTGCTGCCTGAACTGTCCAACTTCAGGAAAATAACCCCAGTGGTTTTGTTTACATCAAAATATGGTGAGCTGGAGGTTAGAGAGTAGAGAACAATACCATCCACCCCTCCATCCTCATCGTTTGCTTGGAGCTGGCCGATGCTCTGGCCTTTCTTGGCTTCCTCTGGGACTTCAAAGGAGAAATCACGGGATGCAAAGACTGGGTCGTACTCATCTTCACCTGTGACAAACACCTGTACAGTCACAGTGGCTGAATGGTTGCCTGAATCTACAGCCAATGCTACAAAATTGAAGGAGTTGATCTTCTCAAAGTCAAATGGAAATTTGCTTCTGATTTCTCCTGAATTCTGGTCCAGAGAAAAACTGTCCTTTCCTACTCCAGATCTCTCCACCATGTAGTATTTCAGCTGGCCAAAAACCCCTGTGTCATGGTCTATGGCATGAAGAACCGTCACAGCTGAGTTTGCTGGTTGGTTTTCTCGGATACTAGCTGTCAGGACTTCCACAGGAAAGAATGGATGGTTGTCATTTACATCTTTGACTTCAACAATCACTGGAGCTAAGGCAAAGTGGCCCTGTCCATCTGTGGCTTGGATGATGACAGTATGTGTGGACTGGTGCTCACGATCAAGTGCTTGCTGAAGTCGCAAAGCTCCAGTCCACTGATCAATGGAGAATAAGTTCACCTCATCACCAGAGCTGATGGTATACTGAATTTCAGCATTAGGAGTTGAGTCTGGATCTGCCAAAAAGTAAACAAGGGAGAAAAATGAGTTTACTAAACGACAAAGAGAAAGTGACAAAAAAAAAGGTATTTGCCCACCTGTAGCAGTCAGTCTCATAATCTCAGTCCCAGAAGCAGCTCCCTCGCTGAGAGACACAGTATATTCTGCTCTGCTGAACACTGGAGGATTGTCATTCACATCACTAATGGATATCAGAGCTGCAACACTTGAGCTCCTCTGGGGCACACCACGATCCGACACCACCACTGTGAGGTTGTAAAGCGGTTTGGTTTCAAAATCAAGCACCTCAGCTAACAGGAGGGTTCCAACTGTCTGAAAGCCTCGGCCCTCCAGGAACCGCACACTGCTTTCAATCTGGAATGCATTTCCTTCATTCCCGTTGGCAATGGCAAAGTCAAAGCCACAGTTTTCTCGTGATAAGTCACTGTCAAAGGCCTCAAAAGTCAGAACTGTCGACCCTGGAATGGCATCTTCTGGAACTGTAGCTCTGCAAGCAGAGTGGGACATAGGTGAGGGAGCTGTTTTGGTTTCACAACAATACATGGAAGTTCTAATTAATGTTGACTGACCTGTAATCTGACTGGTGAAAAACGGGCACATTGTCATTGACATCAGCGATTTGAACCTGAACTGTAGTCAAAGAAGACAGAGAAGGCGAGCCTCCATCACAAGCTTCAATGACTATGTTGACTGATGGACGTTCAGGATCAAACTCCACTCTGTGATTGACAAACAAGGTTCCTGGATACAGAATAACAGAAGTTATCATTAGTTATCATGAAAAAAATACAAGAAATCTCAGTTTAGTCAAAATTGGAAAATGATACAATAACCATAAAGATACCAGGACAAAGCAAAGGATATTTACCATTGTTGGGGTCTATGTAGAAACCATCTTGAGTTGACGACATCATTTTGTAGGTGATCTTCCCATTTTCTCCAGAGTCCCTGTCAGTAGCTGTTACTGTGATAACTGCACTTCCAGGTGGTGTGTGCTCAGGCAGGGTGATCTGGTGTGCAAAAAATGGATCAGCCTTTGAATGCGTGGGCAAAGTAAACACACACACACACACAATCAACCGGTCACATAAATACTGTGATAAAACTCTGAAACGGATGGTAAGGAGGCCAACACTCGCAGAGGGGAAAAATGCATTTAATAATGCAGTTCCTGTTTTTCCTGAGTGCATGCTGATGTTGAGGTAATTTCCTGAGATGGTTTATGTAGGCTCATCTCCACAGCTTTCCCCCAGTTAATTTTAGGCAGTTAACTTTTATCACCCACAGTGTGTGCACGTTGGGAATACGCATGTGTGTTTTTACAGTGTGTGTCAGGTCCAAGAGTACATTTTTTTAAAGTAGAGTGCATGAGCAAAACAGATCCTGAATTAAATGTATTCTGCTATCAGACTTTAAGGGGTGTGAATGAATACATCAGAGCTGTAAACATTGATTGTGTGCAGGTCTGCAAGTGTATTAATTTGAAAACTTCTCTATGGTTGAGTCATACGTAAACAGTGAAATTAGGTAAATACAACAAATGGCAACACATGTTCAGTAACTTTTTCTCTAGGAACATGTGTGATTGATTGAGAACACATATGTCCTATGAGGAAATGAACACTTTTTCGATTTACGTTACCTACCTGATAGAGATCATGAGTGAAAGCAGGTGCGTTGTCATTAATGTCCTCCACTACTATCGTGATGTTAGCCTCAGTTTGGTGCTGGCTGTCTGTCGCTCTGACGGTCAGGGTGTACCACGTTTTCTCCTCAAAGTCTAAAGGGCCGGTGAGTGAAACGCCTCCACTGTAGCGATGAATCCCAAACTTCCCTGAGGCTGTAGGGTCCAGTTGCAATGAGTAGGAGAGGGCAGGACTGGAGTCAACATCATTGCCTGTCACAAGAGTGATCTCTGTGCCTATCAAAGTATCTGACAGAGAAGGAAATGGAACATAACTCTTAGTTGCATTCAACATTTAATACTACACAACCCAAAAAACATCCCTTATATTAAAAATGTCCATACTCTCTGGGATGTGGATCTCCTGAGGCAGGGGAATGGTTGGACTGTTGTCATTCTGGTCAACAATTATAACCGTGAGTGTGGCTGAACCGGCCAATCTTGGACTTCCTCTATCTGTCGCGGTGACTACTAGTCTGTGGAGGGCAGAAGAATTACAGCTAGTCATCCTCTGTACTTTTACGTATGTGGCCTAACCCTGACATTGTTATCATAGAAAAAGAACATAATATAATGCACATCTACAGACTTTATGCATTTATTTCTCATTTTGTCACAAAAACAGCATCCAAGAATTCCTGAAGATGTTTTAATAAACCAACATTGTTTAATGGAGTAAGAGTCAAGATAGAAAAAAATCAGCTTTGACACATCTGGTACGCAGATACCCGTTTGTTTCCATGCTCATATGTTCAGCTGACAATGACAATTTCCTTTACAGCTACATAAGCACAGTCTCGCATAGGTAATGATGTGCCAGAGTAAAAAATGTCTTTCCTCAAAGGATCTTTACTGAATGAATCCATGTAAAGCTAAAGTTCATAGTCTTTTTTTCCTCACTTGGTTTGTGTAAAGATCTCACGGTCCATGATGGCTGCCGTCGTGATGCTTCCTGTCACAGGGTCAATTTTAAACAGGCCACTCATGCTGGATGACTGGATGGAGTATGTAACCTGGCCATTTTGGCCCTGATCCACATCCTCCGCCACCACCTGTGAGAAATGAGGAGACTTTTAACCTTTTACTTTTGTCCTATTTCAGTGGCTCACATACTTGTATCACTTTGTACTGTTGAATAAGTTACAATTATAGACACCTGTATAATTGGCATTTCATATCCTTGCGCTTCTTTCATGTAGGCCACATAATTCTGCAGCTGGAAGCGAGGAAGGTTGTCATTGACATCCTGCAGGACCAAGTTAAAAGCCATGAAAGATGTGGAGGACAACGTTTCAGCCTTCACAACTAAACGGAGTCTGGGAGTATCTTCAAAGTCTAGCCCCTTGGAACTCTGCACCCAAATTTCACCTAAAAGACAAACAGATAAGGAAAGATATGATTAAAAGATGGGTACATTTGTATTGCAGATTTCTCAGTAATAATCTGAATGTATATATCATAGGGCCTCCTGTAACAAAGAAGACTTTCTGCTTGACCTGTTGAGGAGCTGATGGTGAAGACCTGCTTTCGATTTCCGCTAAACAGACTATAGCTAATCCCTTTGTGCGTGCCATCTGGATATTGGGCTTGGGCCTGAGCCACAGTTGTGCCTGAAATTTTAAAGTAGAGAAGATATTCTTTCAAAATGACCTTTGCAAGATTGATATATGATTATACCAATAATATATGTAATAAAAATGTTGTAATTCTTGATTATTTTGTCAAACCTTTGGCAGCATTCTCCTGTATGCTGACGTCTCTAGCGTTTCTAGAGAAACGAATACCGTTGTATTCTACTTCCTTCACATAAATCACCACCACCCCCTGTGCTGACTGAGCTGGACTGCCTTGGTCCATGGCTTCCACAATCAGGGTCCTCTGAGTCTGGGTCAAATCTCCCAGTGGTTCAGTCGCTTGAATCTCCCCTGTCAAGGAGTTGATACTAAAGCCCTTCACTGGGGTGGCAAAACGATAAAACACAGAGCCGTTGGCACCAAAGTCCTTGTCTTCAGCCTTCATGGTGGCTAAGACCCGCTGAGAACGTCTGCTGGACACTTCAATGATCAATGGATCTTGGATAAAGAAGGGGGCATTGTCATTGACATCAAGGATAGTGACCGTCACCTGCAAGGTAGGAGATATGCACATTAAGTAAAATGTTACTCTTGAAATAATCGATATATGAACTAAATAGAAAATATAGACTGATTATTTCATTATTTATTCAAAAGAGCACTTTTACCTGAGCAGAACTGTTCCTGGGTGCAGCAGGGGAAAGGTCAACAGCAAACACTTGAAAGTTATATGCTGCTAGTTTTTCCCGGTCCAAAGGGGCTGATACGGTGATACGACCAGTGTCCTCATCCACCGCAAATGATCCATGTGCCTCCTGGCTCAGGAAATACAGAACTTTCCCATTGAAACCATCATCAGCATCTGTTGCTGAAACCTGAAAAAGGAAAGAAAACAAAAGCAATTTTATCAGAAGGTTTGCAAAACTGTGTATTTTGAATGGTCTTAAAGTTTTACTTACTTCCAGAACATGAGAACCTTCTGCAGCATCCTCTGACACCTCCACTGTGTAGATACTTTTGCTAAAGACGGGGTTATTGTCATTGACGTCAAGAACATTAACTTCCACTGTGACAGTAGCACTGAGAGCTGGGCTGCCTCGGTCCATTGCCACCACCTCCAGGGTATATTTAGACTTCTTCTCCCTGTCAAGCCCACGTGAGGTGGACAGGACTCCTGTGCTGGCTTCGACTTGGAAATCTCCATCATAGTCCCCCCCTGTAAAAAGAGAGATGGTGATTAAAAAAAAGAATTTGTTCAAGCATTTCCTACAACTTACGCTACCAGTCAAACATTAGAACCTCATTTGATTTAATGGAAAAGTTAATCCCAACTTTTGACTGGCATTGTAAGATTTTAATAAAGACAGGGGACATCTAAAACAATTCTGCATCAAATCTGAGCATTATCCACAGACAGATCAGATATGCTGTACTACTTTTAATAATACAACATCCAAAGAAAGCCTGGGGTCAGTGTGTGAAGATCTTATCAGTGATATGGGAGAAGAGTTTGGTCCAAAGCTGATGTCTAGTCTACATTCACCATGCCAGATCTCTGCTGTCAGACAAAATCATCTGCAACTGTACAAATACTAAATGTGCACAACACAAATAAAAAATGTTTCCTGATGTAATCTACAATAATATATTAATTTTAAGGTTTAAATCAGTCAGTTTCCAGCCTAAAAATATAAAAAACAAAAAAATAACGTCATTTAAAAGTAGACTAACAAACACTGTTACACAGCAACTGTGGGCACCTAAGCCACTCCTTCAGGCCAGGTCAATGTAGGAAGACTACCTCTCACCAGAAATTCTGTACTGCAACTCTCCACCAGGACCTGAGTCAGGATCTGTGGCCTTGAGGAAGCAAAGCTCTACAGGCTCCTGGTTCTCTGGCACCTCAAGTCCATACCACATCTTTGCAAAGACTGGTGCATTGTCATTCACGTCCTGAACTTCCACACGTACTACAGTCTTGGCAAAGTTAGGCGGCAGACCTCCATCCTTGGCATACACTGGTAGGAAATGAGAGGCATTATGCATACAATGTGTCAATTTCCATGCAACAATTTTAACTGTTGTGCTTGAGGTTTCTTGAACAGAGCTGTGTGTATCTTAGTACCAGTGAGTGTGTAGTGAGCCTGTAGCTCTGTATCAAGTTCCTTTGTAGTGGTGATGACTCCTGTGATAGGATTGATAATGAATCCATCTTCTATCACACCTCCGTATGTTATGTAGCCATTAGAACCTGAAATGAAATTGACACACAGTGATACTAACAATAAAGACTGCATTATATATTACACAGAAGTAGTATTAATGATCCCACAGCTGTGCTGGTAGCAAATCTCAATGAAAACTATTTAAATAATGGGATCTGGAGGATAACTGTGTCCACACACTTTTATTTGCAAGTGATTATGGTTTAGTTTTAAGAGATTGAGTTTCTAAAAACCATTTATGGGTCTCTATTGTTTAGTTTTATGGTTGCCAAACTCCTTAGCTTAATCTTTGTGCATTGAAGTTTTCCTGGTTAGGTTTTATTCCTATTTAATTTAAAAATGAATTCTTTTGTGTCCCGTTTTATGTCATATTGTGTTTTTTCAGTATTTAAGGATTTATGAATATGCAAAATAATAAAACCTGTTGGCTGTTAACAAGTCATTCCATGTTAATAATGCTTTATTTTCATTAGCGTCTCTCTTTAAACCGACCTTGATCCCGGTCGGTGGCAGTAACCGTCAACACTGTGGTTCCTGGTCCTTGATTTTCCATCACCTGGGTCTCGAACTCAACTTGCAGGAACACTGGAGATTCATCGTTCACATCAATCACTTGCACACACAGCACCTGAGAGGTGGAAAGCTGAGGTATCCCATGGTCCTCTGCTACAATTGTTAGATTGAAGACCTCTTGCTCCTCCCGGTCAAGGGCTTTAAGGATGGAAAGAGAGCCTGCAAGACAAAAAAAAAACCAAACAAACCAGTGAATTAAAACTTTCCACAACTCCCTAAGATTGCTTTACTTACCAGGCCTTTTCCTGTTTTGTCTTAAACTCTGTGTCTAGCTGTTTTCCTGTCTTAGTGTGTGTTGAGATAACTTTTGTGTGCATGTAATTTTCTCCACTTAAGATCATTTGTATACCTTATGGACTAGTGAAAACAAGAATTTCAGCAGCTTTGCTTTATGAGATTTTCCGTAGTGAGAAAAGAAACTAGTAATGTTTCTACCACTATTCAATTCTGCCACTTTGAACATGCTTTTAAATGTGTGCGTTACAAGCTTTTGTGTGTTTAAATTACACCTCCACTGCACACATTTGGGCCAGTTAATCCCCTACCTTTTATGTTTTTAATCTCGCAGCCCTGTCATCGCTCTACCAAGGAGGGTCAGCGGAAGTGAGAGGAAATCTGAAATGTTTGTGTGTGATGTCTTAAAGCTGTGTACAAGTTTAGCTGCAGTGTCACAAGACATGTCATTTATAAAGGCCGCAGCATGCCAAACAAATTGTGTGTTGACTGTTTGGTGGCGCTGAGGTCTTGTTACCTTGCCTGTTTCAGTTAAAAAAAGACAACAGAAAACATGTACTCTGCTATTGCATGATCCTATCTAGTCAACTTTGTTCTATAATGCAGACGTAACAAATAAATAAAGACAAAAAAAAACAAGTTGAATTTGCTTTGCTATAAACAATATAACAATTTAGATTAAATTAAGCTGCAAACAAGCAGAAAGAGAATGTCAAAGTAACAGACAACATGCAGATCTACTTTAGAAACTTAAAATATATAACAAAGAAACTCAGAGGAAACATTCATTAAATCAGCAGTAAATCAGTAAAAGTAATGTGAAAGAACAGAAAGTTGGCTGGGCAGATGAGCCATTTATAAGTAATTGTGCTAACCCTCTCCACACACACACACACACATTAGCCAAGCAGTTTGGCATAGCCCTATGAAATACATAGTAATCTGCCACTACACCTCCTATTAACCACAAACTTAACACCACACAGTCTGAGAAACAAAACCAGAAGTGAAATCAACCCGCCGCATTTGACAGTAATGACGGAAGGATTTTCCTCCATCTGGAAGCAGCATTAAGTGTCTGTTTTATGGCTCTTAATCTCATCCGAGTCAGAGCAGATCATGCCTACACCACTCAGCTCAAGCGATGAAGACTATACACGAACATATATAAAATATCAAGGGCTGTCTACGTCTCTATAGCCCGAATAAAGATCAGTTCCCATGAATAAATTTGATGGAAAAAGAATACTAAAGTGTGATTGAATGGAAATATTGCCCCTATGGTAATGAGTGATCCTTGAGTTTAGGTTTAAGCAGCTTAGATCATGTAAGGTATCGTTATATGAGTAATTATAATCTTATGGAGAGTTTTGTTTATTAATGTGGCTTCAATGGGTGGGATGCAAATTATCTATCATGAAATCACACAAATAAAAAAGCTTTCTGCTGATTTATAGCATTCCAAAAAATCATTCAATGAATTTGACTTGATTTGATGATGTGTTAAACAGATATTTAAGGGAAAATATCAGTTTACTGTATTTGTCTTTAAATACTTCAACATTCAACGTAAACTTACCAGTGTTGGGGTTCAGACTGAAGCGATTGGCGCTGTTGCCTGCTTGGATTCGGTACGAAACTCTGCCATTTTCTCCTTCATCCGCATCTCGGGCCATCACATACAAAATTACAAACCTGTCAGTGCACAGAGAATTTTTAAAGCATTGGATTGAAAAATCTTTCTTTGGTTTCTAATGACTTATAGTTGTTGAATTATATTGCATCATCAGAAAAAAATAACAAACCATGTGGTGCTCACCCTATGGGCTGATCCTCCATGACGCTGACCGCAGATGGAGAGCTGAAGACAGGAGCATTGTCGTTTTCATCTGTCACAAACAGTCGAGCAGTGACCGAACCCCAGCGCCTCTGCGATGGATCCACTGCCTGATCTGTAGCTCGCACCACAAGATAGAAGGAAGGAGTGGATTCATGATCTAACTTCTGTCCAAGGGTCAGGACTCCACTGACAGAGTCAAGGACCAGGAGGTCAGGAGTGTCAGGCCAGTGGTGCTCAATTGAGTAACGTAGCTCACTATTGGGTCCACTGCCATCCTATACAAAAACAAGCATAAACATGTTAAAAATATAAAGATCTCATACAATACATTCATCAGTTTTTCTTTCCTACCTGATCAATAGCTTGGAACGTATATATGGAAGAACCTGGCTCTAAATTCTCTGCAACCACAATGGTAACAGGGTCCTCTGAGAACTGAGGGGCGTGGTCATTGCTGTCCAGCACATGGATATCCAGCTTCACCAGGTGGCTACTGGGAAATGCTCGTGAGAAGTCAGACACCTCGATGTGCAGTGTGTACCTTGAGCCCTTCTCATAGTCCAGCTCACGCACCAGGTACACATCACCCTTTAGACGGTCCACCATGAAAGTCCCTTCCTGGTCTGTCCCTCCCACTACCAGGTAGGTCACCTGGCCTTCTAGCACAGCAGGTTCATGCTGATTAAGTGGGCGCACCGAACCAATGACCGAGCCTGGAGGAGCCCCTTCGACTGTGTTTAGGATCATTGAGAGAACATTGGGCTTTGGGATGGACTTGGATGAGCTGAGAACCTAAAAAAAATCAAAGTCAATTATATTTATTGGCACATTATATGAGAATTTGTTGTAAATACTTTCGCCTTTTAGTTGTAATTCAGATTGCAAACAAATAGATTTTTTCTTCATCAATCAGAGTCAAAGTACAAAAAAAGCTATAAAATTTTAGTTTACCATTTCAAAAATCCACCTGAGAAAATCATCAAAGAAAGGCTGTTGTATGTTACTGGATCACATTTCATTCCATCAATCTATTTTCTGTACAGCTTAGTCCTTATTTAGGCTCACGGGGAAGCTCGAGCCTGTCCCAGCAATTAGGAGGCGAGAAGCAGGGTACACCCTGGACAGGTTGCTACTCCATCAACATAGAGGGACAACCATTCATGCTCATGCTTACCCCTAGAGACAATTTAGAGGGAACAATTAACCTGAAGTGCATGTTTTTAGATGGTGGGAGTAAGCTGAAGTACTCAGAGAGAAACTCTGCACACTGTTTGAACCTCACAGTTCAGCTACGACACTATTTTCCCGACCCATTCCCAAATTTGGCCTTGGGCTGTAGTCTGTTTCTATTTTGTTCTAATTATTATAATAACCCTCTCAGGCATTCCCATTGTGCATAAAGATATTTTATGTAGCCCTTTTAGTCTCTAAAACCAAAGAATGGTGAATGTGATAAACGGTGAATATGCCAATTTAAATAATGCAAAGCAATAACCAACCTTAACATGCCTCAGTCTGGGCAAAAGAGGAAATAAATGTGTGCCAGAAGGCTTTGGTACAGGTCAGACCAAAATTTTCTTAAGACAGTTAACAAAACTAGATTTAACCTTTCATATAAACATCTTCCCTTAATGTTGTTATAATGAAGCCTTAAAAAAAAGCAATGATGTGGCAAATGTTCATAAGTTACATTTTTTGCTGTTTTATTTGTTTATTATTCATTTAATGCTTCCTCACAGGTGGCATAGTAGCTGGTGGTCTGCTTTTCTTTGTTCAGATAAAATGGCTCATGAAGCGGGTTTCTGTGTGGAGTATCCTCGTCTCTTTTTTTCTTCTTCTCTGTTGTTGACATTTTTTTTTACATTTTTTGTCCGGTCCAGCATTAATATGTAAATTAGGCTCAGTGAAATTTAAATATAAGGAGTAATATTTAAATGTTCATGAGGAGCTTTACATATTATAGTATTTATTTATTGTAGTGCTGCCATAACACACACAAAGTTTGTCTTCTATTTAGGCTGCCTACATGCACACACTGAATTATACAACTGGAGAAATTTATTGGCTTAAACAAAAAACTTTTAGCTTATTAAACTAGTTATCATGGTCGAAAACTTCACTATTTTTCCCTTTTTTCTAACTTTTCTTTTTCCTCAGTTACTTTTCACATATATTTCTGCTTATGGTTATGTTACTGTGCTCGCAGTGTACAATATCTCTGCCTGATTTTATCCACAGCTATGTGAAATATTATCTGTAACTCATTCTGTGGACATGTTACCTCATGCGATTGTTTGTGTCTTTGTGCTTATGTGTGTTAGTGCCTGCTACTGTAAGGTGCCGTGTGTTCCCTTTCCCTCTGTGTGATTTCATGCAGCTGGCTCTCATCAAATCTCATCTGGGAGCATTTGATTCCAAGGTGCCTGTTTCCCCTCCATCTAATCACACTGTCACACAAGCGGGACACACGAGCGAAATCTAAGGCAAGCACTCCCGTTGCAATTAACATCCTCTTCCTTTCTGAAATCACATCACACGAAAACACAGAGCTCCCAAGCTCGGCAGTGAAAGCAAGCCGCCACCCTTCACCAGCAGACATTTTTCTTCTGTTGCTGAATTCCTGATATTGTATGTTGATATGCTGGACTGACCTTCCTACAGTAAGTTCAGAAAATTAGCACAGTCCGGCCTAGCACAGTCCCACAGCTCCGGGTTTTTCACCGTGGGTTTTGCTTACCCTACTGACCCTTGGATCAGGAAACACACACTAGATTGGGTGCATGCTTTTGTTTATATAGGCCAATGTTCAGTTTCTCTCCTTCTCATTTTTACTTCCTTGTCCCACTCCTTTCACAGTTAAACTGTTCACTGTGTGTACAGGTTGGGGAAATTACTCAGAGCAAATAATGTAAAAGGATTGAGGTACGTAATGTGCAGATGTGACAGTTTAACCAGCTCATGCAATGAATTTCAGATAAATATGATACGTTATTTACTCCTTATATATAAAAATGTACACATCATATTTACCTGAATGCGTATCTGGCACGTGGAGCTAAGGCCTGGTGTGCCGTGGTCAGCAGAGGTCACAATGAAGGCGTACTCCGATCGCTCTGCCCATCTCAGAGGGGAAGCAGTTCTAAGCTCGCCACTGGTCGGGTTGAGAGAGAAACGCTCTGCTCTGGAGCCTTTAGTGCATGCAACAAAGAGCCATTTAATATGAGATATAAAAGCATAAGGTATTTGTATTTGTTTACATGGCAACCACATAACTAAATACGTAAATATTAAAGTGTAAAATGATTACCAAGACTCACCTGATAAAGAGTAGTATATGGTGCCATTCTCCCCCTCATCTGGGTCTTTAGCTGCAACTGTCCCCACCAGTGTCCCAGATGGAAGACCCTCTTCCACCTGCATTGAAATGAAGAGGAACAAATGTTTTATGTATGTAGGAATGTAAAGTAGTTTAACACAGAGCTCAACAGACAGATCAAAAGCTGTGCTTGACAATAAAAGCACCATTTATCAGAGGAAGATTTCCCAGAGCCTTGAGATGTTGTACACAACTTTATTTTCAAGCAACACCTGCAGAAATATGACCTTCATGGAAGAGTCGTAAGAATAAAACCTTTTCTTTATTTGCAGTGTTCTCAAATCTGTAATAATGTAGAACATATTAATCCTTCATATAACTCTTGTAACTTTATGTCCTTTTAGAAATTAACATCTTTTCTCATTTAGCTTGTTTTCAAAACAATAAAAGCAGGGTTCAGTAGTTAGGATGTTATTACATTAATTTATTTTCTATCAAGTCCAGACTATGTAATCAAGCATAAAGATTGTATTAAGCAGACCAGACAGTGATGAAGGGTTGGTTATTTAATAATATGTATCCGAAACAATAATTGACAGACTGACCTCCCTCCAGTCTTACCTGAAGCAGCAGCTCCCTGTTAGGCCTGACATGAGTGAAAACTGGGGCATTGTCATTTTCATCCAGCACAGTGATATGAGCCGTACCGGTGGCGCTGCGGGGAGGCGAACCCCCATCCTGTACAACTACTACAAGCTGATAGCTGGACTGTTGCTCTCTGTCGAGGGCAAGGCGGGTGCTGATCTCCCCTACAGCAAAAACACATTTACATGGTCAGAAGTTTAATAATTTGATTACTAAAGAATAAATAATTAAACCCTTTAGGGAAATTATGTTGATACTGTTGCGTATAACATTTAATCAACTATACCACTATTGCAATAAATAGCTTAAAATATATGTACATTTCATTTACACATTCACTGAACTTTATCGTAATCAAGATGCTTTTCTTCACCTGTTTGGGAGTTGATCTGAAAGTGCTTGTCTGCATGCAGCAGCTTGTAGGTGAGACGTGCATTTTGTCCTGCATCTCTGTCTGTAGCGGACACCCTGCCAAAGCCTGTCCCTGCCAGCAAGTTCTCTCTGACAGCCAGGAACACCCTCTCCTGGCTCAGTCTTGGGGAATTGTCATTCTCATCTGTAACAGTCACCCTGACAGCTGCACTGCCGGTCCGCCCTGCTCCCCCTGACGTGGCGAGGACAGTCAGTAAATACATATCTTTGACTTCTCGGTCCAGAGAGCTTCGGACAAATAGCCAACCACTGTCTGGCATTATGCCAAATCCAGCAGCATCACCATCAGGCCTAAGGCGGTAAGAAATAGGGGAGGAAGAGGATGATGAACTTCCACCATTCCCAGAAGCTTCTCTGTGGAGTGCTCGAACCTGGAGGAAGCGGGTATTGAGAGGTGTGCTTTCCCGTAGTTCCACTCTGTATGTGAGGGTATCAAACTTGGGGCCTTGTGCATCTTGTGCTTGGATGTGAACCACAAGTGTGAAGGTGGAGCTGAGCTGAGGTGCTCCACCATCCTTGGCAATTACCTGAAGATCATAACGTGGAACCATCTCATATGAGAGACTTCCAATCAGACGCACCTCCCCACTGCCACGGTCCACACCAAACGTTCTCTGGCCGCTGCTGCCTGCAGCACCGGCAGAAACCAGGTCAAAGCTGAGCTGACCGTTATGACCGGAGTCTTTGTCCGTGGCCTGAATACGGTAGATGACAGTCCCCATTTTTGTGATCTCAGGCAAAAGCAGGGACTCCGATGAGGAAGGGAGGAAGGTAGGTGCGTTGTCATTTACATCAGAAATAGTTACGCGCACCCGGCAGACTCCATAGGCTGGAGGAGAGCCAGAACGTGCCTGGATCTCCAGCTCAAGACTAGAACAAGTTTCATGGTCAAGAGGAAGGGCTGTGCGAACAGTACCAGTGGCACTGTCCACAGTGAAGTAGCCATCAGGGTCTCCAGAAGAGATGGAATAGGAAATACCTTTTGACACACCTGCATGGAATATAAGAAACACAAAGCTAAGTTGAGAAAAGGAACAGATATGGATAACAGGGCCAGAAATACTGAAGCAAGATTCAATTTTCATCATCTATTAATATAAATTACCAAATTTTATATGTTCAAAACTAAAATTAATCTAAAATATTATCTGAAATAAAGAAAGATAGACTGTACATGAAAATATTATAGTATTTTTTTCTTTTGTTAATTCAATATGTTTTATTTCTCCCATCTCTAACTCGACCATTAGATGCAATAAAGTGTAACTTGCTGCTTTTTTAAAGTGTGTGAACAATGAGTTAACCTGCTACAGTATTGTTTTACTAGTGGGAGGAAAAATAAGCAAAATGCCTGCAGTGGATTTAAAATACAATAAAGCCACAGCTGGATGTGTTTTCTTCCTGTAGTGCATGAGATAAATGCTTGCATGTAGAATCAGTGAGAGATAAAACTAGAAAAAAAAAAAAGATCATTGGTCCATTTTTGTTCACATCTTTTAAATAAACATGACACATTGTATGACACAGGTACCTTAAACAACCAGGTCAGGGGGAAAAAACACACAAATGAAATATTGCAATACAGTTACAAGTGTTCTCACCTGTTTTTGTGGCAGCCCGGACCATTCCCACTGCGGTCCCCCTGAGGACATCCTCCGACACAGTGAAGAAATACTGAGCCTGTTCAAACACTGGTGATGTCACAGAGCCTCCCACCACGCTCACATTGACTCTGGCGTTGACAGGTGCTGTCAGACCACCGCCATCCTCAGCTGATATCACCATAGAGATAACTGTGTTGGCTTTGCCATGGAGCGAGCGAGACAAAGAAATCACACCTACAAAGGAAAAGAGACCATTCGTTCACTCCATTTCTTACCACACTGGCTTACAAACATAGAGAACAGTAACCATGGAAACAGTGACACTGATAATACATTTTTAAATTTGAAGGTCCTGAAAAACTGTAAGTTGTGTGTCTTCTATAAAAAAAATAGTGTTGTACATCCATAACTTTCATCTGCTATACCTGTCTAACCTGTGTGACTGCCTGACAATCACATATTTTCTGAGTGAAGCAGAACATCTTTAATAATAATGAGTTTGATCAAGTTATCTTCAGCTGAAAGTGTAAAATTTAACAGGGTGGTAGAAGGTCTGTGCCTGTTGTTGCCCACTGTCTGTCTCCACTGCACTGATGTGATATGATGCAAGTGGTGCTGCTGGAGGCAAAACGATCGTCTTCTACTTGTACTATGATTTTTATTTTAAAAAGGAAACCATTAAACCAAATAGAGATTTGTTTTAAAAGCAACGCAGTTACATTTTTAGCAGTTTACATGCATTATAAAAAATTCAAACTTTTAAATGGTCTTATTAAAATGATATCTTAATCACATTTTCTTCAGTAAACTTGGAATATTGTTCAAATTATTGGGTTTTGCCTTTGTGAGAATTATATCACATACTTTTACATACAGAAATAATAACACACACGCACACACATACCTGTGTCCTTATTGAGGGTAAACAAAGTGGAACCCCCTCCGGGTACTGTGCGGTAGGTCACCCTGCCGTTTTCACCAGCATCAGGGTCGTTGGCTGTTACCGTGATGACGGAGGTTCCCGGAGCACTATGGGTACTGAGACTGACCGTGTACTGAACTGGATAGAAGGTGGGCCGGTTGTCATTAATGTCCAAGACTGTGACTCTAACACGTGCTACTGAGCTCAGGCCGCCCTGCAAGTGCAAATAATAAAAATCTTTAGTTTACATATCTCCATTTATTCAAGATCATTAGCATTCAGATATGGTGTCATTTGCATATGTGACATTTAAAAAGCAGCAAGTTTGCAATGATATATTTCAGACAAATGGATGCTAAATAATGGGAGCAGCTATTTTATGAATCTACTGCACTATATATTTCCCCAGACAACATTCAATTAGTTTTCTTTTTCCTGGTAAAAAGCGACAGTTCTGGACTTTGATGTTATTAAACCATCACAATAAATCTACGCTCCTCTGTAAAGACAAACAGATGTAAAAAGAAAAAAAAAAAAGCAGTGTCGCCTCTGTTGATGATCCTTTAAATGTGGAGGCAATCAACCAGTGTATGCATCTGTCAGCAAAGAGAAGAGTTTGCACTTATTATATTGTATCTCTGGCTTAGTTTTATGTGACCATGAAAAACAGGGACAGCCCAGACAAAAGAGAAGAAACTGCAAGCAGTACTGAACTGGGAAGATGGGAATGTGTGAGAAACCCTTCCAATGGAATGACTAATAAGTAATGACAATAGCTATGCACTTTGATTCTTTTTATAAGTGCATCCACTGTGGTTAACTATATGTACAGTATGTGGGACTAAATGGGTGATTTTTAAATAGAGTGTTTATTCTCTGTCTCGCTTCCATAGGAGAGCAAGAGCACAATGTCCTGTGCTTTTTATGCTATGCTAATTTTTCACGCTGACATGCATAATTCATGTAAATCCAGGAATGTTTTCTTACTCCATCTGTTGCAGTAACAGTCAGGTCAAACTTGTCCAACCCCTCATCCCGGTCAAGCGCTGCACTGGTGCAAAGCTGGCCAGACTCCTTGTCTATGGTAAATTTTGTAGGCAGTATGCTACCAGAGCTTGAAGCCAGGGTGTAGGCAACAGTACCAAAGGAACCACGGTCTTCATCTGTTGCTGACACCTGGAGGAAGAAAAAACAAAAGACCAGTTAAGCTTAGCTGGTCCACCAGCGTCACATGACCTGTCAGGCATAACGTTTTCAAGAAGCACAACACCGTCACACTCAGCATTTTATGATATTTGGATGAAAGAATTTCTACACATGTTTTTATATGTGAGCTGAGGGTCTCTCTGTTATCACAATAACAGCCCCATAACACGTCACTTCATAGGCTCGTACATCTGCTCTCATCCAAACATCCCACATCACAGAAATGCTTATGAGTTCTATAAAGTACTGCATCTGTGAGAGCGATTTACTTTTATAGATCATCGATATATGGCATCCAAAAAAAGAGATAGTTTTCCCCAATGGCATGCTTGAAACACTGATAACAGCATAGGTGATGCCATGTAACCATAGAGACAAAGAGAGGGACCTGAGAGAATATTAAAACATTGAGTGGTTGAAAGTAGAAGGGAAAAAGGATTAGTGTTGACACAGATTGTGCATCAAATTCAAGAAGTAAAGACAATTTAAATACTGTATAACACCCATGTACCAACAGCATCCAGTCACTTAAAAACACTCCAGTTATCAAACATTATTTTAAGTTTTTCCCCAAAAAGTAAAACAAAAAATTGTAAACCATCTAAATTATTTGATTGAAGACAAGCTCTGAAATTATGGCGACTGGAAATGTTTTTATTATTTATAAAATAATCAGGAGAAATTTGATGTTAAGGCTCAAGCTTGTTTATTTGTTCATCTGTAATCCATACTTGCAAACAATGAGATTATTTTTTTAGTTTTGAATGAAAACTATTTTAAATATTTTTGTTCTTTCTTAGTCTAACCAAACAAATTTCAGAAGACAGTATTTGGATGGCAAAATATGTAGAGTCAAATATATCCTTCAGCATTATTGATATCTTCAAGGATGCATGTTACTAAAACTATGTGAACAAATAAATCCATGCAGGAATCGTACACAGTGTTTATGAGCTGATATAGTGTGTTTTACAACACGATGGTGTCCGAACGCATTGTGACACACAAGGATCAAATGATTAGATGGATCGCTCCGTTCTGCTGTACTAAATATTTACATTGAGCACAAATATGCTAATCAGCATATTTCTTTACCATGCTGGTTTAAAACACTTTCGTGATAACATTATACGGGTTGAATAATGGTCTTTTTTTCAACCATCATTCTTTCCCCATTACACATACCTGTTGTCAATAGACAAACAGAAACATTACCATCGCTCATACTGTTGCTCCTAAAGGAAATTAAGGCTGAATTATTAGAACTGTTCCATCATGGTGTTGGGTCGCTGTATTACCAAAGCTAGACAGTTGAGGTTTTACAGAGGGGATCATGCTGTATCTGTTCCTTTGGTCAGTGTTTACTCCTGGGTATTCATCACCTGCTATAGAGCGCGGTGTTGAGACTAGCACTATCTTTTGGGAGCTTGGCTTAAGTGTGAGTTTCGTTTTATTTTCCTTACAGGTTGTGATGGATTAGCCACCTGTGGTGACGAGAACTGGATGACTGTATAAAAGTTCACACATACGCCTTCACATGTGATGATGACCCCATCTTTTACACTTAATCTAATTATAGAGATTTTAACACCCATGATCGCCCACCTGGTCACAGGGTGACTTCATCGTCACCTTTACCTTCTACGTCCACCCCGGATAAGGAAGAAGAAGAGACATGACTGTTTGTTGAAGGTCTAGGGTTACGCAGAGTACACGAACACTTAGAAGTCATTTTTTAAGCTTAGACTGCAATGGGAAAACACTTGCAACAAGGCTGAGAACAACAGGAACACCAGGACATTGATTCTCCACACACTCTAAAAGTTTAAGAACCCAAAGCAGTATGGTACAGATTCTTCATGCAGGCAAAATATGCACAACAAAACAAAAAAGGAAAACTTTCTTCACAAGAAATATGTGCATTAACTCTTTCATGGCAACCATATAAATTATACAATCACTCAGGGGTTTTGGGGGTTTCATACTATGCACAGTGGTCATGTCCAAGGGTTCAGCAGCTGGAGCAGCTGAAAAGAGGAAGCAGGACAAAACCAAGCTGGAACCTTTAGACTAAATCTGTAACATAATGACAAAAACCCATGAAGTTTGACATGTGCGGCTGAAGAAAATCACACCACTACTTCCTGAACAGACATGAACATACAGTTTAAGAATGAGCTCCGTCCTCATTCCTGTCGGTCGATCTAAGAGCATGACACCAATATAGCAGGCCAGAAAGTCAGGTTAGATTAAATCCCAAAATCTCTTCCACTTTGCTCCCCTATGCTCTACTTGAAAAACATGCCTAGAGTTAAGAAGATAAAGTTACATATCTTATAAGCTGAACAGCTGTCTTAATAATCATACATATTTGACATATTTATGTCTTATAGGGTAGATAAAGGTGTTTGCTAAATAGGAATCCCTCCCACACCAGAGCCTGCTGTCTGATCCAGAAGCAGCATCACTCCCTTTTCTCTCTTAAATAAGCACACAGCAACACAAACACAGTCCATAACTTTCCCCATCCAAATCTATTTGTTGTTAGTGTTTGTATTATGCTTGTCTCCATAGCTTTAGTTAAGCTACAATATAAATCTTGTGTTTTGGTTTTGAATGAGGCTGTATTTCGCTTCATGTTTGTTGCTCTCTTTTATGTGACACTTAGTTGATGTTTAGAGCACATTACTTGCTTATAGCTGACTTGGCAGATGCAACCTCTACAGAAACAATCTGCAGTTGAGAAATACATTAGTTGGTGATCAGTATTTGAAAGGACAGTAATTGTGGTTATATATGTAGATTTTTTATTTTGCTGGGTGAAACTAGGACTGCATGGAGGGCTGTATATGCCTCCACTGTGGTTGACATTTGGAAAGTGGCTTGCAGTAATGCTTTGTGTACACAGTTTGAAGTTAATGGACTAAGTCTCTTTCTCTGCGATAACCCCTCATGTAGAAAAATGCATGTCCTTAGAGAAAATATTTGACAAACAAGTCAGGAGACTCACTGGTGAGAGCAAGATGAACAAAAATAAGCAACAACAGATGCTCATAGAGTTCTTTATTTCAGGTAGGTAGATCTGGTTTTGATTATGATCTAAAGATGCTTTTTGTCAAAGGTTTTTTTAAGAAGAAAAAAGGAAGTTTATTGAGTAAGGTAAATCTGGAGTGCATTTCAATGAACACATCTTAACCCACTGGAGGGATTCGTGTCTAAAACAAACAAAGCAAATTATTAACAAATGTGTAAACAAATAAAAAAAACTATAGTGTTACATTAAACATGTGTAGTTATTTGGTTGCTTTTAAAAGACAGTCAACCTGGTGAAGACTACACAGAATACAGTCTGGTATCAGAGCCAGCACTTTGGCCTGGAGCTTAAGCCACAGAGAGCCATTCATCTTTGGCGGCGTCAGAAGATGAATGATCACTCACTTTAGCATTAGCAGAGATCCAGACTTAGTCATTAATTTGTATTACTGTTTCTCTTTTGTTATCTTTTACACACCCACTGTCGCTCTCCATACCTGTTTGGATAGTGAGGATATCTCAGCAAGACTGCTTAAATCACATCCTCACATCTCATACTTTCCTGTCTGCCACTCACCGGACGTCATCCTGGTACATCAGCTGGCGCTTTCTAAACTGAAATGTGGAACAAATTAACAGTCCGATTATATCAGTGAGTCTAAATGTTCTTTTTGTACTGCCTCTCTGAGCTCAAGAACAAAAAAAAGCATTACATCAGCTATTGTGTTTTGGCTCTTATTTACTTTAACTTTAATTTTGAATCATGTTTTCATCTTTTTTCATCCTCTTGTCTGTCATCCTCACTTTCATTACACTCATGTCTTTATTCCTCTTGCCATTTTCTATCACTGCTCTTTTTTTCCACTCCACTGTTCTCATTTTCTCCAGATGTGGGCGCTGGTCCAGAGAGATCCTGCTGTTCTCTGCAGTTTGTCTCTGTAAAACATCGGTTAGTGTCAGAGAGACTGTACGCGCAGTTTCTCTGACACAGCTGCAGCTCCAGTGCAGCTCAGGACTTTTATGGTTTCTCATGAAAGTGAGGCAGAGAGTTTCTACAGGCTTTTATAGTAAAACCAGCAAAACAGAGTCATCCTGATCTGATCTATCTCTTCTCTCTGACTGGTGCCAGAAGTGAATAGTGCAAAAAGCCAAAACACAACAGGAAGTCCAGTAGCAATGCAAATGCTACTGGACTCATACATCCGAGGCTTTGACCGACATTTTCTCTTAGTTTTAAAGACATTCCCTTAAATTACACTGATTTGTAGCATTGGAAGATTTTTCTTCAAATTTCTGTAAATGTTAGAGAAAAAATCACGCTGCAGGAACTAACAACCACTTCCTGTAAATTATCAGTTTTAACTATCTGGAAATGTGCAGTTTATAACTTACAGCCAGTCCTCTATGCAGTTAAACATCTGTGATGGGTCGAAACAGTGAACATAATAGGCTAATAGATTATTAACTGTTCACATTAACTTGCTTACATTATCTTTATTGGGGAGTGCAAATAACAACACTCAACAGGAGAAAGAAAAATGAATAAAGCCAGTTAAAGATATATTTATGTGATAGATTTTAGCTTACATAAATGATGTAAGTTAAAAAGTTAGTGATGATGTTCCAGAGTTTTGGGTCAGTTCTTTTGATGAATGAAATCCAATTTTCTGCTTCTGATTTCAGGTAAAACTGCAGTCATTGTGTTTGAGCTTGAACATCCCAGAAACATGTGGTGTAACTTCACAGTCACTTTGTATTGAATTATATCAATATTCAGAATACTAAACTGGTCCTGAAGAGCATTTTTAAAATCAAATTAAAATCATTCCCATCATCATCTCCATCCATCTAGATTAATGCCATTTGATTTAATGTCATTTAACTCAATTTCTAAATTTTACCTCTGAAAATCGTTAAGTTGTCCTGCACCCATGTTGACTGGAGATATCAGGAGAAATATCATTGTGTTATTCCCAATTCGCTGACTATCTTTAAAATCAACGTCTTAAAACCTTTTAATCAATAAGTGAGCTTTAAAGATCCTGTAATGCTGGCTTGTCGTTCCCAGAGTTTGCAGGAATTTTTAGCTGTCATGCTCCGCTCCAATGGAACCAGCTCTTACTCTGGACATGGTTGTAAAGATGCACTTTGTGCTCTTCAGAAAAAGTGTAAAACTTTCTCATCTGGCATTGCTTTTCATAAGGCAACAGACTCTTCAATATGCTTTAGCTTTCTATGTATTTATTGCTCCTTTGCAAATAGCGTAGCAAATGAAGTGGTGCAAATGATTTTTCTAAGCTTGTTTAGTTTTTTTGTTTTTGTCTTTAAGTAATAGGAGAAAAAAAAAGAAAAGGCTGAACTACTCTTTATAGAAGCAGCGATGACCATGTAAGACCATGATGACTGTGGAGCTTGTGAATGAAAGCCATCCATGTTTGATAACTGGATACAGGCTGAAGTTATTTACAATAAACTGGAAGAGCAGTCCAAGTTAGGAGTTATAACAAATGATGCCGTGTCACATGGAGCGAAACCATTCATTTACCTTTGTTGCTCTTTTTCCACTGACACATTCCTTTGCTCCCCAGTGAGCAGCATTCCTCAAACAAGGCACTCTCTAGTCTCCAAATGAATTTCTGCTTCTCTGTTGCCAATGGGTTGAGGCACCATGGGTACAATTAAGACATATGGGAGGGAAGGAGAGATGGGAGGGGAAGGTGGGAGATGGAACGAACAGAGGGGAAATAGTTTGGCAAAAGAACAAAAGGCCAGCCTAATGATAACATGAGACCTTGAGTTGGGAATGAGGAGGATTGCAGCCTGATCTCAGTGCTCATTCAATCTCCATTCCTCCCCTGACCTCCCCTCTTCTTTTATAGCCTCTTGCCTATTTTCTGTCCTCTCTCTCACTCGCTCTTTCAGCACCCTATTACGGCAAGTGCTTGTTGTCTTTCATGTGGATTTCACGGCTGGAAATGATTACGCACATCAAACCACGGAAAGGAAAGGAAGAAGAGGAGGGAGGGAACAAGAGAGATTGATTTCTATATTTGGAAGTAAGAATGCTAATATCATCAATGAACATAATAAGGGATGATGGTCACCAAAAACTCCCTGTGCCTCCTTTCTGGCCTGGACTAGGACTGTATACATGCTTAAATACACACAGCGGCAGATGTTTGGTGATGAACCACAGCTAAACAGTAAACTATAGTGCAGAGTTACAGCATTAGCCTGTGGTGTTTTGCATTAGGACATGTGGTGTGTGTTAGGAAGTTTATCTTTGGATTGCATCTCGTGTCGAAGGACGCAAGGCATGGTTTACCCATGTTGGTTTAACAACATGCTGTCATTCTCCACTAAAACTCCAAGCTTATCGACAAACAAATACATATGAACCTTAAGAAGAATCTGATATACTGGTTAGGTAACCTGCTTCAGCAGTTTGAAATCAGGAAGAAAAGCAGTGGCATGTATGTCATTTTGCACAAATAAAGTCAAACATAAGATATATAGTTAATGCAAAACAGCTTTTTAAAAATTCTGTCTCTATTGTGCTGTAATTAAAACAGATTAAGTTAAATCAGATTAACATCTATGTTCAAACATTTTGAGTGTTGCTCTGCCAAGTCCTAAAAGAAACAATATGGATGCTTAGAGGTATGTACTTGTAAAGGCAGTAATTTCTACCATTTAAGAATCTGGAGCCCGTGACCGCTTAGGCCTAAACCATCAATTATCTCAATCATTGTCAGCTTTCACATAGCAATCCTTTCAGTTACGTTTAGGATTGCTATGTGTTACCGTTCAGGCACACTCAGTGCTATGATTCCTATATTATATCAGTGATATGGTTTGAAATCTCCAACACAATAATTCCACTATTAGTCACAAGTATTTTGATAGCAGCTTTCTCCCAAGTGCTCTCCACACACAGGTAGAATAAGAAAAAACCCCAGACAGATGCAAAGATTAAAAGTGAGGGAATGAGATAAAAAGCAGCTCACAGGAATGAACAGAGAGGTAGAGGGGCACAATGGGGGACGACATCACTTAACTGGTCTCTGAGGAGTGATAAGAGACGCAGGAGATTTAGATGGTAGTGATCCTATCTGGTGCAAAGCCAGGCAATATGTCTACTTGTGTGCTCCTCTTTGGTGTGACATTGCCTCCTTCTCCTCCTCCTTTAAAGGTTGTTTTAGTTGAATGCACTGGTTCCTGACTGACAGCTGGCCTAATCACACAGGAAAACAGCTTTTTTAAAACTTTTTTAAAACTCCTTGTTAAATATTTATAGCTGTTTGAAACCAGTCTCCCTGTCTGTGGTTAAAGCCTTAACAAAATACACTTTGGCTTGTGCTGCAAATATGTTTGCAACAGATCTGTGTATATGGAAATACCATGAATTTTACTGTTGCTATCTACTAACACAGAACCTGGATGTAAACACCTCTCAGTATCTGCACCCAGTGTGTAGGCACAGCAGTGGTCAGTGTGTGTGTGTGCATAAAAAAAATAATTTAGCCTACAACTAGCCTAAATGTGAATTAGTGAAATCCATTAATCCACTTTTTTGTAGCACCTTATAAATTATCCTTGATAAGCAATCACATCCAGGCACGTGTGAGCTGAACGAGGCTCATTATTGTCGCCATAATGGAAATTGTTCTGTTTTATTAAAAAAAAAAACTCAGAAGATTACAACAAACATGAAGCGAAAGAACAGAAAAATAGACCAAAGATATAACACGATGCATGAAAGTTTTCTTCAAGTCATTATGTTTGATTTACTCAGTAAGGTCTGTAATATAAAGTGAGCCGTGTTTATCACTTATTGTCTACCAGCCATAATTTTGCTGCAGAGATGAAGAAAAACAGTAATTATGGAGAAAGAGAACACAAAGACGGGCTTGAGTTGGACCTCAGACAGAGGACTGCTGTCTGAGGCTGTCTGAACTGTTGGGTTTTTGGATGAATGACAGAGGGGATGATGAAGAGTGAGTGGCCCACAGTTGCCTCAGGGACAACCCTCCGTGTAATTTGAAATCCTTTAACTAGTGAAAACAGAATTATGTGTTTAAGAGGATGCATCTGTGTTTCAGTTACAGCATTTATCCTAGAATGAAATCACGCGTGTGTTTATGTATAAGTTTAGCTGGTTTATGCAGTAAAAACATGACAATGTGACAGAAAGAGACTGCCTTGTTTCCTTTTTAAGTGGCACACCACAGGATTTTATTCCCCTTTTTTGATGAGTATGTAGGACTCCAGACTGCTGTTTCATTAAGGGGGATGTTAGAAATGTATGGATTAGCATCTTGTTGGATGTTTCTCATTTATATGACTCAGTGACGCAGAGAAAATAACTAAAAATAATTCCTGGATAAGCCTGTTTTACTTTTTAACCCTGTCCTGTCCAGCACAACAACATACAACAGTCTATATAGTTTTTATTCTCATGAAATAATACTATGAAATGACTAATTATAATACACTAACACAATTCCAGGCTACTGATGAAGAGGATGTAAAAAATGAAGGCATCAAGCAGTGAGTTTGAAATTATTATCAGATTTTTCTGTCTATGCTTTACACAAGTTGGGCAATGTGTTATGGCGCCTAGTTCACAATACACAAGCAGTCTGGACTTGTGTTTTGTGGGAAAACACAGGGAGCAGCACTGATAATGAGTATTGATAAATCCATCTGTGCATGTGAAACATGCAGAAGAAAGAAGATCAATAGAAGTGATTTGAATTATCCATCACGATGACAGCCTCGGACATCAACTCCCTCAGAATACTAAAACCTTTCAGATTTGATTCTGTCAGCAGGAACTGGTTTCATAGTGGGGGAAAAAATGAACTGGTAGTTAGGAATAAGATGCTAGTAGCTCTGACTGACATTTTTTTTATAAAGTTTATTTTACAGCCTTGAAAAAAAGATAATTGTCACCATCCCACACAACGTCTTCAGACACAGACCTTTATTAATCCCATAGGTCAATGGGAAAAATGTTGCCCTCACAATGATGTTTAAAGATTGTTCAGAAATAGAAGCACGCAATGTGCTTTAAATTTGCTCCACAAAGGTTCAGGATTATCCCTCATGATTATACAGCTTCACTCTACAAAACCAAAATAGTGTCTTTAAGCCTCTGCAGGCCTCCAAAGATTTAGTTATGCTTACTGGTTGTGATTCTATGGGCCATAGGACAGTAACTGACTCTGGTCAACATGTCTATGGTGTGCCGCAAACCAGAAAAAAAGCATTGATCTGTCATTGTAAAGGCTCTCCATTAAATAATCAGTTTATGTTTCTACTCTCATCTACAATCACAAGTTGTGGGTGGGACCAAAAAAGTAAGATCATGGATACAAGTGGATAAAATAATGTCCTCTGCAGGGTATCTGAGCTCTCTCTTAGCAAGAGGGTGAGGAACTCTGTAGAGCTACTGCTGCATAGTGAGGAGCCAGATGAAGCAACTCGGGCATGTGGTTAGAATGCCTCCTGTACACCTCACTGCTGAGGTTTTCTATGTTACACTGAAAGGAAACACTGAGAAGGACCTCAGACACCCCAAAAGGGACTACATTTCTTTACTGACCTGGGAATGGCAGGAAGAAGTGGACGAGAAGTAGGAATTTCAGGGTTTCAATTATTATAGAGCTATCTCTATGACCTGAACTTCGATATGCGATCGAAGATGAATGGATGGACGGACGGACGGACGGACGGACGGACGGACGGACGGAAGGATGGATGGATGGATGGATGGATGGATGGATGGATGGATGGATGGATGGATTGGGTGGATGGATGGATGGATGGATGGATGGATGGATGGATGGATGGATGGATGGATGGATGGATGGATGGATG
>JBAMHV010000016.1:10533253-10548270 GCA_037177535.1 Pseudomugil gertrudae | reverse complement strand
TGGATTGATGGATGGATGGATGGATGGATGGATGGATGGATGGATGGATGGATGGATGGATGGATGGATGGATGGATTGTCAGTACTTTTTTATTCACAACCACAATAGAATAATTCACTCTGTATTAGCTGTTATATCAAAAGCGTCATACATGTATGTTTTGAATTGGATAACAGCTGAAATTGTCAAATTAAATAATGAATTTAAATAAAGTTTTGCTTGATAACAACTATATTTTAAATCTGCATGGTTGCATCTCATATGTGGCCATTTCTATATAATTTTATTACTGCTACGCTATGGACAGATGGACAAATGAATTAAAACATTTCCTGGTGAAACTGGACTTACAGTTCTCCACTGGTTTGAAAAAAACATAACTGGTCAGGTCACAGACACAGGCTATCTGTGTGTGCCCTGTGTTATCTGGCACTGGGTCATGGTCGGATCAGAAATCTGGTCATGCAGATATCTGATCAGATCTGGTTTTTAAGCGTTTGTGTGTTGGGCCTTGGCCTCTTTGTCCTATTTTTCATGTTGTCTCCAAGCAGTTTTTGTAACGTGGGAGTGCACACTGTCTGTATACAGCATAGTGATGCTATCAGGGAGGTGGTGGCACATATATAATTGAAAACCTGATGAATCACAGGACCATCGTTATGCGGTGATCCACCTTGTTTATAAGACATATACAAGGTTTTAACGTTATTGCTCACAACTTCCTTTTTGCAAGATATTTATTTTTTGTTCAAAATGAGTCAAAACCATCAAATAAAGATATTTATTCAAGTCATTTTAGAAACTGGCACAATGCTCTTTGTGTAAATTCTAGCTATGGATGCTTTTGCTTTTTTTATTCTATTATACAAACAATTTCCTGAAAACTGTATTGTAGATTTGTAGGAAAGAAGAGCCCGGGCATGACTAACTAAAAGCCACATGAATTTTTCCTTCTACTACCCACTCTCAAAACAAGGCATATAAAAATGGCTGCACCAACATAAACATTTGTCATTTTCACAAAGAGTCCTTGTGTCTCCCGTCTGTGGTTAGGGTGTTGTTGTATGATGCCAGATGGCAGTCTGTAACTCAAAGAGTTATTACACCATTTATCTCATACTGTCTTTACACAGGAATACAACAAACCAAGCAAACTTGAACTACAGAAATTTGTACTGACACGTTTCCATTTCAAATGAAATCACAGGTGCATGAGGTAGGCTACATCTAATTGAAACCAAGTCTCCCCCTGTGGGGCAGCAAGCTTAGGCTGGTTGAGTTTCTTCATTTAAACATTTATGTTTCAATGTCATTATATGTCTCAATATGTAAACCGACATGCAGCTATGTGGGAGGTTTACACTAATAAAGCAAAGTGTGTTTATCGTTATAAGCAGGGTGGACTTTAATGGGGACAGGCCAAACCACTAAACTCACCCTCCAGAAATAGTCACTTCTGATTTGACGACATTAGCTTCAGGGATAAGGATAATTAAAAAATATCTGCTTGCATATGTGGAGCATGCGGGTCTGTCTATGATCAAATTAATGTGAGTCCTAAAGGTCAAAGGGGGGTCAAACTTCCAGCTGTGCCTTTCTGTCCACGGAGCCCACAGATGAGCCTCTGTGTGTGTTTTTGTAAATGGGTGTAACAGGTCATCAATGATGGGGTCTGAATGTGACACCTGCTCTCATTGTACAAGGGAAAAGCTGCTGGTTGTAAGAAATCATGTTCTTTTTGTTCTTTTTCTTTTTTCAAAGGAATCGAGTTTTGTAATCACTAAGTTGCAGCTAGCTTTATATTTTGACAGCTCAGAATAACAGCTCATTGCAAAGAGCAGATGCAACTAGCTGTGTGTTTTGTGTCCCTCCGTATCTTGTCTACGTCTGAACAGTCTCTCTTCATTCCCTTGTTCTTTCTGAGGTCAGGCGAATTTCCCCTCAGGGAGGTGATAACAGCAAAAAATAGCAGGAGCACTGCTGAGATTCGAGCTTACGTCTGGTGTTGGGTTACAATGACAGTTGTTGACTGCAGAGAGACACTTCAAATCAGAGTCTATACACCTCAAAAATACTTCAATACAGTCACATGTGTGGTATGAATAAACACATCCTAGGATTATAAACACTTGTTTTAGTTGTTGGAACACATTTGACTATAAAACATGAAAAACAGCCAAATGCTAAGCACAGATATAGTTTGAAGGTGTCCTTTTCTCTAAAAGTCACTGCGTACTCCTCAGACATGGATGCTTCCCTACAGATGTTTGTATTTTACACATGTAAACATGTGTTGCCTACATTTACACAGGGTAAATCCCCACTAGCTAACAGTAAAACTACTCATGCTATAAGTGGCCTTGATCTTGTGCAGTGACTGCAGTCATGTGCATCATAGGGGTCAAACAAAAAGCAGCAAAGACCAGCGGTTGATAATACTGAACTTTAGACTACCAATGGAACTAAGTTGATTGAGTAGCTGGTAGTGACAGGCCACTATGATAACTGGATTAGCATCTCACTGACCTGGGCCTGAACCATTGGAAGAGTCAGACATGGGTCACAGATGGTGGCTGTTTGGAGTATCATAGAGAGATATCTCTGCTCTTGTTAACGCTTATTAGTATCAGGGTTTATGAAAAGGCTAAACCTAATACGGTTTGCACATATTAATGTTGAGTACTTCTATGATAATATGATAACTTCTATGAAATATTTCAAAGGTCCTGAACTCGATGACATGTGATGTGTGTTGGGAATGTACAAATTTATAAGCACAATTAAATCAGATGAACTTCTCATTTTCCTTGACATGGAAAGATGTCCTCATGTACAATGTGCAGCCACACAAAAGCACTTAACGGTCAGCTTGCAGTCAAAGCTGCTACCTCTTAATGAATTACATTGATTGACTTCATTCTGCTGAATGTTCAGGAACAAAATCCTTGTTGATCTATATGCACATACACACCCACACAAGCTCAGTATAACCAAATTCTACTTAATCTATCCACAGACAGAAACCTCCATGTGCATGAGAGTGGAAAGGATATTGGATGTTCTGTGATTGCAGATTCATTCACAGCCTGAAGGGGTAAAAAAAAAACCTGCTTATCCTTGTTAAATTAATTTCCTGACTCTGCACATGTGAAGTGAACATGAGGAAGTGGTAAGTCCTGATTCCTAAAGCACCTGTTAAATCATAGTGCGTGCAGGACCAAAGCCTGATCCCCTGAATTCTGACCATGCTTAGAAGAGACAGCCAAGTTATTTTCTGGATAAACTGTTCTGTTTAAAGGTGCTCCTTAAATCATTTCTGTCTTTCTCTGCATATTTCCCATTTTTTACTGTTTTTTTTTATCTGTTCTCATATGTTTGTCCAGGGAGAGCTGAGCATAATCATTCCTTGGGGTCAATAACTTCCTCCCTCATTTGTTTATCTGTATGTGCTAAAGAAAGTTACGACTGGCAGTAATGGCCCAACTGAACAGCAGGGAGCCTGCTAGATTAAAGCAAACATCGAAGGTCTCATGAAACTCAAAACACCTAGAGCATCTATTAAAGACACGTATGTATGCACAGAGCTATACAGGCACTTATTGGGTTACGCCTTTGCACTATTATCATCCCATCCTTCATCACCAGCACAGCCAACTGGAATTTCCAAAAAATAACAGGCTGGCGATGCAGGATGCAGCCCTGGGGTCAAAGATTCAGCCAACTCCTGTGGGGAGCAAGTCAGGCAAAGATAAAGAAAAGGGTAGAGTGGAGCAGTGTGATATGAAAAAAAGAAGGTACAGGGATTTAGCCTTCACACCTCCATACACAAATGTGAAAGAAAGCGTCAAATCAGTTTCACATCATCATGACTTTTCAATGTTAGACTTACTGAAAGCACAAGAGGGCAAAGTAGCAAAATCAACAAAGTTTGTTTTAAGCCAAGTGTTTAAAGAGACTTTGGGTTTCTTTAGTACCTGTGCTTTTTATTATTATTATTATTATTATTATTATTATTATTATTATTATTATTATCATCAAGTCAAAGAGGTTTATTTGTCACATGAGCAATTATACACATCATAATTGTACAGTGAAATGTGTTTTTCGTATCTGCATCCTTTAACAGTAGGAGAAGAAAATCTTATTATTTATGAAATAAAATAAAATAGAACAGAATGGAAGGATGTTGGGATTTTAAATAAGATAATAAAAATAAAAATAGCAGTATTATTATTATTATTATTATTAAAAGCATGAAAGCATCAGAATGATGGTCTGGCTGCTGTGTTGTGCTGAGCAAATTTACTTTGTCAAGAGGATCTTCATGTACATATCTATATATCGTCGTCCTCTTGGTAATCAGATTTGTTCCAGATTATTTACATATGTTGCTGGACCTGACCGTAAAAGAAGAGAGAGGACAGAGAGACAGCAGAAATGAAAAAGGAAAAACAAACAAAACACAAAGAGAGAAAGACACCACAAAGGGAACAATCTAACCAAACGCTACTCCATCCGCCACACCTCATCTCATGGAGCCCTGCAGGGAGTTAAAGATCAACAGATGCTACATGTGCCAGAGATGAATACAAATATATCCAACCTATGTGAATAAACCTAAAGAATAGCTCAGTGACTGTGTCATCATGCAGGACGCACATACCTGTGCTTTTTAATGGACTGGGCTGCACTGATCACCTCATAACCCAACCTCTTAGTACTAATAGAAGATACAAGGGTTCGGCTTATTTTTTATACACTAACAGAAGAGAAAACGCATGAAGCTGGCAACAGCAGATCCTAATGTCAACATTTATTGTGGAGCTGTCCAGAGATATTGGAGATGATCAGCAGCACTCTGCTGTGTAAATCAAAGTACATCCAATCCAAGATAGGGAAAAAGAAAGAGGTGTAAACAGAAGTCAGGAGTTAAAGGGAGGAAAGAAAGATTATACTAATATGCATGATCGTGAAAGATGGGGTGATGATGTGAAGTGAAAGCGTGAGTGAGAGTATGTATGTGGAGAAGTGCAAAGGAAGGGCAGAATAGAGCTGAACTAATGTGGTGTTGAGGAGAAATAAAACAGGGGGTTTAAGAAACTCTAAAGGAATAGAGAAGAATTCATCTATTGGATATGATTTCATAGGTTTATGCACTGAAAATAGATGTCTTTTGTTCGTGCACATTTATAAAAGGAGAAAGAATGGAAGAGTTATTAAGGTTGTGACGTTTAGCTGAGAGTTAAAGAGGAGATTAGTTTAAAGTCACGGGGTAAACAGACCTCCAGCACAGTAAGCCAATAGGTTCAAGGTAGGAGGCGCTGCCTAAGATACACTAAGCCACACAGTAATGGGAAATGATGGGGTCCTAGCTATCACATGGCTGGTCACACTACGGCTGCTTGAGAGTGGGATGAGAGGGGGCAGTGAGGTGAGGGTGGTGCAGATTATTTCACAGATCAAAGGCGTGTTGGAGTAGATTTGGTTTCCAGAGGTAGGAGGAGAACAGGTTAGGCTGTGAGATGAAGCAAAGGGGCAGAGATGTTAAGATACTATTCAACTTACCCAGACTTCAGTAAATATCACAGTGTTTTCATTTTAAGTTATAGTTTATAGGCCAAGTATAGTTTCTATATATATTTTTTATTGTATTCATATCTTATTCTATTTATTGTATTGTTGTTTCTTTGCATTGAGGAGTCTTGGTTTATAAGCTGCTGGAAATATAATTTCCCTGAGGGAGTCATCCCAAAGAGATCAATAAAATTAAGTCTAAGATATTTTAGAGTAGTTAGAATAGCTTTGTTAAATCCTAACCTAGCTCTTTGTTTTTAAGTTGCTAGTGCTCATCAGTATACTGCATACACAATTTTTCCAACATGCACCTGCTATGACAGATTTGCATCCCACTGTTCACCCCCTCCCCTAATCACCCTTCACTAAACTGCTGCCAAAAACAGCTTCTGCCTATGCTTCCCTCTCTGTTTGCTTACCCTTTAACGTATTTACTTGACCTCCAAAAGGCACCACATGATGATATTCTTCTCACCCGCAAATTCCCCCCACAGCTCAGATAGCCGTATCGTACCTTAGCCAGCAAAGCTTTCCCTCAACAGGAGTCACATTTAGCCCGTCTCAGCACTTATATAGGAGAATGACTGAGAGACAACTGATACAACTGCAGAAGACAGACGGCAGTGGGAGTGGGATAAGAAACAGAGGCAGAAAGAAAAGGGCAGAGGTAGCAGAATAAAGAAAGAGGTCCCTGTCATCTGTAAAGTTTATTGGCTTTTGCTTTGCACACTGGTGGCCCCCTGTGGATTAACTACAATATCACGATTCACAAAAGCAAGGAAGTAATCCACATGTAGACTGAAACATGCTTGACAGCACATGTTCATCATATATAGTAGTACTTTAGCATTTATTTGGGAGGTAATGGCAAATGAGAAGACTGGAGCATTATTATGGGTGAGATTTGCCAGTGAGGCATGCAGAAAAAAAATCCCTCCTTGAGGCAAAAGACTGCCTCTTGCATCACATGTGAAGCATGAAAGGAGACCAGCTTTAGGAACGGAAACTAACAGCAGCTTCAACAATGTAGAAACAACATGCGCCTGTAAATTTCACATGTCAAACACATTGCTCCCCAAGGGGCCAGTCAAAACAAGCCTGTCAAACGCAGTTAGCAAGCATCTATAGACTCACAATGGCGCCTTACATGCTGGCCAACCAAAACTTCTATCCCTTGCTGGACCATTTTCACACTGATGGGGTGTTTCCCTCTAAACCTGCCACTCTGTCATGTCTCTGTTTCCCAGTACTGTATGGGTTGTCTTTTTTAGTGTATGTCCTTACAATCTCTACTTCTGCCGTCTCCTTCTCTACTACTATTATTGACTATTTATCCCAACTGGCTTGAGCCTAAAGACAAAGCATGCAATATTCTTGACTAAGATTAAAACCCATGATAACTGGGCAATGGCCTGATTTGTTTTCCTTTGTCCACCCATTTTTCATCCATTATATTATACTGTAGTTTGACTGCAATCAATCTCTACTAAAGGATTCAAAGCCTCCTGTCCAATTCAGGAGCATGTGTTCCCACATGTGTTCCCACATGCTCCTGCTTCTCAGGAATGTACATTTTATAATGCACTTTCAGTTTTATTTGCAGTTTACAGTCCGTTATTTTGCAGGCAGGGTGTGTCCTGTTCATTTCTGTTTTACTCTGTCCACTCTCATTTTGGTTTTGACTGCAGAGAATTATCCAAAGTTATTTCGGTTTGATTTTCTGTTTCTTTAAAAGGATACACTGTGTTTCTTCTGCTTTACATTTACTCAGCAGCGGCAGCAGCTTATGGAGGAAAAGTAAGTTCAGCCATATGAAAATCTAAAGATGGTATGCAAATAATCAACATGACCAAAGTCATCATCTCCACAGAGATTTTGGTTTTACATCTGTTATTGAATCTAGATGAACATCTAAGCTTGTTAAACCTCTGAATTGCAACAAGCTTTGAAAGTGGAAATGACCACTAGCTAAAAATAACTCATTCCTACTGTGCTGTAAAAACAAAAGACACAATGTAAACAGCAGATGCTTGTGACGAATGGATGTGATATTCACTATGGTGACATCTGTGTTTTATTTTATTATAAATGACATTGAAGCTTTGGTAAGGGCTAGCTTTACCTTAATAAAGCACAGAACTGAACACTGTTAAATTTGATGTCAACACTAACATGAATGTTTGCACTCAAACATCTGATCCTAAAGGATAAAAGATCCATCAAAATCCCTTTAAAGCAGGAAAACCCCATGAAAGCTGTCCCAACTTTCTCAGACCTAACCCTGCTGGGCCTTGTTTCCACCCTTCTGTTTTTATTCTTTGTTTTTCCTCTTTTGTCTTTTCCACTCTCCTCTTCAGTCGTTCAATCCTCCAGTCAGTGCCAGCCTCCGCTCCCTTTGTTCTCCGCTAGGTGTGGCTGATGACAGAAGGCTAGGGGGCGGTAAACTCGGCCAAATACTCTGACACTGCTTTGCTGATTTGCTGCTTTGATGCTCGTGTTAATCTTCCAGCTCCAATGTGATATACACTGGCATAGAGCTATGGTGGGACTGCACATGTGCACCCAGATCTTTAAACACACCAGAGCTGCAGGCTAAAGATATAAAGTCATTTTGGCTGCAGCATGTACAGCAAGAGTAAACATAATCACAGACACAGTAGAAATCTGCATATCTAAATCAGAACAATCTCTGTGCAAAATGATGAAACAAAATCCAAATTTCCCACCAGCATGATGCAGAGTAAGAGCTCATATTTAGGCTTTCAAGCAGAACCCCAGCTGCAATGCGCTTTTCATCAAAGAACTGGCTTCATCATTAGAAACTTCACCCGAACAGCAAACTGAGCCGTGTCAGGTTCAGAAAAATAAAGAAAGGCTGGGGTCCTGAAAGCCCAGATTTCATTGCTTTTAGCCAGTCATCATTAACACTGTGTCACTACTGAAACAAAGCAGTGAAGTGATGAGGTGACTTCTTTCCTTCTATTACAAGATTAGACATTTTACCAACCAAAACAGCCTTTTGATATAGTATGAATAGAGCTTTAAATTAATAAAAGCTTAACTCTTTCAGAGGATTAAGAGCCGAATTTACCACAACTTATATCAAAAGCATTCTTCTTAAACAGAAACCATGAACATGTTCCTATCACTCTGTAAACATGTTTGTCTGCAGTCAATGTAACAGAACCTGTTTTTGCAAGGTTAACATCTTAAAATGTTTTATTTAGTACTTTTTTTCCTTTATTGTTCTTTTTTGTTTTGTTATGTGTTTTTTTGTTTTGTATTTTTTTTTTGCTTGATATTAATGAGCCAATTCACAGTACAAGCAAGTAAGTACTTCCACATTGACATCATGCCAGACTTCATGATTACATCTGATGGGAGATAAAATGGGCTGGACAGACATTGGTACATTGGACTGCAAAATGTTTCCGTAAGATAAATTCCCAAAGGCTAATCAAAATGTAAGAGAAGAAAGCTCAGCGCAGCAAAAATCTATTCCCATTTAACACAAACCTCCTAATGGTTACCCCTGGATTTAACTCCATCCACTAGTACAGCATGAGAAAGTGCTGGACGAAGAGACAGACTTGTTAGTGGTTTTAGTCCTGCCCTTTTCAGTCCTGCTTGCATCATGTCCCCCAGTAGTTTTTGCAACCTTCATCACAGTCATCAGCAGTTATAAACAAGGCTCTGGGTCTGGTGCGTCAGGTTTTTCCCAGTTGAACTCTCCAGATCTTTCTGCAGCCTCACAGCCGAGACTTCATCTTCCACAATGATGTCACAAGGCTAAAAAACTCACAGTAGTTTTATCATTGTGGAATAATCTCTATGCTGGCCTACATGTGCTTTGATAGGCGGGGGGGGTGTTTTTTTTTTATTTTTTTTGGCATCTGATTATTCAAATGTTATTATTTGAACACTGATTAACTGCAAAACAAGCAGTTGCAAACAGATTGTTTACATTTTTATACAAAACATTTCACCAAACCACACAAACACATCAGCATGCATAACTACAGAATATTTACAAGCACACCACAATGCAGCCACTTTTTCCATGCATGTGCAGATTGTGGTCTGCCATTGTTTTCGCTGTTGTGCCTAATGTGCTGAAAATTATGAGAAGTACATAAGTTCATGTTTTCAAAGACTATCAAGGAATGAGAGCATACAATTAAAACAAATCAAATTATCTTTAAGCTTTTACCCTGTCCTCGACTACTTGCTGAGTTAAGGGTGTATCTCTAACTACTTAGACCGGACACATCCGTGTAAGACTGTATTAGATCTTTGACAGGAAATGATGCGATAAACCAGGAAGTTGCCACTATTGTTAGGACTAAAAAACGGAAACTGTGTTCAGGATGATATGCTCAAGAGCTAGATGTCTATGTAGAATTACACAAAAAAGAGCAAGCAGACATCACACAAAACACACATTAACACACTATCAGGTTCTCAGGTTGACATTCACAAAGCTAATTTCCTCAAAAGGAAATGAAAACACACCCAGGATTGCACATTTTACATTTCACAGACTTAGTCTGTGGATGTAAGTGATAAAGAATTAAGTATGCATTGTCCATACAATCAATTAACTATTATACATAATGTTATGCAACAAGGTTGATAAATCAATCAGTCAATTAAATTTATAAAGTGCAGTCAACCAAAGTGCTGGTCAGAGATTTAAACAACAATCAGATAATCCTTACAAGTGCACACACACACACTCTCACACACACACATGCATGCACAAGACATTGTTTGATTTTGTGCAAACCTCAAGTTGTAACCTTACACCATCACTTATTTTGGTCTGACTCAACAACTGCTATTTGCTGACATGCATTTCACACCTCAACTCTACAGATTCAATTAAAGTATTTTACTGCTTCTTCCCAAGAGAAAAACACACACTCCTCTACCCCCTGTCCCTTTTGCTTTGCACATGAAACGATTGGTGACAGTAATGTTTTCTGCATTGATTTGCACATCTGAGATACATTTAAACTCCACCAGCCTCTCAAATGCTCTGGCAGAGAAAGAGAAATCCATCATGCACATGACACACCCATCAAATGGCTGAAAAAATAGTGTTTAGCTGCAATCTTTGTGTTCTTTCTTGCTTTGACCTGCAATTTCTCTTCAGACAAACCTCAATTTTAGCAACAACACAATGATTCCTGCCAGTAAAAGATGATAATTAAAAAAAGAAATTTTGCACACATCACCAAACAGCAGACTGTGTTTGCGTGCACATGTGTGGATGAACAGTATATATGAATGTTGATAATTGAGTGCCCAATGGTGACAGCCAGACTGTATGAGGCGTCGGGGATTAAGTATGAAAACCAATCTCGTCCAGCCATGACCAAATATCTGTAAAATAATAAAGAAGAAAAGCTTTGCAGACAGGGGCTGGGATAAAATGGTCCTTTCATTGGTTCATTACAGGAGCAGCCTCACTGGAGGACACATCTGGATTACTCATTCAATTGTATTCAAACAGCCAGTCATAAGTACGAGCCATTCAGAGGAGGCTGAAAGCCAGCAAGAGGCTTTTCATGTGCACTTCTGTGTGAATCATTATCTTTTTAGCTAGTTTCTTTGATTAATTTGCTGAAAAGGTCTGTATGTTGTCGAAAGAAGCCACACATAAGACATTTTCTACAGTTAAGACATAAATAACATTTTGTAACAGGTACAAGGATTTAAAGGAACTACTAAAGGATCAGCTTGGGGATAAAAAATAAGTGAATAAAACACAAAAGAGAAATGTACATGCATTACAGCTTTGTTTTGAAAAGATGAATACCAGGCTGGGTAAGCACAACTTGCTTTATAAATGTGCCATCAGTTTCTTGAGATACAATAAGAATGCTGACAGTTTCTGATGGGAAACATGTGAAGTATTCTTTCTCCTGTCAGCTCAGGCAGCACGCAACCAGAACTGAGCTGGATGGCATCTTTTAAAAGTTTAGGAGGGAGAATACTCTTTGAAGGAAGGCAGTTCCAGGTAATGATATCCAGAATTGTTAAGTTCAGAGAGATGCTGAATAATCCTGGTTCTTGGCTTGCCAAGGTATGCACACTGTGATATACACGAATTCTGAATAACATAGACAAAACCAGCAGCGACAGAGTTTAAACATACAGACACCAGTGCTTTGATGCTTTCTATCTGGTTTTGGTAGGGTGGTCTTCTAACAAGACCCTTCATAGCAGTCCATGATCAATAGCCTTGTAAATGTTTTAGCGCTGGCACTACAAGGGACATAAAATATTAAAGTGAAAGAGTGAAACACAACCTCATGGAATAAAGGAAAGCCTGAACAGAGGAGTTAGGTAACAGCATAAACTACCATATGGGTTTGTGAAAAAAGGATGGAGTTTAAAGTAGTTTCGCAGCATTTTCATCAATCTTTATTCAAAAAAAGATTCATTTCCTGATAAGAAGATAAACAGCATTTCATTTCCAGTATCTTTACGGTAACAATTGTCTCCATCAAATTACGTAGCTCAAGCTCTAGCATCTCGTTCAACAACTCTTGACATGAGATATTACCTCCAACTACTCCTGTTCCACTATCCAGCGAATCTGCAAACACTCCACTCACCACAGCTTGACATGATTTACTTGAACATATTGAGATCTAATAGAGTAAACCTAAACATGCCTGCTCATACATGTACATATAGAACATTTACTGAATACTTCTAGTAACAAATGCAAGACACATTTGACCCCAGGTTAGCATGGGTGTTAAATGACAAGTGGGTTAAGGGAGTAGAAGTTGGGCCTGATTGTGAGTGCAGGTTTATGACATACGTAACATAATATGCCGTATTTGTGACTTTTGCTCAGCAGGAGGCTGCGAAAAGGGATATGCCATCTTGCATCTTGTTTTCTGTAGCTGTAGCCATCATTCCTGTGATGAAATGTCACATGAGCCCGCTAACATCCACAAAGGGCAACTGATAGCAGTCTGACAGGTCAGAAACAATTCCACATAGTTTTCAAAGTTTAAGAAAAAATGTGTGAATGAAAAAGGAGGGGGCACACACACTTACACATGCCAAAACCCACACTCTACACGTCCCAATCTTTGGGCTTCACTACAACCCTCTTAACCCACATGACCCTGTGACGGCCCCCAGCAGGGACACAGAAACACAAGCACATGTTCATCCTCCTAAAGAATGCGAGACTTGTTACCGAAAATGACAAAAAGTCTAACAATAGTCATGAATTAGCTGCACCTTTTACACTTATTCCAGCCCTTAGTTTGTTTTAGCTAGTGCATCTTACATGTCTTCATGCTGCCAACGTGTCATTTTAACAACACAAGCTAACCCTGAATCTTCAACAGTATGAAGATGGATGGATGAAAGAACTACAGATAAACACAAAAGATGCAAAACAAACAACTGTGCTGAAATCCTCATGACTAATTCCAATAAAACAGTTGCTAGATGAGTTGATAGATTAAACTATAGGGTGAACTTGTTGTCTGAGCTTTTTACACCATGTTTCAGTTATTGCATTTTTGCAGCACAGTCACTTATCTGAATGTATTTACGTAATCTGCAATCATCGTAAAACAGATGAACAGTGAGCTGTACTCTGTTGCTTTGCTGCTCTGGCCAAAGCACCTAACCAATGCAACCCAAACACTAGAAACTCAGTAAAATCTAAGTGATCCCAATGTATGACTTTTTTTTTACATAAACATTAAGTTCACAAAACTTACTAAGAGATTGTCTAAAAATTTAAAGTGTTTTCATGTTAATTGCAGTATTGTAGTTTTATCTCAATCAGTGCTTGAGTTCTCTTTCCCTCTGCATCTTTGTGTATACAATATGTGAGAGAGACAGGGCTGACAGATGGCTTAAGGTCCCAACTCACCACCTCACGTGAGTAGTGGGGCCTCAGACCCGACTCCTAACCCAGTCTCTGCCTGGGACTCAGGCTTTAACCCAATCAGAGGAATGGACAAAGCAGACAGACATACACACACACACAAACATATGCACAGGTGGATATTTACATACATCTGCTAAATCCTTTACTTTAGACAGAGAAATCTTCAGAACAAGTCAAACAGATTCATAAAGGGTGCAGCACAGATCTAGAAAACACAACTCATTGTTAATTTATAAACAAGATCTTGCTCGACTGTTGCATCCGATCAAAGTTCACTTCTCTCCTCGTCTTTGTCACCTTTCTTCAGTCCTCCAGGTCACTGCAGCAGTTAGTTGCCACACATTTAAACCAGCCATTAGATTAATTTCCCCGTAGCTGAGTCACCCCGGAGGCGGTCGGTATTAAACTGTATGCCAGATGGAGAATACTGCGCTGCGGTGCTGAGATCACTGTTGATAATTCACTTTTTCCCACCATTCAAGAATCAAGTATCAACACAGGGTGCTGGAACATGTGGGATTGTTTGTGTGGCTGCATGATTGTTTCCAAGTGTGCAAGTGAAAAAAGGCATGGATAAAAATACTTAATAAAATTTAAAGTAAATAATGAATCAAATTCAAACTGGGACATGTGAAAAACAAAATCAGCAATAATGCTAAACAGAATTAGAAGAGATCTAAAAATGTTTCATTTATGTACACAAAAGTGAGATCTGTGTGAAACCAAAATGAGTTAATGAACTGTTTCCCCACTCTTCTCTTCCTAATTGAAAGATGCTGCAGGGCTTAAATCCATCCTGTTTAAAAAGACATCTCAGAAAGTTCTCAAGTTACTCACATTTTATCAGCTTTTGCAGCTCTTGAAACTGGACATGAAACTTGAACTTTTACTGTAAATGGTTTTCTGTACAAGAAATTATAGTCAAATTTAGCTTTTACAGAACATTACCACAACATTGAATTATTATGTCATGTGATGTGGGACACTGGCTAGATAAACACTGTTTATCTACACTCTCTCTACCTCTTCTAGTGAATTTTAGGAGAAATACATGAGAGGAACATAAAAAAATAATTAAACAAAAATGGGGATGAGGTGCTAATGACATATGTGTCTTCTTACCTTTGAAAAAAGGCAGTAAGCAGTCAAATAATCCAGTAGGCAATGCCACTGCAAGTTTGCAACATACAGCAAACTCCTGATATTAAGCCAATAATTAGCAACATGTCTGTTCAAGTAAAAACAACTCTAGTACTTCCAAGTTTACCATGAAAACACAGTTCAGGAAACAAAGCGAGAAAGGAAACATGAGGGGATTGAGCAAGTGGGGTGCCTCATGTGATTAGCTGTAAGTGATCAACACATTGGTGCTAGATTGAGGAGGTAGACAGAGAGAGTTGGGTTACATGAGATTCTGGCCCCAGACACCCCAAGGGAAAATACTACACAGGCCACTGTGTGTGCAGACTCAAGAGCTTTACTACATTTATAAACACATTATATGTTTATTAT
>JBAMHV010000016.1:10501001-10532883 GCA_037177535.1 Pseudomugil gertrudae | reverse complement strand
ACACACACACACACACACACACACACACACACACACACACACACACACACACACACACACACACACACACACATACATAACAGTCTCAGTAATAAACCAATTTGTCTGGTGTGATGAACAGGTAGTAAACAACAGGGTGAAGAGGAGCAAAATTAGGAAAAAGAACAGACCACAATATGCAGACAGAGTGTGTGGATTATTTGAAAGCTGCCCACAGTAAATCACTGTAATAGCTCTCTTTGAACATTCCCATAAGAGCAGAACAGCAGAGGGACACTGCTGGCCAACTTAATAGCACAGATTAAATCTCCATAGCTGGACTATAAACAGACGTCTCTGTTTCCATAGGTTTTCTCTATCCTCCATCTCATGTTACCTCTGTTCTGACTTTGTGGTCTGCTAGCCAAACCAACCTGTATCCTAACTCCTAAACCTGTCTCCTTTCTCCTTTAGATGCCAGTAAGCGCGCAGAAGTTCCCAAACTAGGAAACAGACACCATACATGTAGCTTAAGGGGCTACAATTGGTCTAAAATCTTTTGTCCCTCCTAGAACTGCTCACAATAAGAACTAGTATATCGAAATGTTTTTTTTTAACATTGCTGTGTGTCTGGAACTGGGACATTTTGTAAATAGGGGTTGGGTAGTACCCTTTAAACTCACTACATGAGTTCAGAGGCCAGCTTGTTGTGTTGTCTGGGTTATTCCTAAGCAGATTTTGTGGAGCCCACTACTGTGCTGCTTGGGGAAGCTACTATTTTCTGCTATGTTAGGGTGATCTTGCTGGTCTGCATAAACCCACCCTTCATTTTCTATATCTATTAAATCAAATTCAGGGTTGCAGGGGGCGCTGGAACCTGTCCCAGATTTTATTGGGCAAGAGGCAGAGTATATACTGAACTGGTCACCAGTCCATCACATTACTAAGAGAGACACAAGCAAAAGTATACAGATGAATTTGGTATGTTATTAGTATATTTTTGAAGATTTAGACCCCACTGAATTACTGTGTTGACCAAGTTGCTGACTAACTCCTCCACACAGTATGAATTAAAGTTATCTGGTGACAAAAACAGTGGTCTCTCTTGTATGATGATATTTTAAACAAATTCTTTTTCTATTCGATATCAGCGGGATATCTTACAGCCTGCACTGTAGGCCATAATGAATACAGGACAGGCTTTGTGCTTAGTCAGATTACCCTGGCAGCTCTAGCATGTCAGTCAAAGCTGTCTCCACATTCTTTCCCATACTTCTTGTCCCATATAGCAGAGTAAGTCCCAGTTTCTTCAACATGAATATGAATTTAGATGGAAGCTGCAGCTAAGCCCTAAGGATGGAACTGTCAGCTGTAATTCTGTTGAGATGTTGAGATGTAAATGTACCTTTGTCTCTCACACCTGAGAAACCCCAGTGCATTTGACACAGTCATCCTGTTTTACACAGCTGAGCACATACCCAGGTTTAATGCAGGACACAGGCAGAACCTCACTTCCCCTCAGCAGTGGGTTTCCTAAGATGGAGTAACTAATGGCCAAAGCTCTGCTTGGCTATGTTTGATCCATGTTTTGGATACCTGCTTCTCCATCATTAAGAGAAGTCTGGCTTGAGATGGGCATAACCCAGACAGTCTGAACTGCGGATTTGGGGTGTCACAGTTAAGTCATTTTATAAGCTGTTAGCCACAAAATGAGCATATTTGTTTTATTTGTGCACATTCCAACCCAAGTGACCTTCAAATGAGCATAATTATCCAAGCATCTACATTTCTGAGTCTACAGGAATATGCGTATAAATGTGTGTACAAAGTTCAGCAGGAAAGAGCGTACAAAGGGAAAGAATACATACAAAACAACCGAATGACGGATTTATTAGGTGTACAGTTGCCACAGCCCTTTTCTATGTTGGCTGTCAATCTCCGTTGTATGTCCAGTTTGCTGTGCGTGTGTTCTTGTGCATGTGTGTGCTGAAGAAAACAACGTGCAGGAGAGCAGGATTAATGGAACACTCAACAAGAATGCTCCATGAAGACCACCAGCACTGTATTAACAGTGTATACCAAGATATTCCATAAAAGAAAGCCATGAAATTGAGTTGAAACTAAAAAATCAGCCCATTCACTCGGCCACCTGCATGCCTGATAATCCCTGTCCTCTTCTGTTTCTTTTTCAGAAGCAGTTTAGGGTTTTTTCTACTGCATAAATATCTAGTATTTTAAAGTTCTACCTAAAAACAATGCAGTTTGAAGCCTCACGTTTAGCATGTTCTTCCCCTTCTCCTCTGTGAAGAGCCTCTGGCATCATTCTTTCCTTTATCCTGGTGATTTAATGTATCTTTTATAGGTTTTCAGCCAAATGCTTTCTGGTGTATATCGTGCCTGTGCTGTGAGTCAAAGGAGGGAGAAGAAACGCTTACACCCAAACGTGCAATCTCAGACGCCCAAAGAGCTGTGCCAAAAGACGTCTTATTCATCAAACCTGACCTTGTGGAAATGAAGACCTGAGTATAGCTCTCTCAATCACGGGAATGAAATGGTAAGGCACAGGAGAAGCCACATCATTACAATACACAGAGTACTGAAGCCATGACTGAAACCAAAAAGAAAATAAGTTTATGCCATGAATATAAAAATCTAGCTTAATCTATGAGAATAGATGTACTCTGGGAAGCCCTCAAGCAAGAATATTTGTTCGGTTAAATCTCTTATAATTAAAAACAGCTCTGACTTCTCAGTGTTAATCATGTGTCATCAGGACTATGCAGCAGGGGGACAATAATTAAGCTAAATGATCCTTCCTTTACAGAACACTTTGCAGCATTTGTCAAAGAACAAGCAGCACTAACAGCTCCTGTGGTGTTGATATAGAGGTGTGCATTGTATGAAGCTGCAGGCAGTCTGGACTAAGCTAACAGCTTCTCTTTAGCAGATTCACTCTACTTCGTAAGAGAGGCAGCTAGAGAAAAAGCCATGTGTAAAGTGTGTGAACAAATAAATATAAACGAATAATCACCCAAAAAAAAACAGAATAGAAGACATCTACTTTGTTTTTCAGGTTCCCATTCAAGAGGGAGGTTCCCCATCTCCTCCTTATTCCTCCTTTACATTTTGCAGACATGACTGGGATGGATGGAGGTTTCTAGTGGCACTCTGGGATTAGAAACACACGCATAAACACATCCGCACACACATACAAAGGCTTGTCCAAACGTCGACGTGTTCATAAGCACTACGTGTGCTCAAACACACACAAGCGAGATTCTGGGGCAGGCTGTGAGGTGATTGTTACCAGATGAGGGGGGTCATCAATCCAGCCTCACACTGTGACACACAAAAGACTGCACTGACTTTTCCTCATCTTGTCTTCATTGTATGTGGAAGCACATATGTGTGAGTAAGACAGGCATAGAGATTTTTCAAGCATTTTCAAGTAGTTTTGTGGGGGAGGGGCTTGTGTTTTTAATGAATGATTGCTAAACCCCCCTTTCTAACGCTGGCAGCTGGCATATGTGTGTCTCATTCAAATTGAGAGACATGTTTAATTTGACAATTATGAAAACAAAGGGCTCCATTTAGAGCCACAGTTGGCGGCTGTGTATAGTGTATGTGTGTGTGTGTGCTTGCACCTATCAAATTTATTTATTGAGCAGAAAGAGACAGAAATGGGACTGTTGTGGATGAAACCTAAAAAGATGGAATATATCTTAGCTGTCAAACAGGCAAAAAGCAAAAAGAAGACATGAGTTAAAGCAAAAGAGAACACAATAAGTGAAATGGGAATTTACTTTTTGAGCTAATTCAAACCACGAGGCCGAACCTTCAGCAGTGCCAGTCAGTCTCACTCATGCGTGGTGTATTTATAGTTGTGGAAAGCAGGAATTACCTCAATTTACCTTTAAGCTCAAGCAGACCACAAAGATCACCTAAGAGGTGATGCAAATAAATCCCCTGCACGGTGTTCCTTTACAGCTGGTTGAGTATCGTTAACATCACATTATGTCACACTTCAGGTGTTGGAAATGCAAGCTGAGAGCTGAGTGGTGGATATGCATTATCTGTGTTGTGAATGTGTATGAATTATACCATGAAATGTTGCACACATCCAAGCAAAACATAACATGCGTCTTGCAAAAGGAAAGCTATGTGGAGCCAAAGCCTGTTTCCTAGGAGGTAAATAAAAACGTTATTTTGCCATTAGGAAGACAGCTGTGTTGACAAATTACAGACAGCTGCATATGATTCTTTGTTTCTTGAAGTTCAAAGCCAAAAAAGTACTGAAAGCAATTCTGGATGGACTGTCTTTATCTTTTTGCATGTTAGATATGACCTAACTTCCATTTCACATTCCCTAACTTGTGCCTTTCTGGTACCTTCCATAAAAACAAAACTAATTCCATTTTCCTCTTATTGTGTTTTGATGAAGCCAAAAATTTACATCACTGCTTATCAGAAGATGCGAAGCCCATTCCCCCATAACCCCCCTATCCCATCTTCTTTCTTTCTTCCCTGTGGTCCTTAGAGTCCTGTTACCATGGTTACCACTTAACGATGGCTGCAACCCTTTGAAAACATCACGCCTCCCCCCACTAAGCACATACACAATGCATGCGCATGCTATCCATATGAAGTAATAGCAACCATCCTTTACATGGATAAGTGTTTATGTGTAGACTGTCTGCTCCTCTCTATGCCCAGTTACAACAGCACAACCCCAATCTTCCCCTGACAGCAATGAAAAATACTTCAGTGGTATTCCTCCCCGCGCACACACAAGGACACACACACGCCAAATCTGCACACATTCTCATCTGGTTATTCTAATCTGCAAAGACAGATGGAGTCTCCTCCTTGTAGCCATGACCATCTAATCAATAGCCTATAGTAAGCTTTGTGATATGAATCTAGATTTTGAGTTATTTTGCGTATTGTTTCCTCTACCTTTGCTTTGGTTGACAAGGTAGAGGAGACTATATCTGTGTTAAAGTACAGTGTTTGATGACCTGCATGGCTGCAGCACCAGTGCCCACTACCAGTCTGCTCCACATCCAATCCCCCACTGCACTGCTCTACTTTGATCTATTTTTATATAAATTTGTGTTTAAACATGTGTGCAAGGAAGGTATGCAAGAGGGAAACAGCCTGTTTCAAGGACACAGACGGATAGAGGTGAACACTCAGACACACACACACACACACGCAATGTGATGAATTGGCTAAGCTCAACCTCCCCCTATCCTTCCCCTACGTTTCTCATTGTCATGGTAACCATCACTACCTCTGCCGCCTCATGCATTCATGTGTTTCACACCAGCCATCCTTTTCATCACTGCTTCTTTTACCCTCGTTTGTCGTCTAAAATCTGCTGAGGTGTGAACTTCCAGGCTTTCTTTTTTTTTTTTTTTGCCACCACGTGTAATACACTTTCAGCCCTTTATGATTAAATACTAAAGCGCACACAGAAGAGCCTTGTATCATGATGTGGCTGTATTCTATTTTCTAAATGGAGTTATGCATTTTGGACTAACTAGGTCTTGAAGGTAGCCCCTCAGGAAACCTGCTAACACTAAGCTTCTTATGTGGCATGTGTTGTATTCAGTTTGAATGAGGTGGGATGGTTATATGTAGGCTACTTACAAACATGTGGAGAGAAATATGTGTTTTAAAATTAAAAATCACTCATAAACCTTTAATCAAAAGTTCACCATCTAATTCAAATATACATATTCAAAAGCTTGCAGTGCAACAAAGCCATCTTAATCCTTCTAGTCTTCATGGTTATGTTTTGTAGTCAGACATCATAGAGATGTTTTCTCCCTAATGAAAGGAAACTTGATTTCACTCGGTTTGTGGTGCTTAATGTAAGGAAAATAGCCTATTTGAAAATAAATAAAATAAATAAAAACTTGTTATCATCCTCAAACTTTGCTACGACCAGCTTCGTGGAAAAAACAAACTATTTTTTGCCTACCAAAGTTTAAATGAAAAGGGTGTGATCACACAGAAGTCTTTTGTAGGTGTCTGAAGAGCGAAAGCGAAGCTTGGTCGGTGGTTCCCACTGTGACCATCTAAGCATAGTCGTACATGCTGTCGCTGCCACAAAATACAAAATTTGGCAAAGAGGTGGAGCTCAGACGGGGTCAGCGTGTGTGTGGGGTGGATCATTGACATCTCTGAAACTTGGAGCTGCCTGTAGCTAACAGGAGCTAATGGTGGTAGAAAGACTATTGCTAAAGTGTGCTGTTCTAAAAACTGCAGTTCAACACTCTGCCTTCTTGCCAGCAGATACTTGTCAATCACTAATTATGCTGATATTCAAGATTAAATAACATCTAAACAGAGGAATTACAAAAACAAAAAACAAAAAAAACAACCCCCCTCAGACCTGACATGAAGGTAAACTTGACATATTAAACCAAAAATGTTTTTTGTACCAGGCTGTGAATGTCTGCTATGAAATTGGTCTTTTTAACATGGGACTCGACAGAACGGCTGTTCTGGAGCCTTTAGTGGATGATGGGTTAACCACAATTCTTGGCACTTCTGTCTAGGCTTCACTTTTGTCAAACAGAAGTTGTCATTAGATGCTACTATAAGCTACCTATACCAACTCTGTGTGGATCGCCACACCTCCACATAAAACATCCAGAAAGTAATAATCTTACCAAACATGCCAGCAAATGCAAGGTCAGTGTATTTGTTGATACTTCATAACGTCTATAAAAGACTTGGATTTCTAAAGGAATAAAATATCCACTTTAACATTTATTTCGTGCCTTATATGAAGGTTTACACCTTCTCAAGTCAGTTGAAAACAGACCTTTGATACAGTGAGGTAAGAAAACAGTTACTAGTACATTAAATTGGTCACAGCAAGGTCTCTGGGTTTTCCTGAGTATCCCAGTCATAATTTCTGGAGTTTTTCATATGTAGTTTGAAATTCCTTGAGCACCACAAGCCACGTGCCTTTCAGCTCCATTACATTTGACAAGAAACAGAATCTCTAAGGCTGATACCTACAAAGCTCTGACTCACACCAAAACAGTTCAGATGAATAAATCACACTATAGCTGAGAGGAAAATTACATGAACTTTCCCTGAAAGATTTTCCCTTTAATAATGCATTTGATCACTCCCACATATATTCAGGGACCACCTAAACATCATATGCAATCAATCTCATTTACTTTATGTGTCAGAGTGTAACAATTTTGATCAACTAAGTTCAGACTCTTGATATTCATCACAGTGTAAGTATATATACCATTACATGCAGTATCATCTGTTCCACACTTCCTTTGTTCTTAGTTTCTCCTTGATAGAATCATTCTTTAGATAAGAAACAAAGGTTTAAAGGAGAAAATGTCCTTCGGTGGAGTCACATTAGCCTTTGTATCCGGTATTAGAGCAGCTGTTCTGGCCCTTCAAAATCCTCACAATCAAGCAGCTTCTCTGTAATTGTTCCCTGCACAGAGCAAAAATACTCTATAACAACTAGCCAACGGTGTGTGTGTGTGTATCGACTAATATGAAATTGTGTGACTAATATGATTGTGTGTATACGGAGAAGTAATAGATAAATGTGTGTTTGTGCTGAAAACCACTTGACAACCTCAGAAATAATTTCCCAGTTGAATGGATATTTCCCTACAGACAATGCGATGCTAGCCAATGCAACAATGTCTGAGACTGATAAAGACAGTGAGAGACAGCATTACTCTATCACTCCATCAACAGTGTGTCCCTCAGAAAAATTATTTGTTCAGCTATTAACACAGAGAGGCACTGAAGAACAGGGCTTTCTGAACTGTCGTGCTTTCATTTCCACTTTATTTTGTTACAAAAGCTGTTTGAGTAGTAGCTCTTAAATGAACATTTGTAGCCCAACTCTTCTACAGTTAAAAACTTTAAATAATCTTCTTATAATCTGTGTGACAATTAAAATATGAGACATACTTTCAAAGTCTATGGATAAACAACAGCTCTCATTTACAGCAACGACGGCTGAAATATGATGTGACACAATTCACTCTGGAAACAGAAGCTAAAAACATAGGATGTAAAAAAGTTAAGTGCTGCTACAGCATTTTGAGCCGTTTCCTGCTGTCAGTTCCTTTGTTTCTTGCAATGACATTTTTATTTAGCTTTTACTTGCATAGATCTGTTTGTGCCACGTCCTTTTCTGATCACTCCTTTATCTTCTCTGGCTTGACAACAACATCTAATTTCACTTTTAGAGCAAAATTTTGCATGATAGATGTGTTATTTCAAAGCAAAGGGATTCATTCCAAGTTGTATAAAGATCTTCCACAAACTGCACACTGCACACCAGGGTGTGTTTGGACACAGTAAACCCAATCCAAAACCACAGAGCTGAATTTGGACCACATGCACCAGAAATGCTGGTCCTCCTAAATTGACATTAAATCTGACACATCCTTACTCAACAAGTTAAATCACTTAAAGTAGCAAAAGAGAACAGAAGTCAAATGAGAGGATTTACCTAACCTCAGCCAACACCCATCAGCCAAGCCAAACACCTGTAAATGTACTCAGTGTGAGGTTAAAACATCATATAGTGACTACTGTTTCATGTCAGAGATTCATCTTTAAGTCTCTACTCAAGTCCAGTAAAAATACCGTATGTGTGATCTGACTTGTGTCATGGACTTTGTAAGAGTAAGACTTTGTGTGTATTACAGAAAGGGAATACTAAAAGGTGACAGGAGAGACGGAGAATTATCTCTTGTTTATAAAGAATTACAGTAAGTCTGGTTAAAAAAAGGACAGACCACCATGAAGCAGCTGAAATGCAACTTAAAGCTAAATTTTGAATTATGACATGTACAAGATGTTTAAATTTAAGCTTTTACACAGAAACACACAAAACTCAAACCTGTTATCCATGACATCTAAACAGAAGCTGTAAAATTGGTTTGTTTAACTTTTACAATATTACCAGAACTATTTATTTAAGCAACCATCATATTTAATGGTGTTAAAACCATTAACCAAAGCCTAATACGCATCAATTTAGGGAAACAATTTTCAGAGTTGCAATTAACAGTGACAGCTTCAAAGCTGAGTTCAATTTCAGACAGAGCCTGATTCCTGATGAAAAGGCTCTTTTCATACAGTACATTAGCGGGGTCCACAAAGTGCAGACGACCAGCATTCAGAACAACCTCAAGACTGAGTCTGAAGGGAAGGCTGAAGTTCTTACACTGAAAAATGTAACAATCAAACACTATAAATCACACATTTTGTGTTTATTGGATTTCTTGTCCCAACATTTTTCACCCCTTCCGGTCATCTTGCAGAGAAGCGTTGCATGTCGACACTCTTTCGTTCATTCAAGTCATTTTGCCTGCACAGCTGAAGATTTTACAGCTCGTAGAAACAAATCACAGCAATTGCCCACACAAACAGTGAAGTTATTTCCACTCCTGTTGTACTTCCAGCCCTGTCTGACAGACCACAGCCTGCGGTCACAAATGCACACGCACGCTCACATGCACGGACACCGACAGTGGAAATAAGTTTCCTACTTACTGAGGTTTCTGCCTTTAAGCCTATGCTCAGGTTTCATCGTGTGCTTCATTTCCTCCCAGTCCACAAATTTTGTTCTTTTTATCAAGTACAACCCAAATCAGAAGTTGGTGTAGTATGGAATATGCAAATTAGAGAGGGGAAAGTTGAATAAATAACTCTATTGGCATTAACTTTTACTACTATGCAGTCATTTGGCAGACACTTTTATCCAAAGTGACTTACATGTTGTTGTTTTTTTAAACCATTTTAACCATAGCTTTTATAACCTAACATGCATGTCTTGTGGGTGGGAGGAAGCCAGAGAACCCGGAGAGAACCCATGTATGGGGAGAACATGCAAACTGCATGCAGAAAGATCACTGGACAAACCTCCCCAGCCTGAGCTCGAACCAGCGACCTTCTTGCTGTGAGGCCACAGCGCTAACCACTGCGCCACCATGCTGCTTTTAGTAAGTACTGCTTTTTTGCATGCAGCAGAAATTCAACATCTTTCATTTTTACTGCATCAGTTTGATTATGACCTTTCCTCTTTGTAAGCCAGACAAGCAGCACAACCCAAACAAAGTTTGGACGGTATCTACTATTTCCTCACAAATTTCTTCAAAGTTAGAGACTCTCCGTATTTGTTCATTCAGCTTTTCATTACCCAATAACATTTAAAACGTAAGTTTTGACCAGATTAAAGCAGATCATTATTGTTATTATTGACCTCATTTTCACTCCCAAATTATCAAAGAAACATTTTTTGAAGAAAATCCTTCAGCTCTAAAATCCAGTAAAGGATGTTACCACATTAAAGTGATGCAATTTGGCATCCTAATGTTTATTGATCTAGGGTTGTATAATCTACTCAGAAGTTCACACATACGGTATGTGATAACCTGTTTTTATACCTGAACTTGCACAGCTCAACATCACTAAAAAAGGAAGGATGAAAGAGGAAGGAAAAAGGCAGTAGTAGAGGTTAGTGAGGGCAGGTGTGAAGTGGTGAAAGATTTCTTGTAAAAGTTTCCACTATAGGGGAGTGGAAACTTTCTTTCACTCTTACTGATGTTGCTCTTACTTTTAATAGACATCGAGTGGTGAGATCTATCCTTATAAAAACACACATTTAAAGAAACTACTATATGAGGTGCATGCATGACAGAAATGCATCTGGGAGCTGTAAGCAGAGCAAAAGATGTGATGTGGATCATATTGTATAAAAATATCTTTCATTGGTTCCTAACATTCCTCTGATCTCATGCAGGCCAGGTAAAAATAGGTCATGTTGTGTTGTGTCTTCTGGCACTATTAACACAGCACTAGATCTGGAATACTAATGTTCCCCCCTTCTCCTTCCCCAATAATCTCTCCACCGTTTGAGTTTTAGAGATGAGAAGAAACATAAAGAGGACCAGTGAGGTGATTAAATAGATGATTCATTTGAAAACAAATATCTGGATCTGCACTCTATCTGAACCTTGAATAGAAGAAGAAGAAGAAGAGAACAGTGTTAGGACAAACCTAATACTGCAAGAGTATGTCAGATAGCAGCAACAAGCAGCTTCTACTTTGCACTTTGACATACACACATACACACACCAAAACAGACTCAGATGGGAAAGCAGCCTTCGTTCTTTAAAAGACATCCCATCGATTTCAAAATCAGAAAATCTCATAAAATCAATCTCTTCGTAAAGCCGAATGACCGAAACCGATACACTGGGAAGCAAGTTACTCCACACTTCAGCCTTAAATCACAGACCACCTGCTGCCCTAGACTGCAGAACTCCTCCATAAGCTCATGCAACACAAAGAGGCACAGGAAGTGTGCTAATTTACACCAACTTAACTGAAGGGGACTTAAAATTAGATTAGTGTGACCAAATAAACCACAGGGAGCCATGGGATCACCTGCTACTCGTGTGCAATCCATTGTAATGACCCTTATGTATTATGTATGCAATCTGTCAATGTAATGTATCCTTTTACGCGTGCAACTTTCCCTTTGTGTATGGTTGAGTTTGTTCACTCGCCTCTTAAGCTTCACTGAAATGTAGATGATCTTGATTTAAGCAACAGGAAACAAGTCAATGACAAGAGAATGTTATGACAAAGGTAGAGGGTATTAGGATACCTTAACAGGACAAAGTAAAAGCAGATGAGAAGAGCTATAAAGAAATAGGAAGGAAAGAAAAGACTGGAAATGTACGTATTAGTGTGAGGCAGCAGCTTGTGTTTGTCCCTACAGCTTTTTAGTAATGGTGTGTTCGACAGATTAGAAGAGCTATCACTACTGTTTACACCTCTTGTCTTCCATAGCCAAAGCTACAGACCTGTGGAGTCTGCTATACTGTGCATTAAGTACAGGAGATAGGATAGTGCGCCAGCAATATGGAGTCAGAGGAGTAGTTTTTTTTTTAGTAAAACCAGTTTGCTAACATACAAGAACATCCCTTGCACACAACAACTGACACACTTTTCTGTCTCTCACCAGCTCCCAGTGTGGGTTTCCTGTATCATGAATAAATAAAGTAGATACATACAGTAGAAAAGAATAGGACAGGATGGCAGGTCAGAAAATGATATTATCACATGGTGAGTGATTAATGCATCTTTCTTTATTCAGTTTTAAGAAACTGGTTCATGTTCAAGATTTCTGATGTACAGTGTAATCTAGAAATGTTTTTATGGTGTTATTATGATTGGACTAAAAAAAAAAGAAAACTTAGGATAAATTACTTAATAATAAAACATAGTTTGCATGTGCATAGTATATCAAACAAAAAAACTATACCGGTAGTTAAATCTTTGCATTGTTTTAAATTGTAGAAAAAAAAGAAGCCCATTGAGGTATAGTTAAATAAAACAGGGTTATTATGAAATAAAGCAAAAATTATACAGAAGCTACGTTTTGTTAATACTGCATATTGGAAAGAGTCAGTTGAGTGTTTGTAGTTTTTTGTTGTGCAACTACAACATCCAGGGCAATGCAAAGCAAATATTTTCCATAATTGATGGAACAGCTGTAAGAATGAAAGCCAATGAGGCATGAGGTTAAAGCTTAAGGACAAAAACATAGAGAAAACGGCACCACATGAGATGAAGAAATGTTAGAAAAGGCCAGACTGGAGAAAGAAAAAAAAACTGTGAAAAAAAGAAAAAAGCCTTCACTCCCATATGGTACAGAGTATTGGGCTTAATGAGGCATAGGACCATCCCCTCCACAGGGGCACTGTCCAGTCAAATCACACATGAACAAACGCTTTGATAGGTAAAAAATACAACTTATGCCAACAACTGTTTTTTTATAAAGAACTAAACTGCTGCTTTAAAAGGAAAGGAAGAAAAAAGCACATTACCACAAAAGGGTAGAAATGTTTTCCAACAAAATGAAAGCTGACTGATAAGAGGTTGATATTTGAAGCTGATTACCCTGAAACTTTTCTGACAGAGAAATATTTTAACATCTTTGGAAAGTCTGGACTCTGAATTGGTCCAGTTAAGAGACAAAGAACGTCCAGTGTTTGCGCTGTTAGGTTACACTATATAGTTTCTCTGTCAGTGGCTTTTGGAAACACCTGTGGTTAAAGTAGTTTTACTCGCATAGCTCTGAGAATTATGTTTCATCATTTGCATCAAGCACTTGAGGCATTGTGGTAACGTTACAGCATTTTGGGAAAAAATGAAAATGAAAATTCAATATGTACATTTTTGTCTGGCACAACTCTACTGGGGAAACAGCCCCTATGAAAACTGTCTGCACTATGGTTGGAAGCCCTCACTAAACCAAGGATCACCTTCCACAGAATTCCCAATATAACCATCATGTTTGTGTTTTTCCCTACTGGACCCACCAGCATGCTCCCATTAGCCTCTCCATTAGAATCATGAAAAATAAAACACTTCTCTGGGGTCTTGGGAGGTTTTAGAAATAAAAACCTCCAATGAATAAAATTCCAAATAAAACATCCCTGTTTGCCATTGGAGGTGACTTATCAACACCACTAGGACACAAAGCAGCATAACGAAGCATAATCTTTGTAGTTGGCTAGATAAACACATCCATGGTCTGAATGTTAAACAGGAGTTTAGGTAGAACAGAGAGAACTGCCCTTTAAAATAAATGCTAACATTGCAACATGGAGAAAGCTAGCATACTGATGCTAAGGAGTAATGTTTAACATAGTTCTATCTGAAGTTAGGATGCTGAACTAAGATAAAATGTATTCCAGTATAGGTTAAAGGGTAATAACATTATCAACTCTGATTATCTTTACTATTATTTAATATTTTATTTAACATACCGGTAATAGCAAACATGGCGGGTGTGGGAAAACTGGCAGCATGCTAAAGCCAGCAGTGTTGCTTAAACCAGTCTGGAGTATCAAATGTGTTATAATTTGTCTGATTGTGAACATTCATTCTGTCTTTTTCCACCCCGCTTGGTCCAATTAGGGAGAGGCAAATACACATTGGACAGACAGTCATCATCAACATTGCAGCCGATGGTGATCATGGTCTCCTAAATTTCCCAGTAGTGCACAAATTTACTGACACATTTAAAGTTAAAAAATATTAATCTCATTGTGACACTTGTTAGCCAGAGGCCTTTAGACACATTAACTGTATGGTCAAAATGCCATATCAATTTACCTGATACTGCACTAACTGGTGCCACCCTCATATAAGTAAAACTGGGACCATAAAACTTGGGCTCCAAATACAGAAAAGCTCATGAGGCTTAAGCTATAAAGCAACCCGAGTAAAATTAAAAATCCTTATTATCTCTGTGGCCTTTAAAGATAAAGCCAGCCTTGTTATGTATACATTTATAGACACAGCTTGAAAACTAAATGGACTTTCCTCATGCCATCTGAGACTCCAGAAGCAAACAGGTGATGAATTCACAGTGAGTGATGATGGCTGTTATGAGAATAGTTCGCATAGCATACACACTATTCTGATCCCTTGTCACACATCCTGTCAACATTGCTTGCAGTTGAGAGATGTGCAAGTTGGTAATGCTGAAAGAAACAGAGAATCTTTATTGGAGAGAGTTGTCACAAAGGAGCAGGGCCAGCTGTTAGAAGCATTAATGATTTAGCAAATTTGCCATCTTGCTAGAGTGTGAACCTTACCATTTGTTAATGCTTATCATGTTTTAGATGTAACATGACCCTGGTGATGACTGAAACCTAGAACCTGTCTTCACTCAGTTATGGATTCGAGCTAATTAAAACACATTAAGAGATTATTCAAAGCAAAAAACACAAAGTCTCAACTGTATAGCTGCCAAGCTACAAAAATGAGCAGTAGAAGAGACATCAACCGGACAGTAAATTTCATCTTCCAAACACTTTTTTCAAGCTTAATAAAATCTAAAGTGTGTGTGATGTGAGTCTGGGCTGAAAAAGACAGTCTAAGCTCCAAGTGGAAGCTGTGGTTTGTTCTGGCTCTGGTTTCCAGGGGGGTCAGATTCATCCCAACACCAGCAGGAGGCTGGTTCAGTGTTACAGGAAGCTTAAGCTGAATAACCTTCCGCTTTTAGTGTGTCACCATATGTCTCCGGCTCTATTTATATTTGTTTAACAAATGCGATTAGTTTCAGAGTGCCTGTGTGTATGTTTTAGATGTGATTAGTATTTTTTATAGAGACAATATAGACTTCAGGCAAAGGGTTCCCAGTGCTGGCCGTCACAGCAAAACGGATGATTGCTTTGACAGACGGACGTGCTGTGTTTGTCTAAGTGGTTTTGCGGGAGGTTCAGAGGTAAAGACGCCACCTGTAAAAAGAAACCTGTCTCCTTCTGATGTGTTTTTTCTTTATTCCAGCCTCCTTCACACCATACGCGTATATTCTTCTGCGACCTACTCAGAATTTCCTTTTACTATGTACTGTATATCTTGCCCAGGGTCACACCGTATGTTCTGGCATGCTGTGAGCAGCATGAGCAGCTATGAGCAGCTGATAAAGTCTAAATCTAGTTCTACAGTATTTTTAACTTAATTGTCTCCCTCATTTCTTTTTGGACTGCAAACATCCTTTATTGTTTAAGCTCTAAACCCATGTTTCACCAGCAGACACTGCTGCATTTGTATTCTTTTCTAATGTAGAACCAACAAGCAGTGCTCCATGTCTCTGTATATCTCCCCGATGAGCACATCTGCGTGTCTGTCTGAATGATTGAGCGTTGTTTAACAGGCTTGATCAGGAAACCACATGCTGAACATCACAGGGGAGATGCATCACCTGCTGAAAGTGATATCTTGGCTTCAGTAGTATACACAAACACACATACACAGATGGATGAAATACAGCCATGCACCTGTACATAAACACGGAAGGTTTTTGCTTTGATGCCATTTTCTTAACTGCCTCCACTGATTTCAGTATTTGTGCTAATTCTATTTCTAATAATTCTTTCATCAATGTTTTGTGTAGCTTCCAAGTCAACATTTAGAGTTTGATGGCAATGCATTTCACCCTCGAACAGGGTGCGCTTGTAAGAACATTGCTTGTGAGATTAGTAAAGCCTTCCCAGCAACCAGGTTGTGCCCAAAGTCAGCATGTCATTGGATTTGACAGAGTCTGAAAATAACGGCATCTCATAGAGGAGAAAAAAAATGCTTAGACTTTGAAAAACAATAATTATTAGAAGAAGAAGAACGTAGGCAATCTGAAAACTATCATATCAGCTTAATAGCTGTGGCCATTCACTGGGGACACAAATGAATCCGAAGATGTCAGAAAAAAACATTAACATCCTTGTGAACGTGTATCATATTAAAAATACTTTTCCCTTTTCATCACCTTCCACAATTCTCGCCGTTCTCATGACCTTTACCTTCCCAGGTTATGAAACTGGTTCTGATGGATATGCGTGTTATACACACACAGACACTGCGGCCTTTCATGCCTGGGAAATACTTTGAGGAAGCATGGGAAGAGGAAAGCAGGGAAACCAAGAAATAAATAACTCCTTTGTGTTTTTGGCTACATAAACAGTACAGCACATTATAGATTACTACAGTGGCTAAACTGATAAGACGCTTCCTACACACAGTATGCATGTATGTGTCTAAGCAAAGAATAAGAGAAAGCAAAAGAAACAGAAACAAAATGAGCAAACGAGGAAGAAAAATATTTGGAAAAAGATAAAATAAGAACCTGTATCCTATAGTTTTGATAAAAACAATACTAATAAACTGTAAATACTGTGTATCCTCTCTATACTTCTTCTGATAGCACATTTCCTTGCTTAGATATTAAACACTGGATGTTTAACCCCAATTTTTTAGACCAAAATCCAAAGCAAACTAGCCAGGCTGATATGATAACCCAGAATCCAGTGATTGCCATCTACTGTAAATATTGCCTGCATTTTGTTCAGCTTACAGGAACATGACAAGAGCTTACAATCAGATCGTGCGCTCCAAATATTATAACACACAAGGGTAAGCCAAGGCACCAGCCTAACGCAGTTCTTTTATTGCCTTAAATTGACATTTGAAATGCTCCCTAATTTTAATTGTTGGCTTGCAGTTATAGAGCACCAAACAAAGAGCAAATCAGGAAAAAGTTCCTTTAGGCGATCACGTCTGCTGCAGCATAATCTCTGAGCTCGAGTGTTGTATCCCAGCAGCTGCATATCCTTACAACAAAGTTTAAAAAAAACTTTACGCCAACTACCATTATACTCCAAATCACAACCTTTGTGGAGAGACTCTCCCTTAGAGAGTTTTGGCTCAGCTGCAGCAAACCCTGAAAAACGTGGCTGAATGAGCAAATTAAACCTTAGTCACTCATTCTGGCATAGCAGAAAACCACCCGTGATGTCTGGCATGGGATTACGCTTGTGTCTAGTGCCAGAATATCTGCCGGCAAAGATTAGTAAAACGAGGAACAGTTGATTACAGCTGTTGCAGCAACTGGAATGTAGGTACACGGGGTTCATTTAGGAGATGTAGGAACTAAACAGGGCAGACTAAAAAGAAGAAATGCCAAGTTTGACAACATGGACCGAATCATAAAGACACATAAGCCCATTTTCTTTTCTCTATCCTTCCACATGTCAAATCCCATCTCTTTCTCGATTACATTTCATTTAAATAGCTTCTTACAACTCCAAATTCTTTCTTTACACACATAAGGAGTAAGTCCATATGCCATTTTTCTTAAAATACCAACCAACTATTGTTTCCAAATACACGTCAAATGAACCTGCAAAAATGTGAAACACAACTATTTATCTACTCAAGTTCAGATGGTGTGATCAGCGGCCCAAAACCTTTTATTGCAGCTGCAGTGCACTTTAGTTCTAGCAGCAGGGTTTCTTAAAACATACTGTGAATGAGAAATGCTTCTTTTTCTTTGCTTCCCTCCATTTCACGTCAGAGGGGTAAAACCAACCTGTAAAAACAGTTGGTCTAAACGATTCATGATGCCAAGTTAAGACCTTGCTGAAAGACAAACAGCCAGTCATCCATTTTCATTTCTCAGGAGAGGTCCTCCTCATATTTGAGCTGCTCGAATCATGATAAAACCAAGACAGCTGAGCTGCAGTGAGATAATGTGTAGATACCACAGACTCTTCCTACGCTGCTGGATTGGATACCATGGCAACTCTACGAGGTGAGAGAAAGGACATACCAGAGCAGAGTAAATCTCCTTCCAGTAGCTTCAGGAATTCAAGTAAAGTCTTACTCCCCCATCTGACTCTCTCTGTTTTATTTCTTTTTCTTACCTTTGTAAATCTTTTTCTCCTAAAAATGGACAATGAATGTCTAAACTTTTATTTTCGTAGCCCAGACTTATTGAATCATGTGTATTATGGCTTCCAAGTTGACCAACTTTTTCTTAAACGAAGCTCTGAGACTGCTTCTAACTTTAGACATGACCTCCGGACTTCTTTATATTGATGTATTAAAGAGGCTTTTGCCAAGAAAGTAATCACTGAGGGCTTAAATGGATGGTGCAAGTGAAAGAAGAGAGTAAATAAAGAGATGAAAGGGCTAGAAAGACAGTAAATGTTTGTTTTTGGCTAAATAAGCAAGACGTGTTGAGGCCAACACGTAGCTAAACTGAGTACCATGAAAATTTTAATGGGAACAAATTAAAAATGATCTGAATAAAACCAGAAGACAAATAAAAGAGGACTTGGAAAAGAAATAACTTTTTTTGTCTGAGTTTCCCTCACCTCTAAAAAGCAGGTTCCAGCTGGGGTGTTTTCTTTGATGGAGGTATTGTAGAGGTTTCTGGAGAACACAGGTGTGTTATCATTAACATCCTGAAGCACGATGTCCACCTTTGCTGTGGATGATAGAGGTGGCCGGCCGCTATCCGTCGCAACGACAGTTATACTTGGAGCTGGCTCTGATTCAAAGTCCAGAGCAGTCGCAGTGGTAATGATCCCTGTTAAAGCATCGATTGAAAACCAGTCTGAGTGAGAGTTTTTCCCCTTTAGTAGGGTATAGCGCACATCCCCGTTGGGGCCCTGGTCTTTATCCCTGGCTGTTACCTGCAGAACAAACGATCCAGGATAAACAACCTCTGGAATGGTTTGTCTATAGGCCTGTTGGTCAAAAAGAGGAGGATTGTCGTTTACATCAGTCACTTGAATGGTGAAAGAGGACTCTGCCCTGAGAGGAGGTGTGCCAGAGTCTGTGGCCATCACCCTGAGGTCATATGAATCCCGCTCCTCTCTGTCCAAGACTTGGTCCACATATATCAGGTAAATAATGCTGTCCTTGGTTGTAAGAGCAAACTTCCCATCACCACCCTCCAGGGAGACATTAACATTGGCATACTCTCCATAGTCTGGGTCAGTGACAGATATTCGAGCTACATACTGTCCTGGTTGGGCTCCTTCTGAGATTCTTGGAGAGCCGTCTTCACTGAGGAAGATGATGGTCATGGTAGGCTGGTTGTCATTGAAGTCACGGACATGAATCGTCACAAAAGCATTTGTCACCTGGAGAGATGATGGAACAATATTAAGTTTCCATTCATTTTCTTATTATTAGTTTGCACCACATTGCAAAGTTGGTGCTTAAAGTTGATTATTGTGATTATTGTATGTGATGATTATGATAAAAATATCAATTATACAATTTAACTAATTCATTACATTCACATTGTAAAGGAAATACAACACTCCTCTTACAGCTATCACATCTTACTTATGTTCCTGAAATGATTCAAACTTCTCTTAAAAAACATATTCACACGTCATTCAAACAGTTCACCATCAACAGGATTTGAATGAATGTTTCCTAAATAAGTTTCCATTGGCATAACCATTCATCTATTGTCTCAATTTCCACAATGACAATTTTTTGCTACTCGTACTACTAATACTACATCAGTGGCCTGCAAACAGAGCCTTCTGGTTTTATTTATCATTTATTTATCAATTAACTTATTGCAAAATATCTGACATTCTTCCAGTCGCAGATTTCAAAGTGTTTTACATTCTGTTTTTCACATACACAGCATGCCTTTGTCCTGTTAGCATGCTAACGCTAACTGTTTTTATCAAATTATCAAGCAAATTGATAAAATGAATTTTTACTGATTGTGTTTCCAGTAACTAGTCTGACACAATAAAACAGTTTTGAGTTCAGAGGTAGCTAAAGAAAGACTGTTGGTCGCTATGTGACATGATTGGTCGCTAACTGGAAACAAATCCTAAGTTGAAGACAAAACTAGCAACTTCGGCCAAATGTTCTGCAAGTTAAACTTTGAAGTTATAATGATGTACTTCAACTGGCTATGTTATCATTTATTATTGCCAGCTTGTATTGGCAGTGTCTATTTCTTTAGTCATAATAAGCTGATTTTCTATTTAATCAATCATAATAATAACATTTTAATTGTTTCAGAAATAATTTGCAACTCATCTCCCCTTCTGTGAACATTTGGCTGTTTTTTCCATGAAGGTATAAATCCCCTGATTTAGTTTCAAACTTTTTTTAGCATTCAAGAGAAAATTATGAAAACTATTAATCTATTCTAATTTACAACATAGGAATGTTTATGGAAACTTAGGTTTTGTTTTATTAGCTCTGAAAACAAAGCGCCACATGTGAGTTTTGTTAGTTCTGTGGGAAACTCATCAAAGTAACAAAGTAGCAACTGATAAAACTGCTAGAGAGTAGTCACATGAAAGGAAATTAAATTCAAATACATCATATTTATAGAGGGAAAATGGGAAATAGGGTCAAATCAGGGGATCTCGTGCAGAAGATATAGTAACCAAGAAATATTGCATAATAGGAACCAAAACACTGAAAAAGAGACTACCAGTCATTAGTGAAAACATCAACCACTGTGATGAATGCAGTAAAAGTGATGGCCAAAATTACCTCAGGCTGACTGGCATTGTCCCTGGCCTGGACCACCAGTTCATGGACCCTCTTCAGCTCATAGTCTAGTGGTCTATTCAGTGTGATGACCCCAGACTTTAGATCAATGACAAAGTAACGATCAGGATCACTCTGTCTGCGGTTGATTTCATAAAGCACCAGACCATTGTCACCTTCATCCTCATCTGTAGAAAACACCTGTGAAGACAAAGCAAGTCAAAACAATAACATCCTGGGGGAATCAAGAGGCAAAAATATATTTTTAATTCAAGACTTGCACTAACCTGTAAGATGCTACTTCCTTGTGGGAGACTTTCTGAGATGATAGCGTGGTATCTGCTCTGATTAAAGACCGGTGCGTGATCATTGATGTCAGTCACGGTAACTTCCAGGGTCATGGATCCCATCCTTCTGGGTGAGCCTCCATCAAACGCCTCCAGGACCAGGGTGTAAGATGAGCGTTTCTCCCTGTCCAACAGTCCATTGACCACCAGGTCTAGGTACAGCACCTTGTTAGCACCTCTCTTAGTCTCAAGTCTAAATGTCTGGCCAACATTGCCTTCTTTTATAGCATAGCCTTGAGTGGTCAGCTGATCCTTATCTGCATCAGTCGCAGGGTCCAGAGAAAAACGTGTTCCCACTGCCGTGTGCTCAGGGATCTTAAGAGCAGCTTTCTTTTTAGGAAACTCGGGGGCATGATCATTGATGTCATTGACCGTGATTGACACTTCAATGGTCGTGCCTGTCATTGTCACAGCGATGAAGCTATAGTGGTCCCTCTCCTCACGATCAAGGCTCCGAGCAGTGGTAATAATGCCTGTGGTCTCATCGATGTGAAGGTCACTCCCAACACCTGTGCCCTCGTGGTCAGAGATGAAAAAAAGACTTGCAGTCTCATCAGGTGGTAACCCAGCACTAATGTCACCAACAATGGTCCCTGCTGGCTGACCTTCATCGAGTTGGAGCTCCAGTGCTCCGAGAACAGTTGTTGACTGAAGAAGGAAGATAAAGAGAAAAAAGAGCAGCTTGGGCTCGTACAGCGTTGAACACACACCGGGTCGGCTGACCCAAGACCTCCGTCTTGACCCTTTACTTGTTATTGGCATGGCTGGGCTCTACTACACCTGTGAGAAACATAAGTAAGAGACAAAAATGTTAGTCTGTTTTGAAGCCTTTTTTTAAAAATCTCTGTTTAAAACATCTTAAAATTTCACTACGCTGTATCACAAAAGCTACAAAAAATAAGTGTTATTTTCATAACTGAGCACATATCCTAAATTCTTTCATAACTGCGTGTTAACACTTTTACAATCTGTAACCAACATTAAAACATCACCGGACGAATTTCAGCTATTTTCCTAATAAAATGAAAATGTATCTAACAATTGTGAAAGACTTCTTCAGTGAGATCAGGAAGTTTTGAGAGCGCATGAAAATGCAAGTCTATGACTGGCCAGTATCCACACTGGCTTGAGCCATAAAACCATAAAGTATATTTATCTTGAGGAGAACATATTTTTTTAGTGAGTAGGAACATTTTAAAGTGTCCAAAGCATTGCAAATTCAAATCCACAGAGAAACTATTAAATACACTGCAATAGGCATTTATACAGGAATCAGTTTCCCTGTGCATTCCAGTACGAACACACGAGGAAAATAAACTTATAGCTGCTTTAGTAATTGCCTTTATGGAGAAAAGATTTTATTTAGGATAGTAAGCTCAGTCGTTACGTTCCCACCTCTAAATGATGAACACATGCATGTGATAATGTTTTATTCAATTTAATTCCAATTCCAACTCTTTATTCATAATAAACTTCATAATAAACAGGTATAGGTGCTGTAAAAAGTCCTGGACCAGACATTAAGAAGTTAATCAGATGGCTTTAAAAGGCTTAAAACAATAGAAAAAAAGCTTAAACTCGCTGACATTGCCTAAGTTTCTTAGATGCAAATTAAAAACACCATCTGGTCATTTTGGCAAGTTAAAACAAACTATTTGCAAGTGGCAACTGATCCCATTTTGACACATACATGTCACACACGGCAATAAAATTCTGAGAAAGTGCTTATAACTGCTTTGGCAAGTAAAACTACAAGTTTAAATGAGCTCTCACGAGATAGATGCATAGTCCACAGCTCTTGATGAAGTCTGCAAATATTTAGATTACTTTCTAAAATGATGTTTATGTATGTTCCTTTCGCATTAGGGCTAGATTTATTGTGCATGTAACTCTTAAAAACATTCTGCAATGAGGAAAGTCATCAAGCTCTCACATGATTAATTCATCATACTTTGTGACCGGAGGGATGATCTGTTGAAAATCTCTTACATTGATTTAAATAAAAACATTTCAACTTCATGGCATGCAAGTGAGTTTTACATCATTTAGCGAATGCTTTGAATGTGTTATGCAGGCGTTTAACAGTAGCAGAGAGGAGGTGAGTTGTAAGTGGTGGGTGTTGACCCATGCTAACCAGCCATATTCACCCAGACATTCTGTCCCATAGTGCATCTATAATCTGGACAGTTAACTTCAGGAAATTCTTCCACCTCTGGAAAAGAAGCCAGCCTGCTGCCAGCTGCTGTTTTGCACATACATAAAGTTCAATAAGTACTGCATTTTCCCCTCATACAACCAACAATTCTTGTACTGTTGATATACACAGAATTGCATGAAGAAATGCTAATATCTAATAGATTAATGACATTGTAGGAACATAACGATAATCATATTAATAGTAATGTTATACATCCTAAAATGTGTTTCTCTTATGACCTAATGCAGTGATGGTTGTTAACTTTTCAATTTTTTTTTACCCAAAGGCAATGACCCTTCTGAGAAAGTGCAGTGTTATCAGTTATTGTTGACCCAATACTAGTTAAATGTGTAGTGCTGTAAAACCTAGATAAAACTGAATAAAATTTATTTGCAAATTTTTAACCTATATTTAATTGAACTTTACAAACACAAGGTATGTAATGTTAAAACTTATAAACTTTTTTTAAAATATATAAATATCCTCTCTTTGGAGGCCAATCACACACATAAAACGCCTTCACCAAAGGCTGAGACAGAGTATGTACCATTATGTACAAATCCTGCATACAGATGTAACCTTTATGTACCTTGCAGCATTGATGGGGGACTTCAAAGATGTCATGGGAACTAACACACCCTCATACCATCATTGCTTTCAAACTTTAAGCTGATAACAACCCAGGTAGTTCTATTCCTCTTTGCCTGGAGGACATTATTTCCAAAAATAAAATATTTAAATGTGACTTGTCTGACCACAGCGGACTTTTCCACTTTGCATCAGTCCATCTGAGATGAGTTTGGGCCCAGAGAAGGCAGTGGTGTTTCTAGGTGTTGCTGATATATAGCTTTCACTTTGCATGGTAAAGTTTTAACTTACAATTGTAGATGAAGTGGCAAACTGTGTTAACTGACAGTTGTTTTCTGAAGTGTTGGGTGCCCATGTGGTAATGTCCTTTACACGATGATGTCAGTCCTTAATGCACTGAGGGATCAAAGTGCCCAGACATTAAACGTTGGCTTTCGGCCTTGTTGCTCATGTGTAGAGATTTGCCCAGATTCTCTGAGCCTTTTGAGGATGTTACGCATTTTAGTTAATTAAATTCTGAAACTCCTTACAATTTTATATTGATAAACATTATTCTCATATTATTTAACTATTTGCTCGTGCAGTTGTTCACAAAACCTTGCTCCATCTTTGCTCGTGACTAACTGAGCCATTTTTTTTCCTTTTACACCCAATTATGACCCTCCCCTGTTTCCAGTCAACCTGTTCACATGTGCTATGTTTTAAATAGGTGTTTTAGAGTATCCCGTAACTTTTCCAGTCTTTTGTTGCCCCTGTCCCAGCGTATTAGAATGGGTTCCTGCCAGAAATTCAAAATTGGTAAATATATCAATAAAAGAGTTTAGAAGTTTGAAAATTAAATAGCTGGTCCTTCAAGTGTATTAAATTTAATATAGACCCATGAAAAATATAATAATTATATCTAATGAATCCTCTTGCCACCTTCCATCAGTCTTTCTACTGACCCTAACCTGCTGTGGTAGATTATGAGGCCTCTTAGGAGGAAAGATTAATAAAGGCTAAAGCTCCTCGGGGATAGAGTGGGACACTGATACTGGCCTCCTTGGTGCGGTCACTGACCTCTACATCTGGTCCAGACGGCTGCTCTGGACAGTTGCTATACTCTTACACAAAGAGCAAAAGCAAAGCCAAGACAGTGCTCATGCCTCCATCCTATACACACACTGTTACTTTATTGTGCTTTTATCAGGGCTTCAACAAAAAATTGGGAAGAAAGAAGAGAAGCTGGAAGATGTTTTCTGAAAGAGACAATCAGGCATATTCAAGTTTTCCACTCCACCACTGAAAGAAAGGCTAAGAGTCCAGGTTCAGTCATTCAGAGACCCAACTCTGATTAAATGAACCCACTGTGCTATACAATAATGCATCTACTGAGAATTAGGATAAAGTAAATAAAAGAACAAAGCGTAGAAATGGAAAAGTGTACGTCGGACACAAAAAAGTCACATTCAGGAGGGATTACAGTTTACTTTGGCTTGACAACCTTATTTTCTTTAGGGACCACTGAGCTTTGAAGGCAAAACCTTTTAAGAAAAATAAACTCTGAAAGGGTGTATTCTAATATGTGTGTGTACAGACACTTTGTGTGTTTTTACATGCTCGCTCTCCTTCACTGCTTCAGATGAGAGTCAGTGAAAGGTTATATTGATGAACTGATCGCATGGCTGCAATCTGTCATTGTCAATGAACAGTCGGTTCATGACATCATCTCCCTTTTGATATGAGCTGCAATACACTTGTGTTTACTCTGGAAAACATGAGCTGATGAGGAAAGGAGAGAGCCAATGGTAAAATGCAGCTCACAGTGAAAGGATACTGGTTTAAACAGATGACTATTGAATATATAGCCATTTGATTCACTTCCCCTAGTGGTACTCTTTATAACATTCTGCCAGTTATGATAAATGATGCTTCTGATCATTTGTATTAGTTTAGGCATTTTACTTTGTCCTCCATGCAAAGAAATTGGCAAGAAACTGTTTTAACCTGTCTGAATCATTTCATAGGTTTTTGCGTTACTGTGACATGTGCATGCAAACCGTGACATCATCTGTGTGCGACCACATTGATAGACAGGGCCGACCCCGGAGGGCTCCATTCAGTCTCCGCCACACTATATCTGGCATGGCTCCCCCATAATCTGCCTCTGCTGCATACAACCCTCAAAGCCTCAAATGCATCCTGCAGTAAGTACTGTTACTGAATATTAGTAAACCATAGTGTTTTCTGTATGTGACCATCTAAATCAGTGCAGTATGTCTATGAGGATGTGTGTGTGTGTGAGTGGGTTCATGCTGTTGAATCTCAGCAGTGAGGAACAGTTTCATCTCACTTTCCACTGAATATTCACTCCTACTTCTCCCTCCTTCCATCAGCCCCCTCTAATGGATTTAGCAGATTTGGTTGGGCACACCACAGCTACCCACAGCCAAGCTAAACAGGACCCAGAGTAAAGTAAAGATGACCAGCTCATACCACCTCTATCTTTGGCATGTTCCTTGAGCTTTGGATAAAGGAATAGCCCGGGCTAGTGCTGCCTATAAACATTTGGAAGCCACTTGTCTGACCCTGCATGTCCTTCTGTTTCACCCAGAACAAACACTGGCTACGCCTCAATTGACACTAAAGACAGATGGTCAACATGTTAAAGAGAAAGTTGGGGTTATTTTATGTTGAAAGTTAAAAAATGCCAAAAAGATATTTTCAAGACCTCATATCCACAAATCTGATTTATAGTATGTTGGAATATTCTACTCTTGCCACATCCTCTTTGTAAATCATGTTGGAGAAGTGTATAGTGTTAAAATACTATATATTTGTACATTTAGTGCCATTTAGTGTGCAATTATGTTTAAATGCCTGTGAATTTGTGAAGTTGCGATGAAACAGAATGCAGTGGTCCAGAGAGGTAAAAGTAGAGATGGAAGGATGAATGTGGATAGATGGATAAGTGCTTTCCATCTCAGTTTTCATGCTGTTTGGGTTATGTGTGTACTTAAGGGGGGGAACGACAGCCACGACCCCCATTTCCCCTTCAGTTGTCTTTCCCTGGATATCTGGATATAGACATCCTACTTCAAACCTCAGCTGTCATTGTGTGTGTGCTGCCTGTGTATATTTGACTCCCCATCTATATACATATACATGTGTTTCCTCTAATCAGGAGTCTACACTAAGGCTGGATATCAGTTTCAATTTATTTCTACAAGTAGTTTAATTAAACAGAATAATCTTCAATCTCATAATGCTGAAGGCAGCACCAGCATCCTAGACAAACATGCTGTCTGGACAGTTGCAAACGCACTGCAATATGCATGAATGTGCTGCACCAAACACTCAGTGTTAATATTGGAGTGGGTTCATGACCGTGTCATAAAACGGAGCTACTTAGTCGACGGAAGCGTGCAACCGGAAACACATATTTTCTAGTTCACAGAGGCTAATAGTCCAAGTATGGTTGAAAATATTATCTGTAAACAAGAAGTTTATTAAACTAATCTTAAGGTAATCTCTTCAAACATTAACCACACCTCATGCTTTATACCATTTATCTCTTTCACGCGGTTTCTTGCTACCAAGGAAACCATTGCTACATTTTTTCCAGTTTACTTCAGCTTTGCAGAGCCTTTGTTTTCAATTCTGTTCTGCTCTTTTGTTTTATTACTTATTTCCCATATAAATGTCCATGTCAGTGACATCAGTAAGGCTGCAAAAGCTGTTCTGTTTCTGGCAAAAATCTACCCAAACTATCAGCTTACAGTATGTGTATTGGGCTGAATATGTTGTATGTTTCTTTGCTGGTTTTGTTATATGATGTGATTATATGACAGTGAAAACTGATTGTAGAAATTGTTGAGTTGTTTCTCATTGATAAATTGAAATGAGAAAGAAAAATAAAGAGGACTCAATGGAAAAGTAAGTCAATCCTTTTAGATTTGGGCTTAATTTTCTCTGTCTGACAGTAATGAACAACCCCCTCATAGTTTTGCCAGCCATTATGGCTACAAACCCTCACTTTTCAACAGCTTTCTGGTCATCGCTCTCCTCAATACCAGAGTAGTGCTGGTAGTGGAAAAAGCCTCACTTATGAGATAAGGAGCAATCACTCAGTCTGCTGCACAGGAGAAATATATCAACATTACGCAATTTACCATTCAAGAAAAATTCATTCCTCACATTTTTCCATCATATTTGAATACGTTTACTTGCCCTCCTCTACTACATCAGGCCACCTTTTTTATTATTTTCACATACTCTGTCCATCTGTCCATCATTAACTACGTTTACATGGGCAACATTTTTATCTGTTGGATTGAAATCAATCAGATCAGAGATTCCAGCTGACATGTTTTAATGGAAGCTAAGTAAACTGATCCCAACAGATGTAGCTACATGATGGACAAATTTCATACAATTGTAAGGCCAACTTGCATGGAAAAGTGAGGAGTTCTCTCTTTTTTTGGCTTTATTTTGAAATCTCTAGCCATTAAAACTCTCAATAATCTTTAACTTTTTCAGTTTCAACAAAAACTTATGTTCCACAGTTTCATCGTTCATTGTTCTGTAAAAACTCTTCACATCACGTAACCCCCACATTGTTCAAGCATGCGCTGAAAGAACATCCACCACTAAACAACCAACTATGAGTTATTTTTGCCTACTGATTAAATTATTGGAGGTTTTAAACCACCCATCTCCATCTGATTGAAAAGTCTTTCCAACGGAGGCAGATCAGATCAGCTTCCATCTCCATGGAAACGTAGCTATTGAACAGTAATTTCAACAGCAGAAAAAGATCATTTTTCTCTCCCTCACCTGAATACTCCACATCCCAAAGGATGTAGAGGCAACGTGTGACTCTTCATAAAGTTTCTTTTAAAATACTACTGCTACAATCACAGAAACATACAAGAAGTCATATTTAGTCAGTGTGAGTGCACAAATGAACTCTCATGCACACACATAAATAACACACCCTCTGAACCATCCACAAAGCCACAGAGCGAGTGGAAACACAGCTGGATGTGCTTCACCTACCTATTAACCTTCAAGGACACACTACCATGTAACAGTACTGTGATGTACCGTGAGTGGTCCTCAATGTGTGGGCAGTAAGAGTTTTTTTTATTTTTTACCAGGACAGAGAAAGAAAGATTTATTTAAAACGAATGAGTAAAGAAATATAAAAAGGTCAAAAGAAAGACGAGCAAAACAAAACTGGTGTAGGAAGAAAAAGGATGCCGTGGGGAGCTGTCCATGAAGGTGAAGCAACAGATGCCATTTAACATCACTCATCGCCCCTCCCCTGCAGAACAAGCCTAATATCCCACAAGGGCAATGCTGTTGAGCTGAACCACATCCATGAGTCAAATACTTACTGTACATCAGCTAAATTTGTTCTCTATTCATAATTTTCAAGCAGACAACTCCAAATTTGTCCCCAGAACATCGAAAGCGATAAAACACCAAAAAATATTCTTTATTTTAAAAGTCTAATTTTTCCTAAAATGTGCTGTAATCTAACTGTACCGTTTCATCTTTATTAGTATTTTAGAGTTTGTTATAATTGATTTTTGGGCACTACTGTTTACTAGTGTTACCCACACAGTTGCAAGGACAGCATATTTGCTTATTTTCACTCCCTTGGGGTCATCCTAATCTTAAATGCCTAACCCTAACCTTTACCCCAACCCTCACTCAGTCATGAGTTTAGACTCTGAAATAATGAATGTTAAACCTTCACATAACTTGATTTTTGTTCAAGACATGAGTCCCTGTGGCAGTAGCAACAGACCGATGTCCCCCTGAGTGCTGAACAAATTAAAACACATAAACACAGTATTACTACAGAGGAAGCATTAGTTAACGAGCTAAAGGAAAAGTTCAAAGACATAACATGCAGCTGATAGCCATAACAGGGTCAGGAGAATGGAAACCATAGATCCATCTTGAAACTTCAACAAACGTAGTCACACACGCGGCCAAGCAAACATGACATGGCCGAATGCAAAGCCAGGCACAGATTTGTATCAGGTCATGTTATTGTTTCAGAAAACACATAAATAATAATTAAAGTTTTACGTTTAGTTGAAGAGGTTGCCAGCTGGCTAATGGTCGAGGTGAAAAGAGGCCAGTGTCTTCATGAGAAAGTCTGGAGGCTTTATCTGACAGCAGAAGCTTTGGTTCTTCTTTGGCTGAATGAACTGGGAATCTATCAAAACCTACAATTACTCATCTCCAGCTCAGAAAATGGGACAGTGACTTGGCTTATTGGTTATTAAATTCTCCATCAACTCTTGAGCTAGTGGCGCGCCAACAGCTGTTCTAGAAGAAAATGCCTTAGTATCATGTTACGCCATTACATTTCATGTGGAGAGTCTGGAAATTAAGCCTGTCTGTCTTTGTTTTACACATCAGCTAATAACGACTAAATGATGATTGTGATTAAAAAGACAGAAAACTGGGTAATAATGATTTCATATATGTATATATATATGTGTGTGTGTGTGTGATAGAAAAGAGCATTCTGTTGCTGTCAAATTCAACTTTTTCAAGCAATACAAAACTTTTCTCACATTTTTTTCTGTCCCACTTCATCCACACACAATTTTAGTCTTTGAACCCATCAACTTGCACAACGCGATGCTCTACCTGAGCAGCAGCTCTGTGAAAGTGTTTGAAGTTACCAGAAGCTTAGATCACCTCACTACATTAAAAACACATGAGACGTTATACAGACGTGTTCTCTCCGCTTCCCTCTGTTAAGCCTGCTTCCGTCAGAGCCATTACTAATCCATATAACAACCAGATGGGCAGCAGTCATCACATGTCATTTATCTTTGTTGAGACAGCATCATTCCTGCATCTGGACACATGTAATACATTCCTTTATTCAGATATACATAAAGATAGGTGGTCATATACTTATAAAACAATGTAATCATCTTAAAAATGAGGAAGACTCAATAAGAAGATTGAAGCAGTTATTTCTTTGTTGGTATCTGAAAGGACAGACTCACATATGTACAGAATTGTGTTAAGATAACTGATAAGTTATACGATTAACAGATAGACAACTGTTAAGAAAAGGGGAAGAGTGCTGACTTTTTTGTCTGATTATCGGTCAATAAAAGACTACATTGTTTTTAAAACTTTTGTAGTTTTCCTGTTTGTAAAGAAACAAGATCAGCCAAAAAGTCATTTGTTGCAGCCTTTATGAAATATCTCTATGAAATTAAGCTAAAGAGAGAAACTGTATCAACTTTAACCACCAGAAATCCCAAAGTTTGATTAACCAGCCACACTTCAGCAACGAGGAGCCAATGTGACAGGTAAAAATCATAGTGTAGGACAACAATGACCTTAATCTTGACTAAGTTTGTAGCTTCAATGACAAATTTGGATCATTAGTGAAGATATAAGCAGCGGTAGGCTCTGTGCCTGAAGGTTGGTATTTTACAAGGGCAATGGAAAGGCAGCATACTCGTTTCCCTGCTGACAGCACCTTCACTGTACTCCTGCACAGATGTCTTTGTTTAATTAGTCCACTGTCTAATCTTTCCCGTTCAGCTCATAATTAGCCTGATAGGACTCCTTCTGACTGGATGAAGACCGTGAATAAAGATGATGGCAGTTGCGTCACATATGGGCCTCAGAACAAACAAAAGCTCCAGCTAGTCTATTACTTCAAGTCTAGCAAGAGAGTTCAGTTATTTCTTTTGACTGGTTGAGTTAGTCACGCTGTAATATGTTCTCAAGAGCAGCAGATTAATGAGCTTTCATACCATACAGAGGGGACATATGATGTGTGTTTTGCACTCTAAGAAAATGACTTTCAGTCTAAACTGTAAAATAAATG
>JBAMHV010000016.1:10482388-10500960 GCA_037177535.1 Pseudomugil gertrudae | reverse complement strand
ATATATAAAGAATTGCAGACTAAAAGGAGATTCCTTATCAATAGGAAGCCCCATTTTTTAACTCCACTATCAAGGTCATTAATAATCATCTGGCCTTCTAGAGGGCTGATGATGCAAACACAAAGCGATTTTCTAGGAAATGAACATCATAGGATTGTAACTCCCTAACAAAGCACTCCAGCTAAATACTGGTTATAGTCCACATGCTGCATGATGAATCAGAATGGCATTAAACTCTGTCGTTACCAAGGTTTTGGTTTATGTTATGTCTGAAGTGGTGGCTGAGAAATAAATAAAAACACCAACACTGCCCTCAAGCATCATCAGCACAACCTGACTGAAAGATAGAAGGTAAATATTTCCACCAGCTACTTGGGGAGCCAGGGAGGGAGTTTGTGTTTATTCTTGGGGTTTTTTTGTGTATATATATATATATATGTTGTAATTTTGTGTTTTTTACTTTTAGAGGTGCTACATTAGCATTAGCAGGATTTGGTGAAAGGGTTTATGCTGGAAATGAGTCAATATTCAAAATACAATAGTGAGGTAATGTTAGACTTGTGGTTACTGGGTTTGTAGGTTTGTGTATCACCATGACACAGAAAGAGAGAGGGGAAGTTTTGAGTCATTCCCCAGTATTTGTAATCATATGCTGCTCAAAACAAAGAGAAAACAAATTGTTCTGGGATACAATTAGATGAGTTTTCGTTGAGAAAAAAAATATTCCTTCTGTTTTCCCTTCTGTTTCACTTGATGGCAACACTTTCAAGATGCACTGTGACATATATTATACTAAATCTTTCATTCATGACTATTTAATTTCTTCTGTAAAGTTTTATATCCTTCATGTAAGTTGAGTACTAAATAAACAATTCTGACTTAGCAAGAAAGAGCTCCAACACAGAAATTTGGAAAATAAACTGAATAAGACATTTTTTACTTTTATGTGGTGCTTGCGGCAGCCAAAACAGTATACAGCATCCACAGAATTTCAATGACAAAATGGGTGGTAAATGTGCAGTTTGATTACATTGTGTCCCGAGTTTAAAATAAACTCTCAAAATTGCTTGAGAATTGCACAAGAATAGAACCTCAACTTGGACATTCCCTAAAGTAATACCATTACAAGAAAAAGATCAATTCTAGATTGTAGATGTTGAAATATATTTTTTATATTCAGCCAAGAAAAAAGCTTGGGACATTTTAAATAAATAGATTTTTTTTCCTGCATATCAGTGTAATTCAAGTGTAAGATGTCCTGATTAAAGTAATCCAACAGGATGTGGAAATTAAGTCAAGACTGACCCAGTACCTTGGCCGTAATGCACCCAATGCACCCCCAAAACCATAAAATGAAGTTGTTCAACAGATGCTGCTGTCAGAGAAATGTGCGTGTTTTCAGTTTAGCCCTGGTGAGATTCAAAACCCTGACCCTGTCTGACTCTGTATCATACTCAGCCACTCAGCCACACGGAGCGACATCATGAAGAACTAGGTAAACAGTGGATTGTTTACTCAGTGGATAAGCTTTAAAAAGACAGAGAACCAAATGAACAGACCTCTTTGCCCTGACAGGCTTGATACGGGTATCATTAAAGACACAGAAAAGAACATTTACTTTCACATCCCTCCTGGAAAAAAGCCATATGAAGATTAAATTAATCCCTTTATTTACAAGGAAGTAAAGGGTCAAACTACCACACTGATTATTAAAAATCTATAGTTTATAAGTGAACTGTTGGAAACCGATTACTGTTAAAAATCTGCCTCCGTTATAAAGAATATTTTCCTCCAAGCAGCTGATGTAAGAAATCATAAGTTATTTGTGCAAACAGAGGCCCTACTCTGTGGTAGCAACACTAACAACATGCATCCATATGGTTCATGTTAGAAAAAGTCCTGCTGCACACCTCATCACTCCACAAGAAACTCAACTCTTACTGGTTTTATGCAGACCAGAGACTGACACCGAGGCTTGTGCACTACAGAGCCGGAGCACGCAGGGACATAAAGAGGATAGTGTAACAATGCAACAATCTGTATCCATCTGTACAGCAGAAAACCAGGAGCTGTGGATGTGGACACCAGATATGACTGACTATTGTGGTCAGGTACTTAAATGTGCCCCTGGGTTCCCAGTTTTAGCTTTTGACCATATGCAGACAAAACTGTCTGCTATAAATACACTTTATTTCAGGAGGGGAGAAGGACAGTTATGTCAAAATCTGTTTTGTGGATAACAAAACAGCATAACAAATATGTTGGAATTCTTATTTTTCTATGTTTAACATACTGTAGAGTCTCTGCTGCTGACTGAGATAGTCTGTGGTTCAGCTTCTATAACAGGAGTCTTCAGCAGAGCAGGCTCTACTTGTTCCTTGCTCTGAGGCACACAATACTTCACTACTTTCACTACTGAAGCCTTATAGTCAGATCTGCACTGTCACATCAGTTTGTCTCTCCAGGAAAGACTTTAACTAATGATGGCCTTATTGCTACAGTTCAGTGTTGCCCCTATGTGGTTCTGTTTTTGCTGCAGAACAAGAAGAGTTGTGAGAAGTTGCCAATCCTGCAGGTGAAACCACTGACTTACTGTTATTAAATAGTTCCATGAAGCATAATAAGCTAATGCAGTCATCTAAGAGGCTGGTTTCATATAAGGTTATTATTGATAAATCTGAATCCAGTTTGGTTTTTATTTATTTGTTTGTTTGTTTTTTAGCCGTTATAAATAATTAGCATATGATTTGTGACTCATATGACCCAATAATGATCAGTTAGCATTGTAGTCCCTGTGGTGTAGGCTAGTGTTCGTCATCATCATGCATGCAAGGTGCAGAAGATGCAGAAGATGCAGAGTGCATAAGGAAAACCAGCAGCCCCCACCCAACAAGAGCTCATTTCTATACCTTTGAACAAGTAATCTTCGGTTATAAACACAAACTGTGTATGAGAATAATAAATATGTTACTTACAATCATCGGACCCACACGGTCTCTCTGGATGTGCGCTCTGGTTCCCCAATGAAGCCTGATCAGTATGCAAGCAGCCAATCCTCCAGGACAAAATGTTGAATGGAGCCGTGCTGTCCAACTAGAGAGAGCTTTCTGTGTTTTTACATAATATCCTAAAAGAAAGAGGAATGGGTCAATTAAAGCAAATCCACTGACGGTGTAATCCGACTGCACAGCAGGTTGGGTCACTCCACCAGTGAAGCGTCTGTTTGCGCCTCAGTCAGGTGAGTCTGAATCAGCTGGGAAGCTGCACGGCTTCTTCACGCTCTGCAGTGGGGGAAAGGGGGGCTGCACTCCTCTTCTGCGTCTTTCTGGTGTTTTAAATATGTCTCTTTTCTCTCTCAGCATCCAGTCAGACACGGTGTGTGTGTTACCGAGGCGGCTTCAGAGCACCGTGCACCTCACTAACTGAAAGCCGACTCCTCCGCCACAACGCCCAGCCCCCTACTCCTCTCTCCATACCCTCCTCCGCCTCTTCCTCCCTCCTTCACCGACTGCTAATTTATTCGGGGAGCCACACAAAAGGGGGGACAGAAAAGAGGGAGGCTGTTGTAGTAGTGAGGAGAGATTGGAGAGCAGACTTTGGTGCCCCCCAGCTCCATCCAGTGGAAGTAGTTTTTTTTCTGGAGACAAAGGAGTGAATCATGCATAATCACAGGAGATGCTTCCCTAATTGGGTTAGAGAATAATCATCAATTAAATTGCTATAGGTTTGGGATGTGTGGGTTACTGAATGAAGATTACTGTGCAAATTTCTGACCATTGGTGATTAATTTTTAATTTTATACACTACTAAATAGGCATACGATGGCATGTAAATGTATCAAATTAGTGTAACATGAACAAACAGTATGAGTATGAAAATGCAGCATATAGGCTTAGTTTAAAAAAAGGCAAAAGCTGGCACTCTAATAATAACTTTAAAAGCCCAGCTTTGAAAGTTGTATTCAGTTTGTTTCTATTAAACTGTTCACATTTGTATAAATCTAAAGCTATGAAAGGGAGAAGCACATCCATGAGGCATCTCAGACATGCACGCACACCTTTTGTACTGCTAGCATCAGCAAGATGGGACTCGTTCATCATCCGAGATTTCAGGTCCAGTCTCCACATGCATCACTGAGCCAGAACGACTGTGTGGAGACAGGAGACATGGTGTGGAGGTGATGAATACAAGGAGGTCTGTAGTTGGGTGTTGGAGGTGTTGGTCAAGGACAGTAATCAGTCAATCCCCTCTTATACCAGAAGTCCATGTACCAGATGATTGTGTTTATTTTTCACCAGTTATTTCAATATTTGCCCACATTGAACCCTAACAGGTAGACATCTTGGACCATTTAAGATGACTATTAACTGATTTTACTGATTTTAATTAGTTTTATTTGTTCAAACAAATCTGTCATCAACAATGTAACTCTAGTTTTGACAGAAGTTGTTTTTTATCTACAGGTCAAAGCAGTAGGAAAATGTGAACATTATTATATCAAGAATTCCAGGATAACATTATGCTTAAGATGAAAATTCAGCAACTGTCTTTATTCAGTCAAAATATCTGCTTGGTGTGTAGTTTTTTACATTGTGTGAATATTTTATTTGTAATCTGATTTTCAATATTCCTCTTTCCAGAAACTTGTAACATATTTTTATTCTATTCCATTTATTTGACATGAAGTAAACTTATCAGTAATTTTGATCACTTGAATGGTTACACAAAATAAACAACATTTTTTTAAATGAACTATTTGTGAGTTTGGATGGTTTTTAGAAGATCCATGCATTTTCTTAACTGCTTATCTAATTCAGGGTTATGAGTAGCTGGATTGTTGGCTACAATCAACTGGCGAGAGGCAGGGTACACCATGGACACGTTGCAAGTCCATCACAGGGTCAACACAGAGAGACAGACAACCACTCACAATCCCTCTTATGGTGAATTTAGAATGACCAGTTAACCTAACATGCATGTCTTTGGATGGTAGGAGGGAGCCAGAGTACCTAGAGAAAACCCATGCTACCACGAGGAGAACATAAAGGTCAGACTGTCCCCCGGCCTTCCCCAGTCGAGGCTCAAACTAGCAACACCGTTGCTGTGAGGCCACAGTGTTGTTAATGAATCTGTGCCATCGTGTGCCAGGCTTTGTCTGTGTTCTCTCCTTAGAAAGCCAAGGATCTCCACCCAGGCTTTGGCATGAAACAAGTGACAGGTAAAATACCTGACACAACCTGTTATAATACAATCACTTTTAAGACTGTATTGGGCTTGTGTTATTTTTATGTATTTAGCTCTTGGACTTGTTGCCAGATAGGCCAGAAAAATATTACTTCCAGCATGCAGTAGATGTGAGCAGATCTGATTTTAAAAAAGCAATGGCCCAATCACAGGCCTGATCAAAAAGCCTTTACTTCTCACGCCAACCAGGTTATGAGGAGATGTAGGTCTCAACCAAACATAAAATATGGAAACACAAATGATGTTCCACACAGAAAAAGTGTCAAATGAATTGTTTTACATTGTAGATGATCTCAGGTCTACTGGGTGATGGTCCTGTGTGTGACTAGTATTATCCAGGTTGAGTTCTGTTTTGCTGTGTATTGGTCATGGCTGAAAGGTAATCCAAGCCTCTTTTTTCTTCCACTTGCCAATTAACTCAATCCTTCAGTTAAACAGCGTTACATACACCTACTGTTGCTTCCAGTCAATTCTGAGAAACCAGTGGGAAAGTGGCTCACTCCTCTGGAGGGATAAACTGAAGGACATAAAGAGCAGATCTGTGCTGGAAAGAAAACTGAAAAGCTTTTATTGATGAACAAACTTTCTCTGAAAAAAAGTTTTTCTAACCTCCCATCTGTGTGACAAAGTGAACTTTGCTGTTTTTTGTTTGTTTGCGTTAGTAATTTCCTTCTTTTAGGGGAATGGGCAATATTCTATCAATAATAACACATTATCATTTAGTTTTTAATATCCTCTAAAGTTTCAAGCAACATCTAAAATTATTTTCTCTTAAAATCATGAAGGTAGCGAGTGGCTGTGGATTTATTCACTGTGAAATTACAGAGACAAGATTATCAGTGGTTAGCTGCTCATTTGTCAGCATCGTGGTTTGAGCATCGAGCCACCAGCATAATTCTAATCAGTAGTGACCATATTTAATTTATTCTCAGACTTTTAGTTTTTTCCTCACACGTTTGTATATGTGGATCTGTTGATCTGCTGCTGTAGAGGGTGTTGCTCAGGAGGTAGTCTACCACTCTGTTGATGGTTGAATTCCAGGCTCCTTCTCACTACATGCAGAAGTGTCCTTGGGCCCCTGTCCCATATGTAAGTGGCTTTGGAGAAAAGCATCTGCTAAATGACTGTAGAACAGAATTATGAGTGGTTGTTGTTGTATAAGGAAAAGACGGCTTAGTTTGGACAGAGGTGGTGCTTTTTTATGTTTAAAAAAGTTGATAATGATTTGGAAATATCTTCGTTTCAACTCTGAGCAGGCCTTGTCACAGAAAAGTGAGCGTTTGTAGTTTTAGGGTTGTGTAATGTATCGCATGTGTTTGAGATTTAATTTATTCAGCATCGATTTTGGTGTGTGAACACTTGCCACAGAGTTACAATGACACAATTTTAACTGAGAACAGATGGGCTAAGGAGATGGAAGCAGGATTTATATCAGTGCCACCTACACATCCGTGTGCGAAGAATCTCTCTGCATCTCTGTCGAAAACTGACGAACATAAATATATAAAGATCCATATAAATGTATCATGACTATGGCTTTTGATTTATTTGGCTTCTGTGTAAATCCTGTTTATAAGTTCCTCCCTCTAACCTCAAAAATTGACAGTCAAACCATGATAACTCTAGTCCACATTTTAAGCCCTTAAGATTTATAATGTGTCAAGTTTAGATAAGCCACGTGTTTATTCCAACTCCATGCATTCATAATAAAACTATAAACCAGAGGTCACAGAGTAAATTCCAAAAGACTCCTTTGTGATAAATAAATCAGGCCTCTAGACCTTAATCTGATATTCTGCATCAGTTTTTGTTATCTAGGATTTAACTCATCTTTTGATTATTATAAACACTACATAGAAATAATAATGCCACGGTGGTTAGCACACAACTAGTAGCTGTGAGGTGTGGAAACGCATCATTAGGATCTAATGGAGGAGTCTGTCTATATTGGCTGTATAACTGGACTCGTTGGCTGAGCCTCTCTCCTATACAAACACTTTCAATCGACTGCATCCTGGTGATGCATCTGATGTGAATCAAAGCAGTAAACTGGCCAAAGTGGCATGTTTAGTGGGCTGAAGCAAATGTTTAAATTTCATTTTGTAAGCATAAGAAAATGTTGTTAAAACATAATACTTTGTGTCACGTATTCCAGTCTCCTTCACAAACTAATGTGTCACTTCACTACTCACACACCAATGTTATATATCTTTTTTATTAACATTAGGTCCTATTTGCAATAGATACAACATGTATTGTACAAAAAGGTTTCTCCACTCCAACCTTTTAAATGTAGTTTTATGAGTTTTTATTAAATCTACTAATATTTTAAATGTATGCAGATTAAGGGAATGGGGACTAAATTTTTAGACAAGAATTACACATTAAAAAAAAATATTTTGGTTTGTTACTAATGTCTGTTGTTGTGTCTTCTCGGCCACACCGCTTAACCCTGTGTCTGCAGGTGCCAACCCCAGTTATGTGAGCCACCTTTCCTGTCCAGCAGGATGCGATGAGGTCACAGCTTTCTTGTGACTAAGAGCCAAAAGAGGAAAAAGGGGTGATGTGGTCAGACCTTCCTTTCCCAGAGTGAAAATATCTCCATATGTACTCTCAAATAGGGCTCCAATCAAAAGACTTCTTAAGAGCAAAACTACACTTATAACCAAGTGTTTTTAATGTCTAAAATGATCACAAATTTATCAAGAAGCTTTTCTTTATACAGCTAAGTTAACAGGTCATACTATAAATGTTTGTATGTCAGATTTCAGTGCCAGAATGTCACACAACTTTTAAAGCCAAACTACAATAAGATAATTCATTACTACATTTAAAACATTTCTCAACTATTAGCCTGTTTTGTGTGTGTTGTCTGGTTTTTTGTACCGCAGGTAAAACCATGTAATTGACTTTAAACGATTTGGGGTAAATTAAGATTGGGCCGCAAATAGAGTAGGGGAAGTTTTAAAAATTAGGTTATAGGTGAGAACATTCTTCCTCTTGGACTTGTGGTGGCGTTTGTTAAATACATACAACAAATATTGCATTGTTTTAATTCAGTTCTGATAAACAGAAACTTCAGGAAGCTTTTTACAACCCCAGCCATTACAAAAATAATAATAGCTTATTCATACCCACTGTCTGTCTCATTTTTCAGTTTCTCAGTTGGGTTTTTTTTTCTCATGCCCTTTGTTGTCACAGGCAGCAATTAAATCTGTATTTGTCCTCATCTGTGCGAGATATCTTTTAGAGATGTTTGGAGCTGACTGTGCCTTAAGCCAAGTCTTTATCCCACACAACCACTCACCAGAATAGAGATTTTTTGCCTGAACCTTAGAGATGTGATTTGTTCTGCCAACAGAAATACAATTTTCTTTTTGTTAGGTGTTGGCACCATATTTCCTGTAATGTGCAGCTTTTCTTTGGACTTATACAGTTATTTCAGTGATTTTACAAGTGAATTGTTTATGTGAGTTTCAGAGTGAACGTCGCTGCTTTTGGGCTATTTCAGGGATAGACCGTGAGGATAAATAGAGTAGCAAAGCAGGAAGAGGGCATTGTTATTTGGAACTCAGAGGGACAACCCTTCTCCTGACTGAAATAAAATGTTTAGACTGTATTATAATCAAGGTTGTTTCACACTTCTCAAAAACCTGCTACATACTTTTTTAAAAATATCTCTGCAAAGATTTCCATTCGTTCTAAGATTTATATTTTAACCTTATCAGGAATGATGTCATCTCCACAACATGCTAAGAGTTGAGAGAAACATTAGAGCCTAACTAAAATGTTCTAACCTTAAACATCCTCAGTCTCTGGCCTATTTCCACTTGGCAAACTTTACTTCACCCGAACAAAGGCCCCCGACTTTAGCAAAAGGTTTCCAGAGAAACCTATCTTACAGATTTAAGCATGACGGTCGTAACTTTTTTTGTATCAAGCAGCAATCTGGCGGTAAGAGGTGAACACAGGAAAGGAGCAGTGCAGGTTTTATGGTGCAGTTGTGTGGCTCCTTGCACTTCCTGTATCTTTACATGCAGGCTGATATCAGAAGAGTTCCGCTGACGAGCTTCCAGGTTTTGTACAATGAAGACAAATTAGAGGTCACATCCATGCGAGGGTTTCTTTCAAGAGATTATTTAACTCACACATCTTGTATCTCTCCAAGGTATAAGTTTTCTTTTTTCCCATTGTTTTATTTTCAGTTAAATCATTATCCAGATCTCCATCTTTGCATGACATCATATTGGTTTAATACCTGCAGATTGCATCTTCTACTTTTACACCCTTGTCTCCCTTTCCTTGCTAATCTATTTCTCCATGACACCTCCCTTCCTCCTTTTTACTCCCTCTATCAGGATGTTTTATTGTTAGAAAGCAAATGCACAGCCCAGGCAGATATATTAAATCACGATGGCCCCAGTATGAAACCTGAAATTGTTTAGACTGAGAGGAAACTATTTAGCTGCTGGCTGACAGACATGCTTTAAAACCTCAATAACTATTAAAAATTACCTTAATGTATTGATAAGAATGAAATAGAATGAATCTTTTCCAGACACTCGTCCTATTTTGTCACAGAAAAACAGCTGTGATGATTTTATTGATGTCACGTTGGAAATTTATTGCATGTGCAACAGCTACTTTGGTGTGTGGTTAGCTAGGCATTTTTCTGTTCATCAAGGAATAAAATGAGCTGAAGTGTCAGTGTTACCAAAAATGATTTTCCTGTATAGAAAGCAGAAAGACAGATACAATACCTGCTGCCAGAACCCTCATAGTGGTTCATTACACAAAGTGAATACCTGCTGAAAAGTCTCCCTGCCCCACAATAAGCTCCTCGTTCATTTGTCTTGCAAACAGGAAAAAGCCAAAGCTGAGAACTTCCTGTATGAGCCCATCTATGGGCCAGGTCCTTTGCTATGGGCACAGGAGTTTCCTGAATGCGAGTGTGCACGTGTTTGTAGGTGTCTAAGTGTGTGCACGGTCACCATTCAACATTCCTTCCCCTGTGCTTCCTTCCCCCCAGCCGGAGCCTAGCCATGCACAGCATCGTGGGAAAGAGTGAGTATCACCTCTACACACCACACTCGCTCACTCACCACAAACATAAAGCAGCAGTGACGGGGACAGATTTAGAGGGTGTTGTAGGCCAGATGTGATGCAGTGTTTCACTGGAATGACATGTTCCTGTTAATGCCTCGATTCAGCATGATGAACAAGTCTGAGTGATGAGGAGGTAAAAAGGTGCAATTTCATTCAAAGCTCATTTGTTACTTTACATTTAACTTCACTGGCCTTTTAGTTGTTTTGGATTGAAACCATCAGAACAAAGTTGATAGAAAATCATGCACACACCCACGCATGGACACACGCCCTTCCTTTTTCTATTATTATTTGTCCCCCAAAAAACTAAATTTACAGCTTTATTGGAAAACAGTTGTCATTTTGCTTATGTGCGTACGTGTGTGTGGTGCATGTGTTATGAGACATCTGAACCTTGGCTGAGCCTGTGTCAGAGACTCCTGAGGAAGAGGAAGATGAGAAGGTCAAGTGCGTGGAGGAGATAAGTTGTCGCACCCGCTGGCCTTCTGAATCAGCTGCTTCCTGTTTATTGCTGCACTGATTTGTTGTCCCTTGGAGATAACAAGGCTTTCACCTTTGACTCCATTGAAACAGAAGCACATCCTGGAATGGATGCCATATAGTTCAGTGACTCATTAGACTTCATCAAACACTCCCATCACCATCACATTTACGCAGTTTGTACAGCCAAAAGGGTTACAGTGCAGCAGCGTGATTGAATGGCTGTTACTTTAATACATTTCCTTTACATAATCATCTTTTCATCATCAAGCATAATCTTCAGGCATCGTCATTTTCAAGCATAACACAACATATAATAAATGATAAATCCACACTTTTTTAACTTAACAAGTTATGTGTAATGGGGTTTAATTGGCAGTTTCTTAAAATGTTACTTTTTTAAATTATGGTTGTGGACATCTGTTTAACTGGTTGGAAACTGGCTACAACAACAAGCAGCAGCTGAGATGTGAATGCTGACAAGAGGCAATTGCTATTAATCACCCAAAATTTGTAGAGATGTCTGATATCATCTGCCGATATTGATATTAAAATGTGATACTGGAAATTACTGGTATCATGGATGGATAGATTTTGTTGGTTGGGAACAAAACATATGGTTATCAAAATTAGGAGTTGGACTAAATTAGTATATCGGATATCAGTAAAAAAATAAAATAAATAAGGCCATTATCAAACATCCCTGATTTAGATGTACAGTATCTAAGTTCATGACCTAAGTCCACCAAATGTTGTAGGTCATGTTTAACATACCATGAGCTGAAAGATAAACCCAACCTCATACAGTAAGGTGTTTTCTAATCCTTTTTGTTTTTGCAAACTTGAAAAACGGTATAAAAAATATATATAAATAAAAATTTTAAAAAAGTTATTGGCTAGTCAAAACATTATTTGCAGTGGGAGCCAAAGATCTGGAAGGATTATAGTGTTTAACATGATGTGGTAATTGATATGCATGTTAGCAATATGCTCATGTCTCCTTTTCTGTCGCCTTCGCTCAGATTCAGGCTAAAGCTGAAGACCTGTCTCCAGCTGCTACAAGCTGAGCTAGCCGTGCTATTATTCAGCTGACCATTGATTATAATTTCTGTGAAGTTATGTCTACTTTAACTGATACAATTGAGTATTTTGTCTAACTTGTTTAGATTGATTCACACAAAATGCACAATATTAACAACATGCACCACACACAACCTTACCTCAAGCTTCTGGTTCAGGGTACAATCAATAGTAGAGACAATGGATTACATTTGTAGCTTTGCTTTTTCTTGGAATCAAAGAGCAGGAACTTAGGTTGTCTTTGTGTCTGGAAAACAGTCAAGAAAAATTCCAAAATCCCTGCAACTCTCACAGCTGTCTGTGACGGAAGCCAGGGCAGAAGCTGGAGAATTTTCTGTGCCTTCTCTGGAGCATGATTTATGCACAGTCCTGTCTTCTTCCACAGCTCCAAACCTATTTGACTATTAGGTTTTCTTTTTTGGAAGAGTATGATATAACCCCCCATAACAAATTGTGTTCTGCAAAAGGACAACAATCAAGATAAGGTCATGCTGGTTTCACAGTCAATGCCACATACAGTTTTCTGACCCTTTAGATGGATTTGGGCCAAACGGGGAAAGATTCCAACAAAGTTCATATTCCTTCTTAAGATAGATGAAAAATTAAAAGCAAACATAGTACAAAGCTGGATCGCTTAAAAGAAAAGAAATTGCCCATGTCTAATCTGAAGATATTTTCTTCATATATGAAATGTCATGCAGACATTGAAATATTGGCTTGAGCTGTATTTTTCCAATTTCTTCTTCATTTTATGTTTTCAGGCCACTTTGACTAGTGAATTCATTTGAACTCAGGAATTTAAAAAAAAATCTTCACCACTAAAGGATAGATCTCTGGCAGAGGTATGCAGCTCTGAGTGCTTCTGGTTATATACGGTCATGTAGGGTTTGCAGCCGATTAGCTTCACCTAGCTGCATTTAGCTTCTACTAAACAGCAAAATGAAGACCCAGTTATACTGCAAAGTTAGGCAGCTCATCGGGTTCTTACTGCCAATGTTTTAAGTAAACGCTAACTAAAAGATGAGGAAAAGCACATGAAAAGAGCTAACCGACCAGTCTAATAATACTGAGGTAAACATAGTGGGTTTTGCATGCACACTGTTCTTTTATCAGAGTCCAACAAGCAAACTGTTTGCCAAGGTCGACTTGTGTCTTTCCTCTATAGTGATCCTTTTCCCACTTTCTCTTTGTGGCCTCCTCAGACACCATTTTCACCTCCTTACTTACAGCAGGACAAACTTTTGCTCAACGAGGAGGAAAAAGTAGCACAAAGCAGAGCCCTCTGTGTTTATGGGGGGAGCCATAAAGCAAAGCGCTCCAAGTGAATCCCAAAAGAGATGGATCCATGCCTGCAAAGTTACAATGTCTGCCTTCTGTAGAGGGCAGCCTTCTCAAAGCACCAACATGTGTCAAGCACTGTATGTGGACTACAGAAATTATCCATTATCACGCACATTAGGCGAATGTTTCGATCAAAAGTAACACAGCAGTTATTCTTTTGAAGAAGATAAAAAGTAATAAAAAAAATTAAAATTTGAAAAAGAAAAAGAATAAATACATTGAAGGAAATACCTTTTTAACTTTGTGTTAATAACAAAAAAGATTTCTGTACACCATTGCTGTTACCATTATCAGCAGTGAAAGACTACATATACACAGGCTTTCACAAACTTTCTGCACAGCCTCTGAATCATTAAATCCACCCTGTACTAAAAACAGTTAAATTTCTGAAAAATGTAAATGACATTTTGTCAATTTCAGCTCAAACTGATCCTAGAGGACACGGCTGCCTTGACTGCTGGTCTCTGCTTCCTTTTAAAGTCCATACAAAGTCCTGATTGGTCCAGAAGAAGGAAGTGTTGAGTGGTGGAGTCCTATGTGTGAGCAGGTCTTTAACTGGGGGATGATTGGCAACAGGTGAGATGGATGATGGATAATTAGTGTGCCACAATTGCAGTCCGGAAATTGAGTGATTGTCTGGCAGCTTTCTGAAGATATACATCCACAGGTCAGGAGATGTAACAAGAGTCAGTGAGTGAATATGAGCTGACATTGTTGACTGTCTTCACAGTCAAAATCTTCCATACCATCCTCTATAGGCTACTAACTGTTCTTAATGTTTCGCTTGGAGAGAGGCAGGTTTTTTTTATTATGGTTTAAAATATTTAATCAAGAATCCAGTAAGATCGAGTCTATTAATACAGTTCAGTCTGTTTCCAATTCTTTTTCTTATGCAATCCAGTCTTTTACTGCTAAATATAAAGGGATATTTGTTAAAAAAAAATTTAACTAGTGTAAAAAAACGAGTTGTTATTGTTTGGTTTTTGTTGTGAATATGATTCAAAGGCTGGATCATGGCATAACTTAGTAAGTTAAAGGTGTATTTTGTTAAGCCTTGTTTTTGTAACCTTGCAAAAAGCAGAACAGTGTAGGAGCAGAACACAGCCCAGGTTCCTCATGTTCTGTTGTACTGCTATAAAACTGATTTACTACCCCATCACCACCCACCAGCACTGCTAATATCCTCTTTGATGTTTTTTTGGAAGATTCAAGCTATGCCAATTGATACATAGAGGCATCATATGTGTGTCATCATCAAGTAAGTAGATATGTGAACTTTGTGAGTCCCTTAACATGTGACCTGCAACATGTAGTCTACATCACCCCCTTTCTCCTGTGACCAAGTGGATCATGAAAGGCATGCACCGAGAAAGACACAAATATCATTTAGACATTGAATAGTAAAACTAGTAAATGAGGTTAAGTGCTGGCTCCACACTCATATAAGCTGCAGACAGGAAAGATGTGATGCGGTGTGTGTAAGAGTTTTAAATGACTGCAGCTCTTCTTCCCAAAACTAACTCGCTAAACTTAATTAGACATTGATTAGCCTTGTCTCCCTTATTTCAAACTTCTTTTTTCGACAGCATGTTGGAAGTTGCTCAGGAGAAAATTAAAGACACTGTAGAGATTCACTCTTTTATAATAATCAGTGTAGCTCAAGGATTTTTGTTTAATCTACTCATACTTGTAAAACTATCATGCTTGAAATAAAACAGGTCTCCAAAACATGATATTGATTACGTTGTGATGTCATGATATTGATGCTAAATATCCCGGAGCTCATGTTATGTTTGGTGAATCTATCCTAAGAGACTTTAAGTCTCTCTATTCATGGGAAAGTCTGAAGGAATCATATATTTACACTGCCTTGTCTGTCATCTAAACACCCTTTCTACATGACATATTTATTCAATTATGCTTCATTTCGCTGAAACAAAAAGAGGACCACAGGTTTCAGCCAAGTCATGAGTATTTTCCACCAACAACAGAACAGCTTGGATTCAAAACAGACGGACAGAAACTTTGGATGCATCTATGACATTTGTTAAATACACTCTTTAAAACATTTTGACTAGTGAGGAAATCATAAATACAGCTTTTGCACGATTCAGGGTTCAGGTGCACCACCTGGAGCTGGCAGAACAGTGAGGTGTTTTTTCTGGAAACATGCCTTTGGCTTTACAAAGAACATTGTATGAGCTACCAGTTATTAGCCACCACAAGGGACGTATTCACCCATTTACAGCAGTGCGTTTTCAATTTTTTATTGAAAATGTTTTAGCATGCATATTAATACAAGTCCAGGCTGTAGCATGAAACTTTTTAAAGGCTAACATGTGTTTATAAGCATACATGGACTGAAAAACAAATGAGGGTATGCCCTTCTTTACTTCAGTTATTTGAAACAAATTCTTTTAAATTCTCTTTAAATTTTAAAAACATTACTATAATTGTAACATACATCCAAAGAAGCCAGCACTAGCAGATCATTTGTCTTTTTTTTAACCAAACACAGTCTTGCATATAAGCCTGGAATGTAATACGTGTGCTTTATATGAAATATTGCTTTAAAACATCACTATGACACCTTGACAGTGAAATAATGCTGGTTTTTACCTTCATTTGCTTGTTGTTGGTAAAGTATGGGCTAGATTTGGCTGTTTATGATTAGTGGAAAGTTTAGAAACAACTGCAGTCAGTGCTGGACTTAGTAAGGTAACTGCGTACAATAAACTCCATTATAGTAAACACACATTTGTTATGGAAAAAGTAAACAGAATCCATCTGTATCACAAATGTGTTCAATAGCTGTAGAAGTGAAGATGTGTCAAACACATCACTTATGCACTTCATGTGTTTTTTTTATTAGTGTTAATATGGATATCCATGCACAAGAAAGCCTTTATTTCTGTTAAAGCATTCATTTAATCTGTCCTGTTCAGAAAGCCAAAAGACCAGCTGTGATTTCGGAAAATGATAAAAGTACCAGGTTCTCGTCGTCCCCATTACCCCACTTTCCAGCAGTTTGAGTCAATGACTATGTTTACAGGAGAGTTTTATTTCTTCTTAAAGTTGGAATATAAAGGTAACATCCAAATCTGAGTTAAGCTTAATCCAGAAGTAAATTTATTCCCATTTTAAAAAATTACAATAAGTAGCATGTAATAAGTAGCAAAAATGCTACTTATTACAATGCTTTACTTGTTGTAGCCAAAAAGAAAAGAAGCAGAAACTTAACTTCCCGGTAGACATAAGTGCATCACATCCATCCCTTGTCCAATCAGAACCCTTCCTAATCACTCTCCAAAGTGGTATTAAGTAAAACCGAATGAACCTTGATGCCAAGGCGCATTGACCTTTCAAATACAACACACTTTGCCTTTTGTGTCAATCTTCTCATCTTTGTATTGGTCTTTAAACGTTCTCAGCCAACTCCTTTTTTTATACTAATTGCTGCTTTTCTTTCTGCGTTTGCCTCAGAGGCATAGCTTAATTCTTTCCTCTGAAATATTACTTAGCCTTGCAGAGCCCGTTTCATGTAGGTGAAGTGTGTCGGGTGCTGGGTGCAGGGATTTGGGAATATTGAAGTTGTGGTAAGGGGGGCTTACTTGTCTCTCTTCCAGACAGCCACTGTTTAATTCACAAATTTTCCATGCATTAGGCCAATACTATTTAACTCCTCACACTCAAACACTTTCATGTGCTCGCCTTCATGCCCAACCCACAGAAACAGTAGTGTGCAGGCTTTACATGGGAACAGAGTGGCCAGTGCATTTCCCATCGTTCTTTGTACACACAGATAGCCCTAAATGAAAAAGCAAGGTGGTGTGCATGTTACCGCGACCAGAAAATCTGCTACACTGCTTAGGATACCCACCGGCTGTCCACATCACAGTGACCACAGATTTCTGGGCTCTGTAATCAAAGTACACAGGTCTATTTTAGTGCAATCTGACTATGGATTAGACAGTAAATTGCCAGGGAGAGTGGATGTTTCCATGGAGATGGCTGGAAGCTGCTTGTACGAAATAATAAACAGAGTTAGATTCAGATTAGATGTGAAGGCCTGAGAGCAGCAGCAGCAGCAGCTGGAGGAGTGAGTTGTTTGTCCATGATGTCCAAGCTTGTTTAAGAGTATAAAAATGAAAAATGAAGAGGTTTCGAATCTTGGGTTGTCTCATCCTAACTCTTAATCACATCCATTTGGGCCTGTTCAGCATACGGCTTCTTCCTCATACACTGTTAATCAGTTGGGTGTAATGACAAGTTGACATAGCCATAAATGTTTATATGCTATCAAGCTCACACATATGTGTTGGAGGCCCACAAATTTGATCCAAGTCTTCCCAAAGTTGAATTCCCGACAGAGCGTGTGGTTGCAACTGTCATGACAGTCAACGGAACCCAACAATTATCTCGTTTAATGAATAAAAACACTCAACCATTTAAAAGATGGGACTTCCATCAGCTGGATGACTGCTGAGAACACATCAGATGTATGTGTAAACGCACAGTGGAGAGATCAAGATAGCATGTGGCCCATCTTTCAAAGCATCAGAAACGTAAACTGTGAAACAAAAGGCTTACACAAACAGAGTTACAGTCACAGTGAATGACTTGAACTGTGTTACAGCCCCAAGCCTTGGTATTTGTGTATACTGAGAGTTTTGTGTTTGGTTGTAGCCATGTGATTGGCTGCCTGTCTGGTTCCCCTCGCCAAGTAGATGACTGTGCCATCACCCACCTGCAATTTGCCCTATGGCCTGCTGTGGCCACCTGTGGCTCTACTATTTAAGCATGCATGAGACATGGGCAGTGCACTAACACTACTTCGCACAGTACATTTAGGTGCGTAGTGTGTTCACACTGGAATTTAAGGAAAAAAAGTCAATGCACTGAAAGTACCCGGATGCTGCCCTAAAATTTAAAATCTAGTGTGAAACGATGAACACCTCACGCACTAAGCCGACGCCATCTTGCTGACGGAGCGAAAAAGGAAATGCTGGACTTTCAAAATAATGGTGGTGGAACAATACGGTGGTGGTAATGTGTATAAATAAAAGTATGAAGTTATTTCCTTACGGTTCTCATGTATATCGCAGCTTCCTACATATCCGACCAATTGTTTGAGATTGCGGTAACCATCCCAGTACAGTTAGCACACGTAAATGTTAGCAGTTTTTAGCCATGTAGAGGACACAAAATAATAATTTTGACAAAATAATATGCGATTTACCGTCACTAAGGGCCAGATTTACTAAGATCTCAATTTGCGTGTACTAAATAGCGTGTGGGATCTAGAATTTAGCGTGTAGGGC
>JBAMHV010000016.1:10442129-10467362 GCA_037177535.1 Pseudomugil gertrudae | reverse complement strand
TTTCAAAATGTCAGCACACTACCTGAAAATGCATTAAATGCATTACTGTGCACTGCTGCACTTTATTTTGTGTACACGCATGTTTATCTCTTTCTCCCTCTCTTTGTTTTTTCAATTTTATATTTTATGTCATCTCAGCTCATGCTTGCTTGTTTTTATTTTTCACGTGTTTCATCTTTTCTTATATGACTTGTGTAGGCGCCGACAAACCAGGACAAATTCCTCGTAATGTAAATTACGGTACCTGGCAATAAAGTTGATTCTGATTCTAAAAGTTCTGCTTCCCAGTTTGCCAAACACACAAATTTGAGATAGGAGATAAAAACAAAGCTCTGTATCTGTAGTCTGCATTGAAAATAAATTAAATCTGAACACATGAAAAGTAAAAGTAAATGAATGAGCAAGGTGCTTATGTGTTTCTCATAGTCCACACGCCTCAGCTAAGAAGAGGACTGTTCTCCTCTTCTGTGAAAGAAGCCACTGGCCTTCTGGTCTCACTGGTAACATCCACTCCAATCAGAGCCACCACCCTGAAATATGAAACGCACAGAACATAATAGCTTGTTTTCTAAGAACACAATTTATATTTTATTAAAGTAACAAAATTCTGTGTGCCTTAGTGGTCAGACTAAGTGGTTAGTGGCGTGTAGGAGCTGGACTGAGGTCACTGAACCAGCAAGTTTGTTATTCCATAACTGAGCACTGTGTAATGAAAATAGCAGGGCATGTGACAGATGAGCACGGACTTTAGGGTTTTTATTCACGCTACACTTCCCTGACTGACTAAGCAGCAACACTTTTCCAACCCCATGCAACAAAAAAAGTGAAAACACAGTGAATAGCACCTTTTTTATCCTGAAGTTCATTAAAAGAAAATGATAGTTGATTTAAAAAATCAGTACCGATGGTGTTTTGTTGAAAACATTTAATAAAAAAAACACAACATGAAGATGGAAGAACTTTGGGGAGGGAAGTTGGATAAGAAATGAGGAACAAAGAATTGCATCTCTCTGAGTGGTAAAGCATTTCTCTTTTCTGCAGTAGTCAAGCAAACCTCACAAAACATGACTATGCAGAAAAGAAGCTGTTTGTAATCCAACTCCATCTACAGAGCATGGCTCCACACCTGAATCCTGAACAGAATATGCTGTGGTTTTTATTGAACAAACAAGTAACTGAGAGTAGAAAGGCCATTTCTTGAAAGCACCATCGTACAGTATACAGTGTTGTTGTTATAACATCAGCAACCCAAAGTAGAAGGCCCATTTAGAGAACTGGTTCAATTAGATTTTTTTATCTCGTTCTATCAAGTAGCATATTTGAAAGTCACAGGAAATTAGTCTGGATATTTAAAATAACATGTTTTCATTAAAAAACACATTAAATATTTACAGTTTGCCTTATTAAAACGCAGCTGAAATTAACTTACCCAAGGACAGATAAAGGAATGGCACAGAGTCCTGCAGACAAAAGAAAGACAAAGCCGGGGTTCCATGCTACTGTGGCAGCATAAATACTGTTGAAGACTGCAGATGACACGTTGTTATTTAGACTCTCCAAAAAGGAAAGACAGGCAAACAGGGCTCCTGCAAAAGAAACAACCAATGAAGAGGGAAAACAATCTTTTAAGTGGTGGTTGTCTAAAAACAGGTGATGCATAAAATCAAACGGTTTCGTTTTTAAGAATAACTTTTGCTTGAGCAAACAAAGACAGAGTATGTTTGTTTTTGTTTTACTTTTAGTCTTTTTTTTGGGTTAAAGAGCAAACTGAAGTTTCTTGGCCAGGACAAACTTGAGTGGACTCCGACTCTACAAACAGACATGGCTCTATGGCTCCTAAACCCACTCACCCTGCTCAGACGTTGAGGTGATCTTTGACATCATGGAGCGCAGAACAGGGAAAGGCATAATAGACAGAAGCATTGGCACTCTCCCTGCAATGAAGACACAATTAAATGCATAAAAAAAGAAAACATAATGCATTTTATAGTACATACAGTACGTACAGTGCTTATGTACATAATCATGGCAATTTATTATTTCTGAGTGGCTGAAAACTATAGTTGATAGAAAATGAGCTAAAACCAAAACCCTTCATAGGTTCTCTGGCAGTAATATCACTAAAATAAACAAAGTGGTAATAAAAGGTATCATAATGATGGATTTGCTATTCTAATTAGAGTTTATAAGGCAGTAATATAATAAAAGATGCATTAAATTTGGTAGCTTCTACATGTTGTAAAGACAGATAAACCTAATGTTAATCAGTTACCATATCTTGGAAGATTTTATAGGGAGATTTTCTCATATAAATGTTTGGATTTCTACATCTGCTTAACAGGAAGCCACAATAAACACTGTATCATGCTTTAATCTTTTCCTTTTTCACTGTAAACAATAAAAGATTCATACTCCTATAAAAATATATTAATAAACTGATCTAAAACTTGTGTGTGCTAATCCACTGGCTTACATGAAACAAGTGGGTGTTTTAGAAGTCAAAGCTTTTTTTTATTAGCTGACCAAAAGTCTAGCATCAGCTTTAGATAAACTTTGTAAGATTGTGTTAATGAACAAGCACACACAAGACTGATAAGAGTTTCACATCACATAAACAATCAACGTGTACAAAATTGGTATGCACAACATGGTAATGTTTGTGTGTTTGTTTGCTTTTGTCCTCACCTACAAACATCAGTGTGGTGGTCTTTGCAAATGCCAGGAAGATCATGCCAGATGTGACAGACAGGATCCCCAACATAACAATGACTAGCTGTGGAACACCACAGTATGTGAACGCCGATACACCCACAAAACTGAAGAGAAACACTGTGGTAGACAGTGCTGCGCCATAGCCAATCAAAACCTCCGTCCAGCACAGTGGAACATTGAGCTCATAAAGCGTCACCAAGGAAATGCCTCCTATGTATGCAAAGGAGAAGCTGGTAAAGATGACCATTAGGAGGATCAGAACAGTTCTACGCCTCCAACTGGTCCCTGCAAAAACCTGATAGACTCCAAACATCACTTGCTTTATTGAAAGGTGCTGACGAGACCCATTCAAAGTCTCTTCATCCATGGGAGCCCTCTTCACAGTCTCTTCCAGGATGAAAATAGAATATAATAGGGTCAGACAAAGGCACAATGCCGAGGTAAAGAACGGCCAGTTAAACCCAGCAGCTCTCAGAAAATAGCCTGTTGATATTGCAGCAACTCCAGACAAAAGACCGATCATCATGTCCACCCCAGCCATCCGCAAAGTCTTCCGATGCTCGTCCTTGCACAGGTCTGCTATGTAGGCAAAGCAGCCCCCCAAAAATGTGCCAAGGCCACCAAACAGAGAGCTGAGAAACGAGGAGCAGATGAGCAAGTAAATGTTGAGTTCAAAGTAGGATACGGTCAGGAAGGCAGAGGTGTAGATCAAGGAGCCAATCAAAGGCATAACGATGGTGATCTTGCGTCCACCCCGGTCACTATAGGTCACCAGCATTAACGTGACAATCAAAGATGGGATTGTGGAGAGGAGCTCCGAGTACAGGGAAAAAAGAGATGCTTGCTTTTGGACTTCCTGTAAACAAACAGAGAGAGACTTTGGGGTCAGGTTTAAAACTTACACAATCTTTACATGTGACTGATGTCAAAGAAAAGAATGACAGAGCTATAGCATTTAGAAATGATTAATGTGAGACTTTCTTGTGAAAGAGGTGCAGGTGTAGCCGCTTTAATGTGCAAACAGGGTTTTCCAGTCAGAGCATTTTTCACTTCCTTATTGTATTCTGTTTTTCTATAAATATAAAATTCTGTTGCTAATCTTCACAGAATATGTATTTTTATCCTTCCTCTGATACTGTATGCACTGGTTTGACTGGTAAATGTGCAACTGAAAATGATGTTAGGTAAAATGATTTACTATTACAACTCACATTATAGTGACGGTTTGTCAGACATGTTGAGCAACACTTCTTCCTTTCCTTACATTATCTTAAACTTTTCCCATCTACTTATACTCAGTTTGTTAAGTTAATGGGAAAATAAAAAGCAGCTTGTTCCATCTATCCATCTCAGTACTGCTTATTCCAATGAAAGTTCGCGGGTCGCTTGAGCCGATCCCAGCAATAATCGGGGAAAAGGTGGAGTACCCTGGACAGGTTGCCTGTCTATCACAGGGACAACATAGAGAGACAAAAAACCAGACGAACAACCTGTCTCCCACACAGTTCAGCTTGTTCCTAATAAGAGCACTCTGTTGACTGTGAGTTACATGAATGAATGTCCTCTTACATCAAGTCATTACTAACTAACCTCATGAAAGTTTGTGTGGTTGCTGCTGATGTTAGTTGGTGCACATCTGGATGTATTGTCAGAGATGGGATAGGTGGTGTTTGTCAGTTGCTGCCAAAGCCTCCGGTACACATACTGCTGCACGAGTGGATAGATGAGAAAACTGCTAAAAGCATACAGGGCCACCACAGGCTCGACCAGGTAAAGACCCTTCATGTTGAGGGGCTGAAAAATTCCCTGAAAAAACAGATCGAAAAAATATATTTAGGTCTGAACATGAACATAGATAACAAGGTTGAAAACACATGACTGATAAGATATAATGCTTTATATGTTAGTACAAGCATAGAAACATTTGTGCTCTGTGACAATTCAGTCAAGATCGGTCAAAAGCTCGCTTTAAGTGAAAAAAACAAATTATGGAGACTTTAACTCTAAAACTACATAATTTATTAAAGTAGAAAGAATTAGTTAATGTAGAAGAACAGGTTAAATTTGTCTTTTGTGGATAATTTATAAACATAATCGATCAAGCATTAACTAGAAGCCTAATACAATTTATTAAAAACCATATGAAGTCAATATTATTGCAGAATGAGTTATATCAGGTTAATACCATGAGCAACTACAATAGTTTCGAGTTTATTATATTCAGCAGGTGTTGGCTAGACAATAATAATTTTAATAAACACTTACTTGTTCAATAAAACCCTCGGATCATATTGCCCTCTATTTAAAAAATACCATCGGAGTGTATGTTTACACGGAGTGTTTGGGTCTGTTTTATATACAAGTCTACCGGTTACGAAAGCCAGAGGTCCCGCCTCTCGCCGCTTCTGAGTGGACAGCGGGTTTTCAAGGAGAGCGTTTATTTGACAGGAGTGACTGTCAATCAAGCGCAGACGCGGAAACGAATATTTCGTGACTGTGTATGTGGGACAGACCATAGACATATTAGGGACAGACTTATTAGTTTTTTTTTGCTGGAAAACTAAGATGTGAAATCACCCTAAAAATGTTACTCATATTTAGTTTACAATCTGTTAAACGTACGCACCTTATATTATTACTTATATAATGGATTCCCATTACATTTTCAACGTCAAAGGTATTACGGTAACGTAAGGTAGGCGTGCATTGCGTCAGAATGTACCATTTTGTTAAAACACCGGGAAGGATTTTTGTTGTGACAGCGGAGTAACAACCCGGCGGGTTAAACGGTAAGACGGGATACAGCCTGTCTTTCTCCCTTTTAGTTTTATTTAATCGGACAGTTATTAGGCAAAGACAAAAATAAACATTTGTGTGCAACCTTAGATATTTTATATAGGGTAAAGCTTTCGAATTTGTGGATTAGTTAAGGATTGTTAATCATTTCAGACGTACAAATAGCCTACCACGAAAATACTGTTTGCTAGCGAGTCTTTGCTATCCCTGTGATTTAATCTAGCTAATTTGGCTAACGCTTTCAGCTAGCGTTGGGTGTACGAAGGGCAACAGTGCATTTTTATCTTATAAAGTTAGTGCTCTTGCTTTGTTTGATCTGTTTCATCTTACATAAAATATAGCATTTGACCTAGCTGTCGGGTTAGCGTTAGCTTTGCGCTGTGCACTTATATTTTGAAGTCGTGACTGTTAAAATAAGGATGGATGAAATGTCACTTTCCCAGCCTCTTGGGTCGCAGTCACTCTGTTACATGCGATATCCAGTTTTAATATATTTTATCATAGCTCTGGACTTGTATCTGCATGTGGAGGATTTCGCAATTTAAACCAGCATGTTCCGGATCACCAAATGCATTGCTCAAATGTGTGATAGACTTCCTTCATTCGTGTTTCATGGGCTTGAATAAAAACAATTGTATTATACTGCTTTTACTTTTAATTTAGCTACAGTCCAATGTATTAGATTGACTACAGAGGCCCTGACGTTGTAGTTGTCATCAAGTTAAAGATACTGTATGTGATTAATGTCCACTGTCATGTATTGTGTTTGATTTCCAGGTCATAACATATATTTCTCATCTTGGAGCAGTCATGGCCTTCAGCAAAGGATATCGCATTTACCATAAGCTTGATCCTCCACCTTACAGTGTCATAGTTGAAACAAGAACCAGGGAGGAATGCCTCATGTTTGAATCGGGGGCTGTTGCTGTTCTGTGTAAGGCATTTTGTTTTATTACATTGTCTTAAGATAAAATTGTTCTCATCCTCAAAATGGGATAGGTAACCCTTTTAACACGTCATTAGACATACAAATGATGGCTCATGAAACCACAGAGCCACACTGAGTTCTCCACACCAATCATCCAACATCAGGCTACTTCCCAGCTGTTTTACTGTGATCAGGCTTCAGCATAAAAATGAAAAAAAAAACATATCCAAATTTTAAATTACCGGTATTGTAAAACCTCAAATATTATAACACTATTTTCTATGTTTAAAAATGTAAATTTCCAATTATTTTATGAAGTGCCTGATAAAGGTTTAAAGGAAGTGCAACTAAATGCAAGGTTGAAATTAATCATTGTCTAGTTATTGATGCGTGTCTCTTCTTCTGTAAATTGAGTTGAACAATGAATTTACAGTTACTACACCAGTATTTTCCTCACTTCCTTGAACTTTTGTGTCTCTACCAATAGCATCCCATGTAGATAGCTGAGAATTAATCACTTGTATCAGCCAGAAGTACAGCTTCAAAAGTCATCCATGGCTGTCCTAACTATGTTAATTCATTTAATGGGTACATTTACTACGACTCTGATAGTTTACTAACTTCTATGTACTGTCATCTGTAATCTAGCGGCAGCAGAGAAGGATGCCATTAAAAATACATATACCAAGATTGTTGATGCCTATGGGATTCTTGGTGTCCTCCGCCTAAATCTGGGTAAGAAAAAAAACACAAAAATTGGTTTATTGTTCTCTTGGTACAGTACAGATCTTGACCATACTTTTAAGTGTAAGGAGTGCCCCTAGTATGTGTTCCTACAGTGCTACTTAGTCATAAGCAGCTTTCTTCTGTCCTACACGTGACCTTGAAGGCTCTTGTTATCACAACAAGGAAAAAGCTGCATAAAGGATTAAAACTCACTCTTTTAGATGGCCAAGATTGAGCTAACTTGTGAATTCCAGTTCAAGAGTAGCACCGCAGTTCACTTAACTATTTCCTGCCATGCCTTTTGATGCTCAATAATTAAATCTTTTTCTGTCTTTTTTTAATTGTGCCAATGTGCTGGTTTGGCAGGTGACTCTATGCTCCACAGTCTCGTGGTTGTGACGGGGTGCAGCTCTGTGGGCAAGGTGCAAGATTCAGAGGTATTCAGGGTCACACAGACAGATTTTATATCACTGAAGAATGATCCAGGAGATGAGGACCGTATTGCGGAGGTGCGCAAGGTCCTAAATTCAGGGCATTTCTACTTTGCTTGGTCTTCCACTGGTGTCAGCATGGACTTGAGTCTCAATGCACATCGCAGGATTCTAGAAGATACAACAGATAACCGGTTCTTTTGGTAAGAACATAAAGTTCTCACTGTTATAGAGCTGTCCTAGAACGTTAATAATCATGCAATTGGCCTTTAATGCTTCTTAAGGGATGACCCATGATCTTCCTAAAAGGTTAGCATATTTACAGCTCTATGCATATTTGATCAACAGGAACCAGTCTCTGCATTTGCACCTTAAACATTATGGGGTAAACTGTGATGACTGGCTGCTGAGACTGATGTGTGGTGGTGTGGAAATCAGAACTATCTACGCAGGGCACAAACAGGCCAAAGCTTGCATCTTTTCCCGCCTCAGCTCGCAGCGAGCCGGCACACGATTCAATGTCCGAGGGACAAATGATGATGGACAGGTGGCTAATTTTGTAGAGACTGAACAGGTGAGTGACATTTCTTCTGTTATTTTGAATACAGAAACATGACTTCTACCTCATTGAACATTATAAGCTTCCGACAGGTAGCAGTCATTTTGTTCACACTGTTTTGTCAGATGTGCCATTTACACTGTCCAGCCTTCATCATTTGACATATTTGGCTGTGATGCAAGTGTCTAAAAATGCAGATAAATGCTAAAAGCATGCACATTTTGAGAAAATTATCAGGGTGCTGAGCTCAAGAATACATACAGTGAAAAGAAGGTGGCTCACACACCTTCTCAGGCTCCAGCAAAATGCCTGAAAAAAACCCAGTTAGGGTACGAAATGTAGCGATAAAGTTGTTTTGCTGGTGCCTGAGATGGTGTGTGAGCCACCTTGTTTTTATCTTTTAGAAATGCAGTCAGTCCACTTCTGACACAATGCCTTTATATATACTGGTAATCTTATGTTCACTTCCTGCTTCAGACATGCTGTTTGTAGCTCACTAAAGAAATTATGTTTAAAGTTCTGCTCATCTCTGTTTAGATTAAATGACATTTTAATACTTTTGGTGGTGTGTATACATGTTATTTTCTGGTTATAAACTCAACAATGTTCAATCTTATTTGTACAGGTTATTTTCCTGGAAGACAAAGTCTCATCTTTCATACAAATCCGGGGGTCCATTCCTCTTTTTTGGGAACAGCCTGGAATCCAGGTAATGAAAGCTAAATCACACCGTACTGTTTGTGTTGAACTGTGAAATGCAGTTTTAACTGTATTCAGGACTTGATACAGCATGTTGGTATTGCAGCAAACATGTTTAACACGCTGATGTTTGAGTAGAAATCCAAACTATTTCTTTGAAGCAGCAGATGAAACTCTTGTATCATCCAATGAGATAGTTTATCTAAATGTACCAAACAGCTAAAAGCAAACTCAAACAGGTTGTATTTGGCTTTTCTTTTTATCTGAAAGGCAAAGACAGAAAAAAAAACGCCTTCTCATTGTCAATATCTTAACTTAACAGTTTTAACACATTTTATTGCTGTGTTCAGAAAAAGTCTGTTAAGGGTGTTTTGTTGCACCTTCGTCGCCATAATGGACTGGATGAGAATCCCCACCTGGTATAACTTTTTATTTTAGTGCTTCTTTTTTTTTTTTTTTTTAGCCCTTTCTTTGAAATGGTTATGGGCTTTGCTGGTGCTTTCATACAGCAGATAGCTGCTCATCTGTGCAATGCCAAAAGTCATGGATAAAAAGGAAATTAAGCTCCGTTATGTATTTTATGTGTTACACCTGTCCAGGAAATGCCACCCTGGTGCATAGTGAAAAAGCGGGTGGGGGTTTCATTCAACCCCCCTTATGTCCTGACATTGCACAGACTGATGAATTAGATTAAAAATGGGGGGAGTTAATGATAGTAATAGTGTTTTGGTAAAGGGCTTTTTTCTGTTTTCCTCAGCTCCCAGACTTCTTTGGTCAGGTGAGAGCTTGATCTGAAAACAGCCCCAAACCAATTCTGTCAATTTAGGCTGCCAATACTCCCAAAGGAACTGGATAGGTGTTAATGGTGCACCGACCTGAGCTGTTCAACAGTCAGACCTTAAGGAAAACCATATTAGGCACCTATTCAGTCATAGTTCTTTGGTTTGGTCACGACACAGGGTTGTGGGCTTGGGGTTGTTTTCAGACAGAACTTTAGTTCTCCTGCTTTAGAAACAAAGTTTTAGCTCTCAGTCCCTGTAACGGTGTGTGGCTTGTAGGCTGTTCTCCACTTCCTCTCTCTATATATGTTTTTAAAATTTCAGTAGGATCTTTATTGTTTTCTGTCTTTGCAGGTATTGTATAACATTTTTGGTAAAGATTAACATATGTAGGGCTGATCCCTTTCATAACTGAGGATGAACTTTCATAATTACTAGAAGAGTATTAGAAACATGTAGTGTAAACAACTAGTTATTAGAAATTCCCTGAAATGCTATTTCTAATTTACAAAGGTTTTTTTGAGTGGGGTGGTTGGACATATGATTCAAGAGAATAAACTGCTGACTTAACAGATTATAAGCCATGTGATCTTAGATGTACAGCTGCAACCTGAGTAGTGCCAGATGCCATTTCAGGAAGTTATTAAATATGCATAGACTAGACTTGCATGAGGGAAGAGAAAGAAAGGAGTGAAAAATAACAGCAGCATGGGGGGTTTAGGTGACGGTGTGAAAAAAAAGTAAAGAGTCCTGGACTTGGAAAAAAAGAAAATGAAAGAAATCTAGGTAGATGTCCATAGCGTTCAAAGATATACTGCAACCTTAATAGCAAATGTTTGGGTTGGCTTCTGGTGACTGGTAAGAGTTTTTAACACAATAGGATCATGGGATGTATTTATTAATTAGTTTGCTTTGTTTATAGGCTAAAACAAACAGAACAAGAAGATGTTTAAGAGGAAGTGAAATGAAAACAAGAAATATTTGCCCATGGGCAGGTATTCTATGCAGAACAGCAAAAGAACAAGTGCATACAGAGCAAGCAGATGAACAGCTGCATTGTTCGTTTCTGGCTACACCTGCGCAGGTGTAGTCGCATAATTATACCTGCTTCTGATTTTCTGCTTATCATAAAATAATAGAATTGTCAGGGAAGTAAGAGTTACAATCCTTTGGGTAGAAGGTGATGGAGAGATAGCAGCAAAGTTGGTGTAATGCTGTTTGTGAACATTTTGCCCACACTGCCACCTTGTCGCTGTTTCCTCTACTCATTCTCTCTTTCCACTGCTGCCTTCAATTTCTTTCCTACATCCACATTGTGTTGTTCGGTTTCCTGGCCGTTTGCCTTAACTGCACATTTATTTTTCTTATTTCATCTTTATCAAAGGACATTCTGGTTTGTGTCTCTACAGGTCGGTTCTCACCGAGTCAAACTCTCCAGAGGATTTGAGGCAAATGCACCAGCATTTGAAAGGTATATAAAATGTTTATTGTAAGTTTTGTGAGCAAGTTTGTACTAGTGTTGTGATTTCTAACTGCTTTATCTGGCCTCCAACAGACCACTCCTGAACAGTACAATTACTCCTGCACTGTCTCACTGTTTAGAAGATATTTGCACCCTTGTGAAAGGGTTAATTGGGGCTTTTTTATTTTATTGGTTGTAGTTTTTTTGCCATAATTGTCTGTATCTTACGTGCCAGATTCAGTAAAAGTTGCAAGAGTTTACTGAGATGTTTTTCCCTCTCATTCTGCTTAAGTCCTATATGTGAAGGGCATGATTCTTGCTTCCAAGTCAAACTTTAATTTTGCAGACAAATTAATTTAGACCCCTTTTTAAGCTGGATTTTTACTCACTGATTCATTCAGTGCGGTAGCTTTCAGAACATATATACCAGATGTATTGCACCTCATAGAAACTCAGGCCTTTGACAGCAAAGATGATCACTCTTATGCCACGCCTATGTAGTACTGACTCCATCCTTATCAGCTCATAGCAGCCAACCTTAATCAGCCAGTCTCTTAAGTGCTGTTCGTTGAGCTCAAAGCAACTTTTTTTTTATTTTAAAGAAACTATGAAGGTTCTTTGATTTTTCATAATTTGGCCCTCTGAGGACAGACCACTATTCTCAAATCATTATATTGAATTTATCATGAAACTGCCTGCTCTTCTTTAAAAAAAAAAGGTCATATTTAATAGCCTAATAGGTGGCAATCGTTTTTGTAATTCTGATGAGTCATCTGTTGCAAATAATCTGACTAGTTTTTTCTGCAGTGACAGATTATACCTGGCATATCTGGCCAGCAAGTTGACCCTGTTGTAAACATGTCAGTTTCTGCTCATATCTGCCTTTTTCTATGCTGCATAGTACACTTCTACAGTCATGTACTTTCTTATCTTTAACCAAGTTAATTAAAAAGGGATACTTTTTAATTTTAATTTTTAAATTTTAATTGATACCTTTTCAGTGTGTATTATACTTTATTACTTAGTTTATCTGTTTTCCAGACACTTTACTGCACTCCGGAGGTTGTATGGAAAGCAGGTGATTATCAACCTCCTTGGAAGTAAGGAAGGGGAACACATGCTCAGCAAGGCATTTCAGGTGAGAATTATTTCTGTCCTGTAAACGGATGTGTATTGTTGGGTATGTATGTATATAATCTGTTTAATAGGACGTGGCCTTAAAGTGTGTCAGAACAGATTTATTTTCTATTCTACATGTTGCATAATAATGAGTATGAAGTTATTTAAAGTTTGTAAATGTTGTGGCAAAGACAAAATGAGGAACTTCCCACTCCAATTTCCTGCCAATAAGTCAGTTTAACAGTATTATTTTTTATCAGGACATGATACACATTTTTTCCAGGGTTTTTTCCATTTTAAATGCAGACTATTTTGCTTTGTTTGTACAGCATGCACAACATGTTTTTAAAATGTAAACATATATGTTGTCTTTCCTTTTGTCCCTTTCAGAGTCACCTGAAGGCTTCAGAGCACGCATCAGCAGTGAAAATGGTTAACTTTGACTATCATCAAAATGTGAAAGGTGGCAAGGCAGACAAACTCCACAGTGTCCTCAAACCTCAGCTTAGCAAATTCAATGACGAGTGTGGCTTCTTCTACTACTCGGGGGAAACTGGCATTGTGAGGTAGGAGAAAGGACATTCTGTACATATGAACTCTTTGCTTAGTGTCTGTGACATATGTGGCATGACAACATTAATTGTTCAGATTGTACACTTAAGAGTTTACTAATATAAACTCACATCTGCTTCCAATAATATTTTTTGTCTGTCTTGTTCTGTGTTGGGATTAATAGCCTGACAGATATCTTTTGAATAGTTCTGACTGAACAGACTGCTGTGGGATGCACAGCTTTGTCAGCAATAGACCTAGCCACCAGCTTTGCCACATGTGTAACATCTACTTATTTAAATGAAATTTATTCTTCTTCATCGAGTGATGCAACAACAGTACTTACTCAATGTCTCTGTTGCTGGTCCTGCAAAATTTCTTCTTCTGTATCATGTAGCCCCAGTGGATTGAGTACACTTGTGTAGAAAATGAAAATCCAGTTATTTTTTATGTTGGAGTGTGTTTTTACTACTTAAATCTTCTCTGGGGAGGATGAATACTGTGCAGTGTTACCTGGTTTCCAGTATTTCCAGCTATGATCATCTGTGAGAAAATGCTTGTACAGTATATGTGGGTGTGTAACTTAAGCTAACCTGTCCTCAGAGGTCAACAAAAAATAGTCATACCCAACAGCCTAAACAAATGATGTTGTGGTATATGGTTCATTATGATACACTGGGTTTTTCTAAGACCGTAATGAGCCCCAGCATGTGGAAGTGAAGAATTCAAATCTAAATAAGATCATGCCATATACATTTATTTTGAGAAATTGTTATAATTTAATAACCTCTAAGTACATAATACACTGATCTTACTTGTCTTGTGCCTAAGGACTCAGGGAGGGACCCTCAGGACCAACTGCCTGGACTGTTTGGATAGAACCAACAGTGTTCAAGCTTTTTTTGCTCTTGAGGTAGGAGTCCAGCTTTGCACAGAAGGTTTTTGTCCAACTCTGACCAAGTCTGAAAACTTCACAGATTATTCTTTTAATTAAACTCCCTCGTTCTTTGAACGTAGATGCTGCCCAAGCAGTTAGAACAGATGGGTTTGACAGAGAAACCGCAGTTGGTGGCCAGGTTCCAGGAGGTTTTTAGGACTATGTGGTCTGCTAATGGAGACTCTGTTAGTAAGATCTACGCCGGCACAGGTGCCCTGGATGGCAAAGCCAAGGTAAGCAGCATAGAAATATTATATAATATAAATATTCATAAATAACTAGGTGTTCCTATTCATAGGTACTGTAAAGCAACCCAAGCTATCAAAACTAATATGAAAATGTCTTCTGCCAAACACACCAAGCATCAATACCTGAATATTCTCCAAAATATTTCATACTGTAACCATGTTCATTCTCTGTTTTTGGGTTTGTAAATATGATTCATTTGAAAAGCACATTTACATGCCTGACCTTCACATTTTTAAAGTGTAGGTTTGATAAGCAACTCTAAAATTGACTACACTGATATTAACAAACAACGTAATGTTAAAGGATCTAAGCTGAGCTAAGGCGAGACGTCGTCTATAATAAGTTCTGGTAGCATCAACCTCAGTACAACCCAACACAGGAAGTTGAATATATATGAAAATAGCTTCAAGTTAATATAGCATCGATGCTGCTGCTGTTGATAAAAGGCTGTAGCCCTAAGCTGTATAAATTTATTTAACCTATAGACTACACTGTTAAATGAAAATGCACAGCTTGTTCTGCATGTAGTGCACAATTTTTGCATTAGTGGTTGATCTTGTGTGTGTACAATTGTGTGCTCCTGTTTCTTAATTCTTGTGTGCTGTCTTTCTCGGCTGTCCACTGGACACTTTTACCTGTGTGGTAAGTTTGCAATACAGTGAACCTTGTTTTTTGAGTTGTGGGTCTTTTTCTGGTTCCCTGCTATTTTCAGTGTCTGTGGGTCAAATAAAAAATGATGGGAAATGGGATAGGTGGCATCTTTATTATTTATGTTTCCCTTGTGGTATCCCTGTCATACATGATGCATTGAATGCTCCATGGAGATCACTTCAGACCTGCAGATATGTTTTTTAAATAAAAGCAATGTCAGATCTGATTTCATTACAGTATTGATTATTGGTATAAAGATTATCAGGCATGATCAACTGTCAGCTGGAGGAATCTGTCTACATTTTCAATGTCTTCCCATGAAAATCAAACCAGAATGTACACCAGTCCCTGAAATGGGAAAGGTTGTAATCCTAAGCTGAGTTCAGAAATCTGCTGTGATTTAATCTCTATGAAGATTTTCATCATGTTTTCTCTTTCATTCTTTCATTGGGAACTTTGTTACTGAATAAATCATACTCAGTAAAAAAATTACCTTTTTTTTATTGATGTGTATGCACTTGTTGTGTTTTTATTGTAGGCCGGAAAGCTGAAAGATGGAGCTCGATCTGTGACGCGGACTATCCAAAACAACTTCTTTGACACTTCTAAGCAGGAAGCTATTGACATATTAAGGCTGGGCTCCACACTAAACAGTGATTTGGCAGACAAGGCTCGGGCCTTGCTCACCACGTCCAGTCTTTATGGTAATTATATACATAAAAAAAAACATTTAATGATTTAAATAACATGCTAAGCAGATTAATCTTTTGGTCCATGTTGGACATACAGATTGTAATTTTTAAACATGAGTTTTATTAATATATTATTTGAAACATAGTTTAAATATTTTCTTATTTATGTATCTGTGTGTTAGAAGCTTTTTAACACATTAGTTGTGCTGAGAGTCGAGTGAGAAGAGTATCTCTGTGTCAGCTCTCTGTATTCATTTAGAAAATATTCGTTTTCTGTATCATCTGTCATAGTGATGATTAACCCGTACTTCTCTTCCTTCTCTCCCTTGCTCTCGCAAACAAACATAGTCACTGAGCCTGTCTTACAATCAGGTATAGTAACTGATAGACTGCAAGCAGTGGTTAGATATCTTTATCCTCCGTTATAAGATCGTCCTATCATTTGTGTTTGTTACTCATTTACAACCCAGTGTTGGTAATGGTTTAATGTACCGTTTTGTATCATCTCATTCTATCAGAGATTAAATGAGAAGGGACAATTTAGATTGTATTGTAGAATTTAATAAGCATTTTTTATTTGGGAAAATTACAAACAGTATTGAGCCATTACCAGAGAATATACTGTGAGTGTTTTCAGTATTTCAACAAGAGTTTGTGGTCACATTTTTTTCTTCCATGACTCATATCTCATTGTTGTGAACTTCCTTTGTTGTATTTGGATATAATCCTGTTGGTTTTGATTATCTTTCCCCATTTTTGTTTTATTTCCCTTCACACCTTTTGTACAGCCATCCACATTCCTATGTTCTGCAATCTAATCCTACTCTGCTCCCTTCAACAGCTTCCCCCAGAGTTTTGCTTGGAATGTGTCAGAACTACCATAAATACACAATGCCCAAGCAAATCCGTGTGTGTGTTGGCACCTGGAATGTCAACGGGGGTAAACAGTTTCGCAGCATTGCTTTTCGTAACCAAACACTCAACGACTGGTTGTTGGATGCTCCAAAGAAGGCCGGCCATCCTGAATTCCAGGGTTTGTTGCCATTTATTTGTTATAATACTTATATTACTCACTAAACTACTTTTATCTGTCATGTTGAAAAAGTATTTTCATTTTTTTTTATATTTAAATTATTTTCATTCACTTGTAGAGATGAATACAATGGACATGTCTGTATAAATAATATGAAAGAAAACCCAGAAGTTGATTAGCTTGTCTTAAACTAGAAATGTTAAACGTTAACTAAACATCAGCTCTAATTATTAGCATCTTTCAGTTATCCATCGGTGCAAAGCTTTTTAGTTTGATAGTTTTTAAAAATCAGTCTGTTGTGATACTAGAGGCAATTTTTAACCTTTTTGTTGTCATTGAGGCAATTATTTTTACTTTAGATCAGGGGTAGGCAGCCACACTCCTGCAAGTGTTGGGAGTTTCTCTGCTACATCACACCTGACTCACATCAGACTTAATTAGCAGACCTGAGCAGAGCTTGACATCAGACTCTGCTAATTACCCATTGATGTGAGTGTGGTGTGATGCAGCAGGGAAACTCCCAACACTTGCAGGAGTGCAGCTCTCCTTTGCCTTCCCCTGCTTTAGATCCAAAATTTCTACATGCAATTATTATTCAAGCTGAGAACCTTCAGTGAATGTGTTAATAAACCTCAATACACTAAAAGGAAAATTATCAGCAGTTGTAAATATTTAGAAGCGATCAAAAGATAACACTTAATCATTATTATTAACATTACTTTATGAGTCTTGCTGTTGCTTGTTTGATATGCTGTCTATTTTAAATGATTTGCTCTGTACAGTAAAGATGTTTATAGCGGTGTAATGCAAACTCGTAGCTAATTGTTTCAAACTAAAATCAAACCTGTCATTAATCAGACATTTCTTTTGTTAATATAATTAAACCTATTAGATAAAACACAATGAACATGTCAAACCCTTTTGTTTTAGTTTTTTTTTATTCATTTATTTTCTTTCTCTCTCCAGACAGCAAAGCTAACCCCGTAGATATCTTTGCCATTGGTTTTGAAGAAATGGTTGAGCTGAATGCTGGTAACATTGTCAGTGCCAGGTGAGTGAAGACAACTGACTTTAGAGTTTATAAAACAACAAAATATTTCATATGTGAGATACCAGATACTCCCCCAGCTGGAATTAGTTGTACTGTTTCTTTACTGAGTATAGAAACAAAATAGATGCATGACTTTACAAGCCCTGCATGCTGCAGCTGTTCAGATGACACGTTTACAGCTCAGTAGCTGGATATCTCAATAACAGTAAATACAGATATTTTAAAACATCCATCCACTTTCTCCCGCTTATCCGGAGTCGGGTTGCGGGGGCAGCAGCAGCTTAAGGAGGGAAGCCTCGACATATATAAAAACATTTAATCTTAAAAAATGAGATTTTCTTTTTTGTAATGTTTCTTATCTCTATTTTTTTCCTTGTCTCAGCACAACTAACCAGAAACTATGGGCAGCTGAGCTACAAAAAAACATTTCCAGGGACCATAAGTATGTGCTCCTTGCTTCAGAGCAGCTGGTGGGAGTTTGTTTATTTGTTTTTATCCGCCCACAGCATGCGCCCTTCATCAGGTACGAACTATTGAGAGTCTCATGATAAAAAACAATTATTCACTACCAGTCAAAAGTTTGGACACACTTTCCCAATAATTCCAATGGGAAGGGTGTCCAAACTTTTGACTGATACATTTGTGACTACATATTTTTCCATTCTCTGTGTTTTAGGGATGTAGCCGTAGATACAGTGAAAACCGGAATGGGTGGGGCAACAGGCAACAAGGGAGGTGTGGCCATCCGTCTGCTGTTTCACACCACTAGCATCTGCTTTGTCTGCTCCCACTTTGCTGCTGGCCAATCCCAAGTCAAGGAGAGGAACGACGACTACAATGAGATCACCCGCAGACTCAGCTTCCCGATGGTAATGACGGTGACAAACTAGCTTCATCACACTAAACACGACTGCTCCACAAGCTTGATGTTTAACACATTTGTCTCGTCTTCCAGGGTCGCTTGCTTTACTCACATGATTATGTATTCTGGTGTGGAGACTTTAATTATCGAATCAATCTACCCAATGAGGAAGTGAAAGAGCTCATCAAACAGCAGAACTGGGATGCTTTGACATCTGGGGACCAGTTGCTTGACCAGAAGAATGCTGGAATGGTATGACCTGCAGTACAAATGCATATTACACAGCATTTGTTGCTATTTATCTCATTCTTATTAAAACATAAAATAAAAAAAATAGGACAGCCTACCTTATTTTGATAAATGAACTCCTAAAAACTTCTAAAACTCCTAATAATGCTCAGTTATGCTGACTTGTTTAGTCATAAAAATCCACTGGCTGACAAGTATTTTCTGAAAATGTCTTCCACAGGTCTTTCGAGGTTTTATTGAAGGAAATTTGGATTTTGCTCCCACCTATAAGTATGACCTCTTCTCAGAAGATTATGACACCAGTGAGAAGTGCCGCACACCAGCCTGGACAGACAGAATACTGTGGAAGAGAAGAAAGTGGAACTTCAACAAAACAGGTTAGATGCAGAGCAAGTGCATCCCGCAGGGTGCATCCAGCCACCTGCGGAGGAAACTCATTTCGGACGCTTGTATCTGGCATCTCGTCCTTTCGGTCATGAACCAAAGCTCATGATTGTAGGTGAGAGCAGGAATGTAGATTGACTGGTAAATCGAGAGATTTGCCTTTTGGTTTAGTTCTTTTTTCACCACAATGGATCAATACAATGACCGCATCACTGCATTTCTCCCCTGCTTCATCCTTCCTCCACTCGTTAACAAAACCCTGAGATATTTAAACTCCTCCATAGCAGTAAACCTTTAAATGTTATTGTTTCCCAGATATACAAAATTCTAGATAAAAACACCCAATAAAGCTCTCCAGAGAGTCATAAAACATTAGAGTCAAAGCACATGTCGTGCGTAATGTTAAATGAAAGGGATAATACATCAGAAATGATTACTTGTTTTTAATCTTTATATTATAAAAATAAATCAGGTCCTATGCTAACAAAAAACAGACATTTGTTCACTTCCATACACTTTACTCTTCTTAAGAAAGACCTGTCAGCACTGACAGGATGTGACATGCACACTTCATGTAATCGTAACTGTATAATGTATTTAAACAGTTCAAAAACCACCAGAAAGCATAAAACTGGACCTCTTCACCCATTTAGTTGTCATTACTGTAAAGCGTGGGACAGGTAAGACTCAGGGTCGTCACATTTGTAGCCGGTACCATAATTCGTGAAGTATTTGTGCAAATAAAAAAATTGGTTGGTTATCACATGAGGGTTAAAGTGTTTTTCAAGTCATTTTAAGTTTGTGAGTCCACAGCCGACGTAAACACATGTCAATTATGTGTCAGCACAAACCCAAAGGAATCATACTATGATGCAAAATCATTTTAATTGACTTTTCAGGTGACAATGTCACAGCATGGACACCCACGGCTAATAAACCAGCATTTCTTATACGTGTACAAAAAAGATTTTCCTTCTAAATTCAGTGTCTGCGGCTTGTATGAAGGTGCGCTCTGTAGCCCGGAATCTACGGTGTATATATTTGTTTTAAGGTTCTTTGATTTTTGTCCTGCATTTATGCATGTTGGCATAAAAAGCTTAAGGTAAATGGCTGTTACATTTTTGGGTTTGTATTTATTTTACAGCTGAGGAGATGGCTGTTGTAGGAGCAGCCTCTACATCTGCAGAGAATGAGGATGATCTAGAGTACACTTGGAGCCCTGGTACTTTGAAGTATTACGGCAGGGCTGAACTCAAAACTTCAGACCACAGGTAACTAACAAGAAGTTGTAACATCTGATCACATAGATTAGAATTATAGCTTTGCTGAATGTCCACAAATTAATTTGTCACACTCATCATGCTGACCTGCCTTATCACACTTTGTCTCCCTTTAGGCCTGTGGTGGCAATAATGGATGTGGATATCTTGGAGGTTGACCCAGAAGCACGACACCAGGTCTACAAAGATGTCATTGCCTTACAGGGGCCTCCAGATGGGACCATCTTGGTGTCACTCTGTTCTTCTGGGCCTGATGACTATTTCAGTGATGAGCTCATTGATGAGTTGCTGGATAAATTTACTCATTTTGGCGAAGTCATCCTCATCAGGTCACCATTACAGTCTAACTTAGACAGAGATGAATTCCTTTCACTTTCACACAACTGGCCAACATTAACAGTTTGTTTTGTTTCATTTTAGATTTGTTGATGAGAAGATGTGGGTGACCTTCTTGGAAGGTTACTCTGCTTTGGCTGCTCTGTCTCTCAGTGCTTCCACTGTAAGTCATTTTGTATTTATATTGATTACGTAAACTTTTTATGTTACCCAGGTTTAATCATCTCTAAATTAACTAACCAGGCACTTTTTCAACACTTGAGAATGCTTCAACAGCCAAACTTGGATCTAATGGAAGAGAACGATCTCCATCAGAATGAAACTCAAACATAATTTGGCTGCTTTTAACTCATTTTTGAAAATTTTTATATAATCTTTGGATTATTGAACCAATCAAAAGAAGTTTGTCAAACTTGCTGCTGGAGTTAAGGCCATAATATTATTACAGCTGCAACAGTATTAACCTGTTCTTTCATTTTTATCTATTCAATATTCACTCATTTGAATAGCAATATCCTACATGCATGCACACCAAGGAAGATTCACTATAGCCTTTTACCATCAGTGTAATTTAGACGTGTGTAGTTTGATATGCTTGTATAAACAATTGAACAAAACCTGGTTGGATTAAATGTATGCAGTGAGCATGAAGCATAACATGAATCTTTGTTGGGACCACATTGTCCAAACATATTTAGATATATTAAAAAACATGATAACTGATATTATTTTTTTAGTTTAATCTGCTTTACGTTGTAGGTCCTGGACAAGGTGATTGATATCCGCTTGAAAAGCCCAGGCTGGATCAAAAGTCTGGAGGAGGAAATGAGTGTGGAAAGGATCTGTGGAAGCATTCCCACATCTGCCAGTTCCACCCTGCTTGCCGAGGATACATATATGGGTGATGATGATTTCGATATGGAAGGTGAGCAGCAGCAACCATGACTATGAATGACATTGTAATTTAGGGTTTTTAAACACGTTATTAAAAGTACTCTTTACCTAACTAGAATTCTTTTCCCTTTGTTTCTTGAAACAGGTGACGTGGATGAAGAGGTGGAAGAAATCCTTCCACAGCACCTGCAGCCTGGAGCAGGCTCTGGCCCTGGAACCTCGCCCGTCCCTTCCCCTCGCAGCAGTCCCTGCCCCTCCCCGACCCATGGAGAGCCTTCCAGCAGGCTCAGTCGTGCACAACCCTCCCGCCCATCACAAGGTAAATACAGTGCACAGAGCAGCACGTCACCTGACAGCAGTAAGGTTCTCAAAGTGTGGATCATTTTCTCGGGTTGTAATCTCCCTGTTGGAGTATAAACTGTAATTTTGTTGTGTTTGTAATGTGTGGAAGCAGATTTAAGTCCTTCGTCACTGAGGAGAGAAATCCCAGGTAATGTCAAGCGTGGTAGTGTCGTTTGTGTTTTTTAGGGCATAGTGTGTCTTTAAAATGAACTCGTCCTTTTCCCATATTTAGTAGTGATCTCTAAAAATGTGTGCAGTGTATGCTCTTTTTCTTTAGTTTGAGTTGTACCTCAAACCTCAAAGATAAAATTACAGGATGTGCCAGCGTTTAGGCAAACATATTTATACTTTTGTTTTGGAAGAAAATGACTTTTATGTATCATAACGGTAAATAAATCGTAAAGTGTTAGAGCATCAAAATGCATTTTTTACAGACATAAATTTTTAGGAATATACTTGATTAGATAACGTGTGCATTCTCACTAACTAAGCAATCACATTATTTCCTTAAAAAAACAATAAATCTGCTATAATAGATTTTTTTCCTTCCAGGGCCTCCTGTTGACTACCAGCCAGGTGCTCCCACAGGTCAAGGCCTGGAACCCAAACGGGCTCCTCCTCCTCGCCCCAATGCCCCTCCAGCCAGACCTGCTCCACCTCAACGCCCACCACCACCTTCAGGTAAACATGATTGTTTGCCTTTTTTGTAGCACATTTGATTCAAACGTAATTATTTTGACGGTAGTCTGCAACCTGAGTGAGAGCAGCTCAATGGAAAATCCTGCATTGAATGTTTGTATGTTACATTTTTCTTCAGGGTACAGTACAAGCTGTGTTTAGGCAGGTAGTAATATTTTTATCTTTATCCCATCGCTTCATCAAATCCATGAAGGAGGCATGAGCCCCCTGCCAGCTAGAAAGGATTCTGGAGGTAAAGTAAATGCTGTGGGATGGTGTGTTTATATGCTCATCTGGCATTAGTGGCTGCTATTTTCCATCAGAGCTAAACAAAGAGAAGCACAAGCTATGATTCAGTAACCCGAGGCCTGTACTACGAAGCTGGATTTTCTCTCATCGAGGTAACTTTGTGGTTAAACCAGGGTTTTGCATCTTAGAACGGTGGTTCACTTACCGGGGTAACTCACCCTTCTATGCTGAACAGCTAAATTTATCTGGAGCAGGTTATCTTACTAATAATAATAATGAGTGTAAAAATGGCACCTCATAGCTAATCAGTACTCTTGAAAAATTGCCCTTTCTGAAGATGTAGGTGTGCAAATCATGAAAGGAGCGCTTAGGAGAAAAAGTTTCCATGGATACATGAAGAAATAAAGTTTTGCCACTGATCACTTTGACGTAGGTGTTTTACTTGTTCTCAAGTCCATTCAGCTGCATTGGGCATGCATCTGAACTAATTCGTTTAATAATAATGGTCACATGTGGCATACCTGCAGAATGTATAGAATATACAACTACTCGTCACAAGATACACAGAACGGTCACATGAGGTGCATAGCTTCAAAAAACTGAATGGAAAATATGTAGGAAATATGTTATAGCTCTGAAAAGCACTTTCTGTATGTGCTTTAACAAAGTGAGTCCTATCTGTTTATACTTTCCATTAATTATTATTATATAATTTAACTAATTTATGCAGAGTCTGCCTTTTTCCGGCTGTTGATACGGCAACAGTGTTGCTTTTGACCTGGATGATGTTTGTTAATTCTTTGTATTGCTAAAGAAATATTGTCTGCTCCATGTTAAAATAAGCTGCTCTGCAAAGTTTTCTTCATGTCTGGGATTGGTCAGTTGCTGCACACCCTGCCTCTTTTTTAATGAGCTTTCATTGATGAAGAAGGGAAAACTTTGGGGTGAATTACTAAATCGATGAGCAGCTTTGTCATGCCTCTTATCAGAATTTCCATTGTGCAGATAAGCAACCCCGGTAACGGAGAGGGGTCCGTTAATCCCGTTTTGTAGTGCAGGCCTCTTCTGTTGTAGCATCTGTGTATTATATGGAATTCCAGGGTTTTATTTTAGTAAAGCTTATATAACAATTTATTTTTTAAATGTTCCATCATGACTTACAATGAACAATTAAAAAGGCTGTACCTTTTTATTGTTTTAGAATGAATGTGTAGATAGTAAACTTTAAGAAATTTTTTTTGGTTTGACAGACTTTATTGCATACAATTTACAATAATTCAGATTAAAACAAACAGGTTAGCAGTCATGCTCCAAAGAACTCTGATATTTCTCATCACATGACTAGTAAGAGTTTACAAGAGTATGTCAAACTTTTGGCTCTCCTTCTGTGTTGTATTTTTGGATATTATGTTTGTTTTGTTGAGTACATTTACATCTATTTGATGTATAAATAGCCTGGCTATGTTTTATGTTTTACTTTGATATAAAAAATTAGAATATGCACAAAAAAAACAACTTTTTCTCCTTTTTTAAGACTGTGGCATATGCCCCAGCCCACTGCTTGGCAGGAGAAGCAGTGAAGGTAACTGGACAGTCGAGTTGTTGTTAGGTTTCCCCGCAGTCTTACACCCAGTTATCAATGTTTTAGATGTAGTTTTGACATTTGATGGGTTCTCGTTGACAAATTCCTTGATTTTTAGACAATTTTGGTCTTGTTTGTGTGTGTGATAGAGATGTAATGAGCATGTTAGGGGGTGTTTTAATAGCTAAATATTTAGTATTAGGCAGATGGGTAAGTAGAGCAGTAGGCTAATGTAAAGTCTGCTGACTGGTCTCAGATTAATTTCCTTTAATGAGGGTAGAATCAACAGTTGTACGAGCTTTTGAAATTAAATATCGCAGCTTGTTCAAGAGGGAGAATATGCAAATCAAGACTACTTTTAATCATATTTAGGAGTCATTGGATACATAATGAGATAGTCTCACTGGAAGAAGTTATCTTTAATGCTTGCTCTTCTAATTAGTTGGTCATATTTATTCCAATGAACATGGTATTAGTTAGAAAATCCTCTTAAGGCAGGTAGATATTTACTCACAACATCTCAGACTTTAATGCTTTGCTCCATTGTTGCCATTGCAAGCTTTTCCCACCGCTTCCAGTAAAGTGTTGTAATGGGAAACGCCAGCATCTCATTACTAGTGTAACACTTTGAGCATAACAGTAATATGGTTTGATTTCATTTGTGCTGCAAAGGATCAAAAAGTCCTGCTCTTCCTCAGCCAGATGCTCCTGTAGGTGAGTGCCACAAAGCATGACATAGCCACACTTTGCACGAACGTGCCGTTGAAGACACGGGGTTGTTTGGTGATGTAGATTTACATTTGTCCCTTTACAGTCCATCTTTGTGTGGGTACTTTTTTTCTACTTGTGATATGGTGATGAGATGATGCCTTTCTGGTCTAATATTGTTATGTGCTACTACCTTGACACAAAATATCCTTGTCCTAGGGTGATGGGAAGGGTTTTTGGTTGTGTAGCCTATCTGTGCCTGAACCCATCTTCACCTGAGCTCATTGCACAGT